>VXBO01014183.1:44135-100687 GCA_013400135.1 Rhinoptilus africanus
AAATAAGAATAAGAAAAAGAAGCATCCACAGGAAGGAGGAAGGTGGTCCCTTCAGTGAGAAGTTGGGGATTGCAGGTAGGGGAGGGTTTATGCTCAAACCTGCTGCTGGGGAATGGCCGAGCAAGGCTGAAGGGTGTTGGTTGTGGCTATGAATTCAGCCCTTTGCCCCAAGCCCAGGCACGACGGGCGCTGCTTTGCATGCTGGCGCGGAGCTGTGGGCCGTGGATGAGGCACGTGCTCCTCTGAGTTCGCAGGACTGTGGGACTCCTGGCAGCGGTGAGTGCCTGGGGGCTGCCAAATGTGAAATGGGGGTGCCCCGGAGTGCGGCAGCTGCAGGCGCAGGCAGAGATGGGCAGGATTTCCACAGCACTTCAGAAAACGGCTGCTGGGCCAGGAAAGGGTTTGGGACAGGGGCTGAGAGGATGGATTACGCGGCGTGTGAGCTGCTCAATATTCATTTCAAGCTGGCAGAGGCGGGAAGGAATTGCCTTTCCGTCGGCGGGAACCTGTCCATGCCGGGCTGCTGGCTCAGCACCGGTGGTGCGTGCTCGGGAACCCGCTGCCTGCCATTTGGCAGAGCCCCATCCCTGCTGCCAGGTGAGCGAGCCTGGTGTGAAGGCTTCATTACACACGGCGAATTCCCCCCCGGATCTTCTGCCAAGCTGCGGCACAGCGAGGTCTCGGTGGCCTCCCCGGCGCCCCGCCAGCCTCCAGGGGCTCTGCCTGTGCCCCCTGGGGTGCTGCAGCTGGTGCACCCTCTGCCCCTTCCCCCACAGGCTCCCTCCCACCCTGAAACCAAAACCCAGAGCCCCCACTGTTTGGCTTTGAAAGGAAAAAGCCACCTTCTTGCCAAAAACCTACATGCCAGAACCTGCCCTTTCCCCTTCCGCCGTCCCTTCATCCCCCGGGTCACCTGCCCGTCCCTGGGAGGCGTTCTGGGGAGGTGGAGAGCTCATTAGCGCCCCTTATTTTGGGGGGAAAAGCTGCGAAAACGGATGATGCTCCCGGGGGGGAGGGGGGCGTGACTCCTCCCCCCGCCTTCGCACGAGGCTTTTGCACGAGGCCTTTGCACGAGGCCTTTGCACGAGGCGTTTGCGCGAGGCCTGAGCGCGCGCCGCCGGCGCGGGGGGCGCAGGTGCCGCCGGTCCCTCAGCGGGCGCCGTTAAAGGCGCAGCTGCGGGGGGCGCTGAGGGGGGCGGGCTGTCGCCGCCACCGCCACCGCGACACGACACGACACGACACGGCGTCGCCAGGGGTGAGTGGTCCCCGCGGGGCCGCGGCAGCACCGAGGGAGGGGGGCGGGGGTCTGTCCCCGCCGTGCCCGGGGTCGCCCTGAGGCGCTTCGNNCTTCGCGGGGGCCGTTCGCCCGCTGCCCGTCCCGTCCCCTCCCGTCCCGTCCCGTCCCCCCCGCTCCGCCTTTACCGCCGTCCCCCGTCCCTCCTCCCCGCTGCGGCAGGCGGCTTAGCACAGAACAGGGAGCTTTGCAGCCTCACGCTCGTCTGACTCAGCCGCGCTGATGTAAACAGGATTTTTATTTTTATTTTTTTCCCCGCAAGATCTCGAGCGTCGTTTTTGCTCCGTAGTGTCTTTCTCCCCCGTGCTGCGCCCCCCCCAAGCACCCTGCCCCGGGCCGAACGGGGCCGGCGCCGGTCCCCCTGCGGCCCCGCTGGGCTCCTCGTCTGTTTCCCTGTAGCTCGGGAAGAGGCTTCTCCCTCTGGAGATTGACACAAAGGTCAGTCGAAGAGGATGACTCACTCCCTTCCCTTCCCTGGTAATTTGTCACCCCGCAGATGACACATCTTCGTGGCTCCACACGTGGCGAGCAGAGCTCTGGCAGACCCGCGGGGAGCTGTGCCTCCTCTCTGCTGTTTATTCCGCTGGTTTGTGCTCCTCAAGGCCCCAGGGTGGCCATGAGCAGAAGCCGGAGGGGCTGGGTGCCAGGCTTTCCTTCGCTGTAAGCCAGCGCAGGAGCTCAAGTGAGCCCAGAACAGCGGGAGCTTGGACGGTTTGTGGGTCGTGTTTCTCTGAGCGTTGGCCCGTGATGCCTGTTTCTTGGTGCCTTTTTTTTTTTTTCCCCCCTCTCAAGTTAGGGCAAGTTTGTTGTCGCAGGAGCTCAGTGTGAAAACCTGCGTCAGGCTGCTGCATGCAGCAAGCGGGAGGAAGGGCCAGGGAGCTTGGTAGCGCCTCGATGGGTATTTTGGCAGGGAGAAAAGCAGGGAAGGAGACTGGACGGGAATAAGGCCTGAAGTGCATTGGGCTGTGGTGGGAAAGATTGCCAAAGGTTTGGCTTGAAACCCGTGTTTGAAGCAGAGAAGCCGTTTTGCTAGGCTTCGTGGGGTTGTGCGTGTGTCGGTCTCGGGGGATGGATTAACCTGCCAGTGAAGTGCAGCCATGGCGGGGCTGAAGGGCAGCACTGGGAACAGCCGCCTGCGGTGGGAAGTGGAGGAGCCTGAGTTAAATTACAAATAGGTTGTGATTTAGGCAGGCAGTAGAAATGTCCTCCATCTTAAAAGTGAAAGGTTCTGCTTGTGGAAAAGGAGGTTGTGAGGCAGCTGCTAAGGGTGACTAAGGGCAGGGAGGAGGTGCGGGCGACTCCTGCACAGGGACTAGCCAAGAGGGGGTATGTCTGAGAGGAGGGGTTGCGGTGCTGCCTTGGGGTAGCTGATCTGATAGCCTGTGGGCAGGGAGATCAGCTCATCCTCTCTTCCAGTGGGAGACGTGGCGGTCACGGCACCCTCATAACGAGGGTGGGCGTGAGGACATCCACTCACTGAAGGGGTGAGCGGAAATGTGGCGCTGAGAGCAGTGTGGCTTGGCTGGTTTTGGCAGGAAGGCAAACGGCTCTTGCTATCTCATGACTGTTTTACTTATAATATTTGTTAGCTTATGTTCTGTGGTAGGCTCATCTTAGCTGCAGGTGTGGGCACTGATGTCTCATTCCCCATCCCCACAGAGCTCAGCAGCCTTGTCAGAGCACTGCAGGTGATGGGTGTTGGATGATTAAGAAGTTCCCACGTGAAATGAGGTGATCTGAGATTGTTCCTCTAACCAGATTGAACCCAGAAAGTGCAGATGCAGAAGGGATGGGACTCTTGGTAGCCTGGGGCAGGGCAAACTCAGGGTGAGCTTTTAAAACAGCTGTGGAGGTGCTTTTTTTATTTCTTTCTTAAACTTTAATGACCTTTTCAATTGAATCTTTTGGTGCTGAGAGGGAAGTGCAAGGTTGACTGGAAGGGAAGGTTGCTCATCTGTACTAGGACTTTTAATCCTTTCTCGCCGGTGGCCTCTGTCCCGCTGAGCTTCCCAGTGCTGTGCTATGTTGGACAGAGGTGTATGGAGAGGTAATAGGGACTTGAGTGTTCTCTCTTGAACCTGTTCCCAAACCCATCAGTTGGCTCTTGTAGGCTCCTGGGAGCCTTTCCCAAGATGTAATGGCTTGGGCTTCCCCTGAGCTTTTTGCAGACTAACAAAGGAGTTGGGAAGGCGAGCAGGTGAGCTGATCAAGCAGTCAGGGCACAAGATAATTGCCCACAAATGGCTGTCTGAGTCTGGACCCAAGTTTGTTGTCTCAGCATTGAGCACTGCCTGTCAGAACAGCCCCATGCCGTGGGGAGTGATGAGAGCCGTGAGCTGTCCCTTGGTGGCCTTCAAGGGCATGATGAGTTTGCTGCTGCCTGCCACAGCTGCTCTGCTTTGCTTGAAGGAGTTTGTGTTTGATGGACAATACAGTTTTGTCACTAGAGGGTAAGCAGTGGTGTTCATGTCCTTGAGTGTCACCTGGGCTTGTGGTCATTTCCTGAAAAAGATGCAGCCCGAGAGTGATGAGGGATCTGCTGCCTGTGGGATTTTCTTTCCAGCTCTTTATTTGGAGAGGGGGAAGTTTCTGGCAAGAGAAACTCCTCCTTAAGCTGCAAGGCTGCTCAAGGGGAGGTAGGGGTGAGGTGCTGCTTTGGTCATGTTTGCTGCCTTTACCCGTTCTGTCTTTAGACTCAGTCTGTTCCCTCTGGCGTGGTGACATGGCACTGCCTGTAGACAACTGAAACCGTTTGGGGGTCTGGGTGAATTCTGTGAAAACTAGACAAGCTTTTTGTTTTTCTGCAGGTGCTGTTGAGCTAGCTCTGGACGGTGCGCGGTGCTTCTACTGTATGCCCTTTGCGGGGTAAACTGCTCCTTAGGACAGTTTCTCAGGCTGGCTGCAGAGGGTGACAGGTTAACTTTTAATTTTATTTTTTTGAAACCCTTGCAGTCATCCTGAGGGTTCTGGTTTGTCAGAGACATAGGTGTGAGTGAGCAGCAGACCTGTTCCCTACCCCTGGTATTCACGTACTTCTCAAAGGAGCTGCTGTAAGGGAGCCAAAGGGTAAACCCAGGCTGTTGTGAATGCTTGGGATGACAGTGATGATAAATCATGAAATCTTGCCAGTGCTTTGTCTGTATGTCTTTAAGCTTTATTTTCCCTCGTGTAAAAATGGAAGTGACATCTGTGTGTAATGTGTGAGGCTGTGACCTCAGTGAAATCCACTGATGGATGCTGCCCTGCAGAGGCACTGCCCTTGCTGAGCCGGCTGTTGTGCAGGCGCCCTCGCAGTGTCCTGGAGCTCTTGCTGTAGCTGGGAATACAGGAAGGCTGCAGTTTCCTTGGGGCCTGGCTTACACTGGCCACAGTGCAGTTTATGTGGGGAGAGAAAGCACGCTCTCTTTAGGCATGCCCCAGTGTGTGTTTAGGCACCTGGTGGGGTGACAGATCAGCTCTGATCTCCCTGTATGCAGGTATCTTCTGCCTGCTGCCAGAGCCTGAGTTTTGCTGGCCCTTTGCTGCTTTGGAGCTTTAGAGCTGGGCAGTCTGCGCAGCTGGTAATTAACCTGAAATAAGAGCGTGCCCCTAACCCTGGACAGCACAGAGGGCACCAGCACCAGGTCAGAGACACCCTGCTAAGCATCAACTCTGTCCTTCGCAGGTTACCGTCGCGTGCTAGCGGAGAGGTCCACCAGTGCTCTCCAGAAAGCCTGCTCTCTGTTGTCTGATCTGCTGAGGCCATTTCTAATAAAGCCAACAACAGAAAAGTGGATTCATCTCCCTCCTGATGTGTGGAGACAAGTAAGTTGTTTTCCTCCAGCCCTGCTGCTCTGCCCCCATTCCTGCTGAGCAAAGAAAACTGCCTTATCCTGCTGTCTCTGATAACAAACCCTCCCTGCTCACCTAGCGGGTGGCTTTTGGGGACACTCTGCGATGGTAGCTGTGCTGGGGCAGCTCCCAGCAGAGCTAACCAGGTGCTGAGGGGGACATGTGGGACGAAGCTGGGAGTAATCGGCAGGCAGGGCCACGCTCCCGCACTGGGTTTGAAGGGGGTCAGTGTTTGGCAATGCTGGGCTGGAGCTGCTTAAGGAGCCTGGCTGGGGAAGGCTGGTAGTGACCAGCTGCTAACCTCGCGTGCGCTCAGCAGCCTGCGCTCCCATTTATTAGCACTTAAAATTTGCTGTCTCTGCTCCAAATGGAGTGTTTACAGCATTGACATGAACAGCTGTCCCAGTCAGCCAGATCATAACAAATGGGAGCTCTGGCTGGAGTGTTATTTTGCTGCAAGGGGGCAGTACGTCTTATTACTAAAGAATGAAGCTCGTGATGGATGGTGACGAGTCTCTTTGCTGTCTTGCTTGACGATCACGCTGAAAAATAAACATAAAACCAAAGATGTTCCTAGGGGTTTAGGCAAGACCTCACGCTGTGCGTGGGAAGAGACAGCATTGAGGTTCTCCTGTGCCTTAACTGAAAGAGGCTTTGCATCAGGGTTAATGGTTACGCGCCTTTTCTCTAGGAGGAGTGAGCTGGGAGGGATACAGCGGTTGGGGGAGAAAATCTGGCAAGAGAGGAGGAGGTGCTGCCCAAAATCATGGGGTCTAGTAAGAGCTGAAGAGAACTGGTGTCTTGCCTGGGAACACTGCAGAGCCTTTGCCCTTGGTAATGTTGCCTGTCATCTGATTATAAGCCAGCGCAAGTTGAACAGTGTTGTTTTGATCTGGCCTGAAGCAGGGCTGTGTTATTGGGGGAGGTTTTATGGCTTGAAGTGGGGAGGGGTGGGGGACGTGGGGACAAAGTCCTCCAGAGAGCTATGGAGGAAAATGATAGTTAAGGGGGGGGGGAACGGACGGACAGACAGAGCCCTCCTGAGGGCCAGGCACGTCGTCCTGCTGCTTCAAGTGGCTTGTGCGGAGGACTGTAAGCCGTAGCCTCTCTGAGCAGAGAGCTGGAACAAATGATATGCTCATTTAATGCCAGCACAAAATTGTAGGAATCCTGTTCAGCGGAACAGAGGTGAGCTGGTCTGATCAGCCACCTCTGCTTCTCAGCAGCTGCAGCAGCAAAGCTCCGTCCGGTGCAGGTCTGTTACCTGTAATTCAGTCACTGCAGAGATATCGATGGACTCTTGGACCGAGCTCTGCAAGAGCCGCAGAGGAGTGCTAGCTGGCTAAAGACGGTGTGTGACTCACTGATCTCCTACGCGTACCGTCGCCCGCACAGCCTTCCCATCGTGCTGTTTCCAAGATCAGCCAGCACAAGGACTGCTGGATTTTCTTAGCTGCTCTCCCCCACCCTAAGGGTGTTTTCTTTTAAATGAGAACTGTGAAATGATCAGAACAGGTGTTGCTGTGATTTTTACACCATAATAAATGTATTCAGAGTACAAGTGGGGCAAGCCGAACAGATCCAAGGGAACCAGCGTCCCCTCTATTTGGGTTGTATGGGTGGCAGTGCAGATGCAGCCCAGCGGGGCTGGCAGCAATGAGGACTGGTACTGGGTGTGCGAGTGACACCAGTAGTGTTGGGAAACCAATTAAAGCTCTTTTAAAATATTAGTATATCAGCAGGCAGGAATTCTTCCGACTGGATTGGTTTCACCAGGGGGTCGGGGAACAGGGCCAGTGTTCGTCTGGCAGTTTTTCATTCAGCACCTGACGGGCCGAGACATTGCTGGGACCTGCTGGAGGAGAGCAGCAGAGGGGCTTGGCGAATCCCTGGGGAAGGGTATTCCCAGCATCAAACTCCTCCAGCAGGAGCTGCGGCAATGAGTGGCAGTGGAGGGAGGGATGGCAGCTATGAAAGCAAACAACAAAGCAGCTCTGTTTTTGTGTGTGTGTGTATGTGTTTTCAGAGGAGATGAAGGAAGAGGAAGCTTTTAAAAACCCCAGTCCTCTTTTTCCCAACAAGTTCTCCCTGATATATATTTATTTTTAGTATCTATTTAGCAGAGAAGAGCAGAGGGCTGTCTGGGAAGGGGGTTTGCTGAGAGGGGGTGGATTTGTGATCTAGACAGATTCAAAGACAGACTTAAATAGAGCATTAATGGAAGAGGGAAGCTTTTGAGATTGCAGCTTTCTATTTTGGCAAAAAATGAGCTTTATGAGCTTTATGTGTGTGCTGGCTGCTGCTCGAGCACAGGGGTGGTTGGTCCCTGCATGGCAGAGCTTTCATTTACGTGCTCCAAGAGGCTTCGTGCTGGTTTGGGGGGATTTTTGGATCAGGTCCTAAAAAAATCTGGAAGAGAAAAGGGGGAGTGGAGCTGGCTTACCCCATGCCTTGTGTGTGTGCACACAGCAGTGGAACGAGCAATATTGCTGCCAGCTTTGGGGCTCCCTTGCCTTTCTCCAGACATAGCTGAGAGCAGTCTGGCCTGGTGATCTGCAAGTTGCTGCAGGACACTTGGTCTGGGAAAGACCATGTGGCTTTTTGCCTTTCTCCCTGGGTAGAAATTTGGGCTTTGAAGCAAAGCTCTGCTGAGCTCCTGATACTTCACTTCTGTGCTGTCTTTCCCCTCAAAATTGTATGGAAACTGGAGAATCCAGTGCTGAAAGATTTGCTGGACATCAGACTGCAGCCAAAAATCATTGTGCTCACCTTGTTTTTTTTATTCCTGTCAAGGTCATAGTGCACTTGAAGGATTGTATTTCTGACTGTTCGATAAAGGTGAGCACTGGGACCAAGAACTCATCTGCAATAGATCTGTGCCCAGCGACTGTCCAGGAGCAGGCAGCCATTTCCTCAGGTGCCTTTGCTCTTTGGGTCAATCAAACTCTGATTCCTTCCCACCTGTATTTTTGTGGGTAGATACCAGTATTTGAAGATTACGGTCATGTTTCCTAGTTACCATGGGGTAGAGAAATTGCATGGACTTGTTTTCTGTGGGTGGCTGGGGATGGATGTGCAAGCATTTCCCAAGCAGCTGCATGGGGTAGGAGGGAAATTCAGGACCTGGAGTATTGCATGAGAGATCAAGGATACAGATCTAACTGGAGTGAGATACTGAAATAGGAGTTAGTTGACCAAATATTTAATTTTTGTGGACCTGGGTATCTGATATTACAAGAAAATAATCTGAAGAAGGACTCTACATTCCCACACTAGAAATAGATGTACTGAAGTTGTCAGGAAAAGTTAGTCTCTAATACCTCTGTATTAGTAAAGAAATCACAGGCTGGTCCCTGGACACAGACTTTGACAATCACTTCCTGCTAATGCCTTGGCCAGCGAGTCTGTTGCTCAAATATTTGCTGAGAGGTGAGGTTCTCAGCTCAGTCTGCGCCGGGCTGAGTCCTTGCCAAGGAGGCACAAGGATGATGGGAGAGGTGACCTGGGCTGGTGTTGGTTTCTGCACTCGGAGGAATTTTGCCTCTGAAAAATGCAAATGTGGTTGGAACCAATTTTGTTCAAGAACGTGAACAGACACTCAAAGGACCTTTTTTCACTCTCCCCATGACTTCTCCTTCTGTAATTGCTAGGATGAATGCATAAACCCTTATACTGAAGTGCTCACAAGAGCGGGTTTACTCATTTTACTCTTTTTCTTGGCATAAAAGGCATCTTATTAAGCGGGTTTTAATGTTTGCTCACCAAGAGAATGGATTATAAAGCTTTAGAAATAACTTGCATCTGGAAAAGCCAATTAATAAAACAAAAATTCTGATGTCATTTTCTCATAAATTAACAATTTATAGATAATTTACAGTGCTCTTGTCATTAGGCAAATGGACTTTAAATTGATTCCAAATTAGTGGGTTAATGATTTCCCACAGGTATCATTTCAATGGGCAGGATATGCGTAGTGGTTTTTTTTTTTCAGTAAAGGGGTAGGTGAGCAAACTCATGCCTCTGTAATCAAGGCAATAATTGGAGTGGTGGTCACATTCAAGTGCGGTATTGATCTGCACAAAAGTGCTGACTGTGTCCATTGCTGTGGCAAAGAAGGGGGTAGGAAGGGACTCTGGGAAAGACTGCAGTCTTTGCATGTTTCTTGTATAATAACTTTCTTTTGGTACGCGTTAACTCCAGGTAGTGCATTAAGGTAGCTGATTGATTTGGTATTGTTAAATAACCTTGCAGTTCATAGGACTGGGAAAAAATATTCAGCCGAGTTCTAATTATAGCTGTAAGGGAACAATATGTCCCCAAACTGGTTAAAAGTGGGGTGATGACTGCGTGCAGTCTGAGACCAACCCGATGGGGAGGTAAAGTGCTCTCATTGTTGCTGCGATGGCCAGGCTTGCAGCCCAGGAGCCAGTCCCCAGCCTTGTAAATGCTCTGGTGTCAGCTTTTGTCTCTTTGTGACTTTCTTTCCCCCCCTTTTTTTTTTGCCTTTTCTGTCATTTTGTCCCACCTGCAAAGGTTGTGAATACTTTAGGGGACAGCCTGACCAGCTTGTGTATATTAGCACAGGGAGCGAAGGTTGGAGCCCTGAGGTGCCAGCAGAAGGTCAGCAATTCATATCTTGTCTTGGTCAACTGTTAGTTGCCAGGAGGTCCAGATTGGTGTCACGTTGGAGCAAACCTGGAGCAACTCCACTGGCTTGGTTAGCATTTCTGTAGGCTTGTGCTAGCATTAATAAATTGATGATCTGGGCTTTTTGCGTCTCATCACCTTAATGCAAGAGGCATAAGAAATGCTAATGAATTCCTCCTCTGGGAGATGAGGAGTTACAGACCCTGCCCTGCTGTGGTGTAACTGGGACAGAGATGCCTGCCCAGGGTCGCAGGAGGGAAGAAGGGGCTTCCCTCCCGTTGATGTAGTGCTGCTTTCTGCCAGCCCCGCTTCAGGCAGGGGCGTTTCACAGCGTGTGGCCCCCGAGGCAGGACAGGGCTGAGCAGAGGATACGCTCCCACCGGGCAGCACCCTGAGCAGTGCCCTGGGCGTTGTTATTCGGCACCATGGATGGGGAGGCTGAGTGCCATGAAGGATTGTGTTTTGAGCACGATGGACAATAACTCATGAATTAAAAGGCTGTGGAAATGGATTTTGTTGGCAGTACGTATTTGTGGAGTGCAGTCTCCCTGTGGCTGGCTGTTTATACAAACTCTATTGCTTCCAAGCTTTGTATTGCAAAATTAAATTCCTCCCGCATTAAAAATTTATGTTGGATGAAAAGATCAGTATATTGAAACTTGGTGAGAATATCCCCCTTCATGCGCATACACACCTCATTTAGATGTACCTTCCCTATGAATGCCAGCTGATGGTCCCAATCATGCGAGATATGGTTTATAATTACCTTCTATCAGCACTCTTTAGGAAGTGGAAAGGTGCCCTTAAATAGGGGATGATCCCTATGAAGATGGAATTTATACCAACTGAGAAGTTGTTATTACATCCCTTAGCATCGCCTGTGCTTCCAGAGGTGTTGAAAAGAACCTACAGAGATAGATTTATGGGAAAGTGTCTTTTCACAAGATGTTATTTTGGATTCAAGGAGACTGAGATTGTGTCATTTATTGCACAGAGCTACTTGTGTCAGTACACAATTCAGCTCATAATTATAGCCTTTCACCTTATTAGCATATGTAAGAGTTTTATATAAGTTTTATCCAAACATTTTTTAATTCATTAAGTGTTCTCCTTGTATCTGCTGTGCCCTAGGGCAAAGAAATGCTCTGCACTTGTTTTTTTATGTAAATTAGACCTTAAAGATACACATAAATCTGTAGACCTGCGTCTACCATTTAAAAATGATGTCTTAAGATGTGTACAATAAAGGGAATACGGATTTAAAGCCCCATTTCAGTAGAATACACTTTATTTTGTATATATTTTTCAGGACAGCAAATACAGCAGCACATCTGGAGAGGAGTTCGGAGAGAGAAGGTGGAATGAGGGGTGGGAAACGAAAGGGGAAGCAGGCTGATGGTGGTAGTGAAGGCAAGCACCAGCTTGAGGTAGATAGCCAAAACAGGGCAGGGATGGGAGGATGGCAAGAGAGGAGAATGCTGGAAAGACCTCAAGGTGAGGTCTTTGGCATCCCTGCAGACATGTTCTTGATGTAGCCACCGTGAGTGCTGTATGTCTTGCGGGGGGCAGGAGCGGGGCAGGACTTAGCGCTGCTGCTGAAGTCTGTTAGAAGCAAGGAGCAATGATGCTGCCCTCGTGGTGTGGAGGGAGCCCTGACCCTCCTCGCAGAACAGCACGTTAGTGCCAGCTGTCTAATGGTGCTGCTTCTGGCCAGACAGAGCTTGGCCTCTTCTGTATGAAATTTCTTTTCCCATTAAATCGCACATTACTTATTTCTGTCTTTTTGCTTTTGGCTGCGCACTGTGAGTCTGGAGGAGCCGTGACCTGAAGGGACCATCTGTTTCTGTGGGTGCAGGCTGCTGGCAGACAGGAGGGGTGGTGAGGGACGGGGAGGAGAACTTCATCTCCCATACGCTGCTGTTCCCCATGCCTCCTTGCTGTCTTGGTACTTTGAAGGGGGGAAAAACCCAAAAAAACAACCAAACAAAAACCCCTCCTTTGCCCTGGGCAGCTGTAGTAGTCAGGCTTATCATTTCTCCCCGCAGGTGGGGAGGCTGGGAACAGTGGGCTTGTTTCCCCCCTGCACTAGAAGCCCTCCTTTGGTCAGGGCAGCCATCTGCCAAGCAGCACCGTTTTCTTCCAGCAGCTGCAGGGCCTTTTGCTGGCGCAGCAGACCATGCTTTTGGGGACCCAGGGCATGGGCCTGGGAGTGCCCAGCTTCACAAGGGCTTTGATGACAGACCTTTCTGATTTCTCATGGTCGGAGCCTCAGTCATGGTCTTCAGAAACCCACGGAAAGGTTTTGGATGTAGACCACAAAGGCTTCCAATTTAGGAACCCAAATGGGAGTTTGATGCTTTTCTGCTGGCAGCCTGTGAATGAAAGCCCCTGCCCCGCGGTGCTGTGTGTGAGATATATGTCACTCTCCACACTTAGTGAGGGTGGGAGATACAACCTCTGATTAATGCCTTCAGGGAATTTCTGCAATATTGTTTTGCAAGCAATTGTCATTTAGCATTAAGGTAAATACCTTGCAGCTATGAACTTGAAAGCCTTTTTTCCTTTCCTTTTAGAAACAGCGTCTTGCCTTCATAAGCTCTCCAGTTAACGTTAAAACTGCCTCTTTCATCTGCCAGCGCTCCAGCCAACCTGCCGCTTCCCTGGAGCTGGCCCTGAGCAGCACGCGGTCGCCTGCACCGGGTCGGGTCACGGGCAGAGCAGTTTGCTGCTGCTGTGGCTGCGAAAGCTGCTGGCGGGGAGGAAGGAAACTTGGTGCTTCTGCCCTTTTTTATCTCTCCTAGGAGGAGGCTGCTGGTTAGTTGGCACAGGCTAGTGCTGAGTGGTTAGATATGTAAATGAGTTCACTTCCATTAGCAATCTTGGCTATGTGAAAACACCATTAAGTCCAGCAAGGCTCATCTCTTCTAATACCTGTGTTTCCCCTAGAGACATGTAAGTTTCTAAGCTAATAATTTCTTATCGGACTCTGGTGACTTTTACTTAAGAAAGTAGCGTGATGGGGGAGACACCACTCATGTTTTTCCTTAATTTCTAAATTATGTTAACTCTTCTAATTACTGTTGCTTCTCTGAAATGTTTTGCTTCCCCATTTGCTTGGTCCTTGTTGCCTCATCTGGTTCTTGCTGATGTAACCCAAGCTGCCTAACATGGTAGCCAAAACCCACAACAAAATCCCTCTCACCACTCTCTTTATTGAAGATCAAATTGAATGGGGTTTGGGTGATCACTGTATCGTTGCAGGCAATAATAGTGTGCCCTGTGCCTGTGTGAAGGTGCTGGAAGTTTTCTCCTGTGAAGGACTGCAGTCTCTCCTTTTTTCAGCAACCCACCAAAAAACCAGCAGTGTGCCTTGGTCTGGCTCCTTCACAGCAATGCAAACAATTACCGTGGCATGAAAGCCACGGCTGCCCATGCTTTAACAGCATTGCAAATTACAGTCATAAATTCAGAGCGCAGCTAATTGTTGTTTTATGGAGTAGATGTTCTTTAGGAAAAAAAAATTAATCTGTAAACACTCTGATGCCCTGCTGAGTAGAGGGCTATTTATCTTGGGTGAGGAATAGCCTTCCAGAGTGATTTAAGTGCAAGGTGGATCACAGGCTTTTCAAGGGCACTCATGTTCCCCTGATGTGGTTCTGGGCAAGTGGGATCCGCAAGAGGTTTTTTAATATGGGGTTTCACCTGCTGCTGGAGCAATATACCTTGTGATTACAGTGTTATTAGTTGTTCTGGAAACCCCCCTGGCCTGGCTGAGATCAGGGCTCCCCTGTGCCGCCTGCTGCCCTTGTGAAGGGGAAGGATGCAGCTGGTTTGAAGGATTACACTCAAAGTGGATGTGACTGGCTGGGGACAGAGGAATAAACCTCATTCTGCAGGGGAAACAAGACGCTGAGCAGACTCTGCTTTGGTAATTTGCCAAGATACCGTTATGTGGTATTTGTCACCGTAAGGAGGTGCTGTGAAAATGTTTCTGTCCTTCATCTGTCTTGAGCCTGTCCTGAGGATAGATGGGAGAGCCAGGAATGAGCTCCTCTGAAGTCTTGGCCCAGAGCCCCTGACCTGGAGTGGCCCCATCCTATGCCCAGGGAAGTCCGTGGTGAAGCAACTCCCCCTTTGCTTGGAGGTCTCCAAGCTTTCGCTGCTGGAATGGCCCTAGCTAGGCTTAAGCTCCCCTCCCTTAGCCCCCTGGCACTTGTAGGTCAGCCAAAACCTGCCGCTTCTCGTGATGAGAGTCTCGCCTTCAGAGGCTGCTTCCTCCTGTGAAAGGCCA
Source organism: Rhinoptilus africanus (assembly GCA_013400135.1). Taxonomy (NCBI): domain Eukaryota; kingdom Metazoa; phylum Chordata; class Aves; order Charadriiformes; family Glareolidae; genus Rhinoptilus; species Rhinoptilus africanus. Next base: position 58,199 of record VXBO01014183.1, read on the forward strand.
CTTGTGCTTCCCTGAGTGCTGTCATTCTTCTGAGCCTGTCTCTCTTTATTCCTAATTGGATCCTCTGTACTCAATTGTCTTCATCTGTGAAAATGTTATGAGGATGAGGTTTCAGCACTTTTTTTCTTGTGATAATTTATTGTATTTTAATTCTCCTTTCAGCGTGCAGCGGCTTGGCAGGATATGTGACTTGCAGGGAGGCAAAGAGTGGGAGGCTTTATAAATAAAATACCTGCATCTGTTCCGTGTCCCTTCACAACCAGGGATCTTTGCTACGCCAGGGCAAACCTGGGAAGACTTCTACTAAAATTTAGGGCGGCAGCAGCACAGTGCTGGTGCAGCAGAGATGAGAATCTGGCTGCCTGTGAACTGTCAAGGCTATGGCTTTCAGGGCTCTAAATAGACAATGTGCCTGTATTTTAATAACTGTAACCTTCAGTTTCTGCTGAATGTGCAGAATGTAAACGTGCGTTATAATAGCTGGAAAGGTTGTTTGTGGTAGATCTTGATATACTGTTTGGAGTGGGCTTTGCTTTGCTCCAGGAGGCTCCAGTGAGGCTTTGGAAGGGAATGATGCGCTAATTGAGAATTCAGCAAATAACAGCTTTTAAAAGGTCCTTGTCTAGTAAGGTAAGAGACAGCTCTGAAAACACACTTTCACTGGTTAGAATCACGTAAGAGAATGTCCTTGTGGGCTGAATGGGACACACTAGTTATAGGTTATAACAATGCTTTAAGCTTGCAAATGCTCTCTATAATCAAAAATGCTTTTGGCCCTTCCTTGTAGCGCCGAGGTGAAGCAGGAAGGACAGGGAAGTTTGTGCTGTGGGTTTCCCCTTCAGTGCATGGAGAGGGCTGCGAGAGCGGTAATGAAAGCACCGTCTCTTGCCCAAGTCCAGCTCCCCAAAAGGACTTATGTGCTGTAAGGAGCTTTAGTGTAAATGCTGAGTTTGGTATATGCCCAGTGCTACAGTGAGTATTGCTGGAGAGCCAGTCTGAGACCCCATACTGTGCAAAGCGGGGCCTGGTGGGGATCAGATCTTTAAGCACATATAGCCTGCTTTATTTATAGCCTGCTTGGTGTCAGGTGGGGCGACTCCCATTGTAACAGCTACTCTTTCAAAGGTAGCTTTTAAAGCTACTCTTTTAAAGTCAGTTAAAAGTGAGAAAAAGCATTTGTAATGCAAGGTTGATCCAGGCTTTAATGTAAACAATGTGCCTTTTCCCTTCAGTGGTGCAGAGCCTTGTGTGGGGTGCGCTCTTGGCTGGCAGCCCTGGAAAAGCTGTCGGTGACCTCTTCTAGAAGGGGGAGAGGAAAGGTCTCCCCGGGAGGTGGTGTGCTGTCACACTGCCGCTGCTGGAGTCTGATCCTGCTTCAAGAGGAACAGATGCCAAAAAGGGCAAGAACAATATCCGAGATCAGGAGTTGGCTCTCTCTGGTACTGGCTTGGCTGGCGGCTCTGCTGCTGGAGGACCTGGGGCCTGACCCTCCTGTCTGATGAGCTGAGCTGGAGCACCTCGTCTCTGCTGCTGAATCAGGGGTTGCTCTGTTATTGGGTGAAGGAGGCAAAGGCTTCAACCAGCGCTCTGCTGTAGTTGCCAGACTGAAGCATGTGTGCCTGTTACTGTGAATATTCAATGTGTGGAGAAGACAGGAGGGATCCAGATTCCCTCAGTAATGATGACTCTTGGCAATTGGTCAGAATGACTTGAGGGGAAAGAAAATCTTCCTCCAGCCCCTGATGTGATTTAAAGGAATCAGTTTTTATTCCTGATCTGAACGCGAGCTTACTCTAAACGTTGAGTGTTACTGTGAGTAGGCTCAGCTACGTTTGTGTGTGATCCCTCTTGTTGCTGCAGTGGGGCCCCTCGGATTTCCACTGCCATACCTCTGCAGCGGAAATCTCTCAGCTGTAACCTACTTAGCTTTCCTGGCAAAAGTTTTCAAACAGAGCACAAGGCTTTGCAGGCAGCGCGTGGGTGAATGTGAGCAAAGCCAGCAAGGTGTTCAAATTCAAGTAGGTCAGAAGTGGGAAGGAATTTCACAGGAAACACTGAGACGTGTATTTTAAGTGATTTTGTTCCAAATGGAAGTCAAATCATCTTTTTTTTTGTCTTTTTGAAACTTGAGTTTTCTAAAACACAAATCCCCTTCCACTCTGAAAATAATCATCCAAACCTTCAGTTTAATCAAAACACTTATCTCCAGTAGATTGGGTGGGAGCTCTTCCAAAATGGTGCAATTTAAGCTCATTTCTAAGTTGAAATACGTGTGATCATTCAGCAGAGGATTTGGAAAGTTACTCACTTCTAACGTGCATTTCAGTCCTGTAGCCCTCAACAACTAGCATGAATGAAAGTCAGTCGTTCTAAAACCAAAGCAGTGCTGTGACCTTGGTTATCCTGCAGTCAACCTCTCCACCGACGTTCATCCCCATGCACTGTTGCTTTCAAATCCATGCCCTTTGGGTTCTTTCGGAGTTGAGGCTCAGTGTACAAACCCTTTGTGAAGTTTATTTGTGGGAACAAAAGGCCCATATTCCACTGTCGCTGCAGTTGCTGTGTGGGAGTGTTACAGTGGTGCGGGGGGAGGAAGGGGGAATGTGCTTCTGTGCGGTCACAAAACTGAATTCATTCTGTGTATTAATGTAGCAAGTGCCATTTTCTTTACACAAGAGAGAAAGTTCAAGAAATAAGAGGTTTAACTTAAGTCATCTATACAAAAGAAATATGCCTCCGGTTGTACCGCTGTAAACAAATGAAGCTGGATGTCTGTCTAAGCAACCGATAGCTTGCAGGCAAGTAAAGAAAAAACACTCAGGATGTGACATTTCTTTAAGAGGACCTTAATGTTTTGATTTCCCTTCGCTAAGGAGCAGAACAGGGTTGTGTTAGTGGAGCTGCCCCAGCCCTGAACTTTGCTGTCTCCAGCGTGCTTGTGTGAGCACAGAACACGGGTCCCTGGGGAAGGGGACCTGGCTGGTGAGGTGGCCGCTCTGAGTCACTGCAGAGCTGGCCCAGCTCCCTCCACAAGCCTGTATCCTGCCTGACAAGTTTTTGTAGGTTTTGGAAAGTTCCTGTGGATGTTGTGGCACCGCACGCAATCTGAAATGCATGGCTGTGTTGCCTCTATTGAGAGTCCGTCAGCAGAGGAGGAGAGCTGCGTGTGAAGCTGTACATTCAGAGCAAAGGCGAGATGTGCCCAGTGACGTGGTGGGAGTGAGGCACAGAAAGACCCAGGAGCTGGAGTGCTTCAACGCATGTGCCGGGAGCCCCCAGCTTGGTTTTGTCCTTGGAAGTGCTCTGGTCACCCTGTGGGAAAAGCTGTTGGCTGAGTATCTGGGAATGCAGACTTGAACAGGGTTGTGAGGGCAGCGTCTGTCCACCCCGCAGAGCAGGGACCAGCAAGCGAGGGAGCTGAAACACCGAGCGCATCCTTGACATTTCCTTGTCACCCCTCCACGGCCACTGAAACTGCTGGTTTATAGCTGTGAACAGCAGGAAACACAGGAACGATTTCTCCTTTGACATTTAAATTGCAGACAACACTTCCAGTTAAATTTCTCATTTTTTACTAGATGTTGGTTCAGGTGTATTAGCCTCTTTATTCTATTAGGGTTATTATCTGTTGTTGAGGCTGCTAGCAATGCAGAATTTGCTGACATTTTGGCAGAAAGGCTCCTGAAAGCATTGCCTGCTCTTAACCTTTGGGAATGCGTGGGACTGCTGTTGGGCATTTGCCAAGGCCATGGCTGTCCTAAAAGCACTGCCTCACTGCTGGGATCTGCAACCCCAGCGAATCCAGCACATACTGGAAATCCCAGGGCGTCTTTAATTACCTAGCCCTCGGCTGCAGCTTGTGGGCTCTCTGCCTGGGTGGAATATGGTGGGGGCTCTGGGAAGGATGCACAGGGAAGCCCCAGACTCAGCCTTGGAATTGCCTTCCGGAAAGGTACAGAGCTGAGCCCAAGTATTTCCTAATGGCTTTGCTTTTCATCCGTTTCATTCTGCTGGCCAGATAAAGGTTTTCTTTTTCTCATCGTGATGAGAGATATTCTTTGTCAGGGCTCTTAATCTCTGCGGCTGTGCAGATAAACCTACAGACCTGGAAAGACGGGAGAGGAGGAAGATGTGGCTAGTCAGGCAGAGAGTAGGAGGCTGAGGGAAGTGGAGGGGGAGAGGGTGAGTTATGTCACGTTGTTCATTTGTGTTACTTGTCCTATTCTCCTGAACTGTTGTGAATTAGAACAAACTGGGTCAGCAGGAACTTGCTGGTCTCCTGGCAGAAGCATCAGGAGATGATGTACAGGGATTTAGCCATGTGATTTTTTTTTTTTATTTATTTTCCAGTGCACTGTGGCTCGGGTTTTGCTTGGGATAGCTTTACTGAGAGACCTGCAAGGCAGCAGTTGTAGCATTACCCAGAGCGAGCAGGAGATGTGTGGGGATCAGCAGTGTGGCTGTTTCAGGCTTTACAAGTATGTTGCAGGGATTTTGCTCTGCACAGAGCTGTGTAGTTAAATCCTCTTCTGCTTCTTTATGACTGGTGCTGCTCATATAAGTTGGTTTCTCTTCTGCTAGAAATAGCTCTGTCCTAGAGTGACAGGAGAGAGGAATGCCCTTTGCTTCACAGGATGTTGAAGGAGAGTCAGAAATGCTGAATTATCTGTGTTTTTATTAGCTTGCTTACAGATATGTGCAGCTCACTCCTTACTGATACAAGGCGGTGAGTAACTGAGAGGAGCAGTGCTCCCAGCTGACTCCCTTAGCGGGGCATGGGGCTGTGTGCCTCTTGGTGAGAGAGGCTGAGCCTTGAGATGTGTAGCAGGAGTGAAATGCAATTTATGAGGACGTAGATTTAAATGAATCGGTTCATTTATAAAATCAACTTCTCCAGGCTACTTAGCTTTTTGATGTCTCACCAGTATTTAATTGTCTTAACTTGGTCTTAATAGAATTATTAGGTTTTATATCTCTGTAGATCTTGATTTATTTCCCAGCTCTCAATCTACTGGCCTGTGGCAACACTTCTGCTTAGCTTTGATTTGCAGGGGGGAAAAAAGTTATTAGACCAGCAAGTTTGTTCTGCGTTAGCAAAGGGAACAGTTCTTAACCAAATAGTCTATGTTTTTTCCTGCAGATTTTAAGTGAAACATTGCTTTGGCAATACTTGTCATACTGAATTATCTGGAATGTTCTTCTTTCCTATCTTGGGATGGACTCTGTCCCTCAGCATTGCGTATCTGATTCTTGTTATTCCTCCTTTCTCAAGTACAGCCTTAGCTATAAGACTGCCTTGGGACTCAAGGAGGCGCAGATCCAGGCAGGCTGTATAAAGCCAAGGAGAACTTCATTTCATCGCAGATATCAGCACAAATAACTACTAAGACTGTGGATTTGCAGCCTAATCTCAGTTGTACCATGTCTCCCTTCCCCAGTGGGACAGCAGAACCTCTCTTGGCTTGCCTGACCTCCGCCTGAGCTTCACAAGGCAGGAGATACCTGTCTGTAGCCCAGCAGTAGCTGCCACAACACAAATGGCTCTGGGTTCGGGGTGCCCTGCTGCCTTTCATGTCTTTGCCTCTCTGGTGTGAGCAATGGGGAGTTGTACCCAGGAAAGGGGACAGCAGCTTTGCTGTGGCTGAGTGCTGCTTACTGTCCTTGGATAGTGTGAGGGGTTGCTGCTACTAAGTTAGAGGAACTGGAGAAAACCTCTTCCAAGCAGAGCTGCAAAATGAAGTTTTGAGTCAAAGTTGGTGACTGGAGGGTGAAGTGAGGCAGGAAGATAAATATTTTAAGTTTCAGTATTTGTGTTTTTCTGAAATGCTTAAGTGTGTTTTGAAACAAAGTCTTTGTTTATTTTTGTTCGGTTTGATACAAAATGAGACTTTCTGGACTTGAGCCAAGATGAAATTTCACTTTTCACATCTTCCTTGGTAAGGGACTTACGTTAAGGCAAACAAAGAAATGAACTCCCTGAATCAACTGCTTCCCCAGGCTGCTGCGGTTTTGGCTGGGAAAGGAGAGATTGGCCTTACATCCTTGGGAATCCTGCTTTTTAGAGAAGAGGCTGGCCAGCAGCAGACTGGGGAAGGCATCTTGGGACACGAGTGGATTTAGCTCGTAATAACAGCAGGGGGTCAGTGACAGCTCTGTCTGTAGCTGATAAGTAAAAGAACAAGCTCAGAACTGCAGGTCAAGAAACAGCAGCTGTCATTACCCTAGAAGGTCTGATAACATAATCCTTTAATAATACCAACATAATACCAGCAGCTGAGGGGAGGGAAGGGAAAACTAGGAAACCTGGCCCTGCATTTGGTGTGGGTTGACATGGGAGAGGAGGATGTGTGCCCAGGTGGCTGGGGCACAGTACGGGTGAAGGTGGCTTTGCTAGGAAGGATGCTCCGCTGCATGCCCCAGCGATTTGTTGGTGGTGGTTTTAAGTTTTTTACCCACCTGAAAGGGAGCAGTAGGACCTGTGCTCCTGCGTGTACCCTGAACAAACGCTGCAGCTGCCTGCCAGGAGGAGGAATCCCTTCTGGTCATCCCTTGGCCACTCTGTGCCTGGGCCAGAAGTACCAGCTGTTTGGGGCTGGGGATCCTCTTGCTGTTGAAGACCTTGTCTAAGGCTCTCAGCGGCAGCAGGGTTTTGATTAGCCTCTGCAGAGAAGGACTGTGTCCTCAGGGCTGTGCAACTCTTCAGAAGTGGGGAGTTTGTGCAGAGCATTGAAAATAATGCAAAAAGCGTAGCTCACCTCTTACTGGGTATGTTGTCCCTCTGCCCCCCACTTAAGAAAATATTGCCCTCCAAATTCAATCCTGTAGCCCGTTATTCATGAGGTCATTACTGTTTAATTTAATCACCAAATGTCAGCTGAATCCCATTTATTCTGACAGCTCACTGGAGATTTACCTATTTATTTTACATTTCAAATGAATTGCTCATTATTCTGTCATTCTGGGATTTTATTCTGTAATTTATTTTGTGGGCCCTGACAAGTTGAAAATGAGCCCTGGTTCTCTCCTGTCTTGCATGTTAATTGTCAGGCCCACGGTTCAACTGCTCGCTTGCAGGACCAAGGGACCTGACCCAGCATGAGGAAGGAAGGGAACTAGGCTGTTTGATCCCACAGCTGCTGTTGATGATTCAACTGTGACAAGAAGGAAATGCTTTTTCTCTTCTCTCACTCCCCAGCCTCTCGGGTCAATGTCAAAGGACAGATTACCCTGTGCAACTTGCTACTGAAATACATCATGGCAGTTCAGAGGTGTGTAGCATCCCTTGTGGTGCATGGGTATGGGTGCGGGTGTGCAGTTGGACTCTCGAGAGCAAAGGCTGTAAAATAAATATTAGAAAAAATACACTGGAGTATAAATCAGCCTTCTGTTTTAACAAGGTTAGGATGAAATGACCCTCGGTGAGGGACTGTCCTTAGGTTGCCTATTTCTAGCTCTTTTTTTTTTTTTTCTTGTTTTTGTCCTGTGTTGGTGCTGGAGAAGACAGACCAGTGCTCTGCTCTAGCTAGCAAGGTCTGTGGCTCCTGGGTGCCCCTCGCCTGGGTTGGGTCTTGCCGTCTGCTGTAGGTCCGGGTGGCTGAGCTCACAGATCAGCTCCTTGCGGGTTGTTGTGCTGTTTGCCTGGCTACTGAGGTCACTGTGTGCCATCTGAGCCCCATCCAGCCTCTTTCTCCTTCCTATTGCAGAACGCACAATATTATGGAAAACCAATTTTCTGTCTGGATTAGTTCTTTATCTACCAATTGAGCACTCTGCGCTATTTCTCAGCTGCCCTGGGAGTTGCTGGGACCCATGAGCCCTGCGCATTGCCCCTTTATTATCCAGTTGAAGAGCAGCTCTTCTGTGGTGGAGAAAAGACTTGTTAAGGAAATTCACAAAAGGCCAAAGATGTTGGCAAGCATTAGAAAGAGCAAGAGGAGGAATTCGAAGGATATGAAGGGGGATTTCAATCTTCAGGCTCATTTCTTGGTGGAATATAAGCTGAGCATGCTCTCAGCTCGATGAGAGCGAACAGCAGAAATTCCACTGGGTTTGTCTTTGACAATTTCCCTAACTGACACCAATCCAAAGCACCTCATTGATTTTCTGCTTTGCCCAGCCTGAGACCAGCAGTATGAGACTGCTCCTATTTGCTGGGCTGAGGTATTGCCTGCTGCTTCTAGTGAGCTTCCCTGCCAGGTGAGAGTTGGATGGGGTAGACTTAATTGGGTTTTTTTCTGAGATGCTGTTCCTGGATACAGTATTTTATCACCCTTCTGAGCCTGGGCTATCAAAGGCACGGTTTGAAAGTCACTGTTTCGCAGGACCGGCCAAAGCTTTCTTGGATCTGTCTCACCATCTCTGTGAAGTAGCTTGATCTGACCAGGCCAATACTCGTGTAGCCCTGCTGAGAAATCCTGGCTGTTGTTAGCTGTGAGAGTGACCGTAGTCAGACTGTGCTCCCTTGCCTGCATGTCTCCGCTGCTGACACTGTCTCGTCTGATTTACCAATGTCCAGGGCAGTGGCTAATAGATGCTACGGGGTGCTACTCCATGAGGGGCAAGCCAGTCTGGTCCAGCTGGGGGTCTTCCATGGTCTCGCCTCCCCTGCGCCGATCAGTCTCTGCTGGCTGAGGCTGTGAGGTGGGTCAGTTACCTGAACGAGCTATCTGCCTCCTGATGTCTGCTTCTGCTGTAAACTGCTTGAAGTGAGGAGCTTTTGGTCCTGCTTTGCATAGCACTTTGTGTTCAGGGTAACATGGGCTGAAACAGGGTCTTTCAGATATTGCTGCCGTATGAGCAATTGCAGAAGCACCTAGAACATCAGCAGCTCGCTCTGGTGCTGTTCCCTAGGAGTCCTCACTTTTCCTGGGGCCTGGATTGAGCTTCTGTGCCCTCACTGTGCAGGAAACCTGCCTTGCTGATGGGGAGGGATTTGCCTGGTTTGCACTGGCTCGGTGTGGGGAGGACTGGGATGGCCGAGTGCTCAGTACTTGTTCTTGTGAACAAAGGCTCAGAAGGCGTAATTTTCCAACCGGACGTCAGGCATGTTTATTTCTGGATACTTAAGTACTCTTGGCTTGGCCCTAACTGAATTTGTGTCCTAGCATTTTTCTTAATTATGTTCACTGATTCTTCTGTGTCAGTGTTTAATTGGAGATTAATTGGGAAAACAGCGGTATGCATCCTGCTTGAGGAAATGGATCATCTGCCTGTCTCTTCCATGCTCCTGGCAGGCTCTGTGGAGGAGCCCAGTTAAATTTTGGCCTTGTCATCTCCTTTCAAGGTCAACGTCTGCTTTGCTTCCCTCCCTGCTGGTGCCAGGCAGGATTGCTGAGTTTCCAGATCAGCACCTGTCCTGATGAGAAATGCGACAGGCTGAGCAGGCTCTCCCATGCCTCTCCCCACATCCTGGCTCTTTGTGATGTGATGGGAAGGGGTGTTAGACCATCACTAAGTGCTTGGTGGAGGAGTTAAGTCTTGCCTGGTTAGATCCTGCCAGAGGAAAGGCTCTGGAGCTGGGCTCAGCACTCCCAGCCTTGCCTTCAGCTGAGCTAGGATGAGCTAGCTTCAGGGATGACGCATAGAGGTTATTCCTGCAAATGCTTCTTCCACCCATTAACAAGCAGTTAATGGTACAGAGATCCAGTAACAATCCCTCAGACTGGCTCAGGAGGTTGTATGGCAGTGTCCCTGCCAAGCAGCATCTCTCGCATCCCCCTGTGACTGGGAGAGCAGTGAAGGGGATGAGGGGAACACTGCCAGGGGCGCTGGATAAATTTAGAAGCTTAAGCTCCTTACTCTGCCCCCATAAGGTGAATGTAACCATAACTGACACAGATGGAGCAGCTGGTGTCCCTCTGATAGCCAAGGACTGCAGGTCTCAAAATCACTGACCGTGCTGCAGCTGAGCGCTTGCTTTAGGCTCATCTTCCCAAAACTCAGTGTTCCCAGCCAGGGCAGGAAAGTGAGGAGCAACCTTTGCTCAATTTGGTAGGCTACGTGCTGCTTGGGATGGCTGTTTGATGTTGCAAAGCTCCTTGTACCTCTTAACTGGAAAGACTCCTGCTCCTTTTGAAGCTGCATAAGCAGTTGTATTACTGAGAGCACTAAGCAGAAAATAGAGCCCCTCAACACCTTCCCTGCTGGTAACACATTGTGAAAAGCTTCCTTTCCTTTTAAAAGGAGCAAAGAGCCTTGCTTTACTGACAATAGAAGATGCATTTCTCTGGCAATCGGCGTAAAATAAATCTATTTAAATAGAGGTAATTTGGGGCAGAGGAATTGATTTTGCTATCACAGTATGTTGGATAACACTAGTTTGTTTCTTAAAAAAAAAAAAAAGATAGGGGCAGGACTACGGTTTGGGGTTTTGCACAGCTGTGTGGCTGTTTCCCTCCACATTTTTGCAGTCTGTCTCAGAGTGGTGTTGCTGACCCTTCCCCCCACCCCTCGTCGGTTTAGTTTTGCTGTCCTGTTTAGCATGAGAAATGCCTGGCTAGTTAGTTCAGCCTCACACTCCAAAAATGCTCATTTAATTTTGGATGACCCCACTTCTACAGGAGATTGGGGGTGACACAGAGATGGCAAAACCAAGGCTTTGGAGGGCCATGAGCTCTGGTAGTAGATGCAGGGGCTTAGAGCATCTGGTAATTGCACCATTGGTTACCTGCAGCTGAGTATTAAAAAAATGAGGTGTCTAAGGACAATGGATATTTGGTCAGCTTAGGCTGTCTAGCTGTAGAGCTGGCTCATTTTATCTCAGTTCTTTCCCTCTTTATCAATGGGGTGCTTTCCAGCATGGCCAAGTAAGCCTGGGTTTTTGGTACATGTGTTTCATGGTGCTGCGGTGGCCTCTTCCCCTCCTGGCCCCTTCTTCGACCTGAGATCGGACTCCCCAGGCAGAGGCTGGAAGCTCCCCAGGGTGCTGTTGCTTGGGGCGGGAAGCTTTTGCCTTTCTTGCCCCAGTGGGCACTGGCTGGAGTGAGGATGCAGAGATCGGAGCCCTGGCAGGTGCTGAGCGGCAACGTGACGGGGACAGCAGGGACCTGATCCAAACACAGCTCCTCTCAGTGCCTGTCAGTCAATAGCACCCGTCAGACTTTTGAGGCCGGGGGTAAGATGTGAAGGGGAGGGTTGAATTATGGCTGGAAAAACACCACGTTTCTTGTTTTTTATCAGAAAACCTTTCAAACTTACCTCGGTGGGCTGGCTAGTCTAATAATGAATTGATTTCTCTGTGCCTTGGCACGTTTTACAGAAGCCCTGTCAATATAAGGCACTTGATTTAGTCAATAAGAAATGGGCTGGGGACTTCAGGCTGGGATTTAATCATTGCAACATCACTGGTGACATTTCAAGTGACAGATTTCCCATTAACCTGGGGAACCCAGTTTGGCTTGTTCCTGTGGTGCCCTCTGATCAGCTAATGTTTAGGGGGGAAATCCCTGTGCAGACGCTGATGTTTGTGGCTGTAGGACCAGGGGGCTGAGCAGTGATGGAGAAGGGAAGAGTGAAATTCCAGACCAGGATAGTGCTGCTGCTTCAGCAGATGCGCTGCTGACTCCGTACTCACGCCCCACTGTCATGCTGCAAACTTAATGTTTGTCAGCAGCTAATTAACACAGTGACAACTGCTTTCTGCCAGGAAGCTGCATGGACCCTGTAGATTAGGATGCTCTGCCTTGCTGGGGAGAGGCTTGGGCAAAGATGGGCCCGTTTGACCCCAGTCTTTATTGAGTAATAGCAGTGCTGCTGTGCACCAAAGGCGAGGTGAAGAGCTCTTGCTGCTTCTGAGGACAGGTCACTGCTTCCAGATGGCAGAGGGTGAGCATTTGTCAAACACGGAAAGATAAGTGAAGCGGCCCCTGCTGTGAGCTAGGGAGCCAGGCTCTTCAGAAGCACAGCCACACCACTTGTCTCACCTAGCAGTTGGTAGGTTCTTAGTGTGTTCCCTCTGTGTGCAGCCAGAGTGTTATGTGGTGGTTCTGACCTGTCCCACTAAATCTTAGTGCTGGTGAAAATGCTATTCGGGCAGGGATTGTTTTGCACTCAGATGCAGGAGGTAGTTCCTGGACTCTTGCAGTGGTGGGTCTCCTGCCAAGCCACTGAAGTCCATGGAAACCACACTTCTCCATCTCCCATCAGAGCTAAGCGGACATGAGGCATTGAGCTTCTCCCTGCAAAGATGTGCTGCCCTGGTTATGCCATCCGGGTAGCGAGCTGTCGCTTGCTGCACTGCCATCGGAGTGGCCTTTCCCCCTGACCTGGGGCTGCCTGTGTGAGGCTCTGTCCAGATGGCATTCTCCAGACCATCCTGGTGCACCATTCCCTTGGCAGTTGTGGGAACAGAGGTCTCCCTTGCTCCAGTGGAGCTGAGATGCTGCCTGCTCCTCCTGGGCCTGGAGCAGAAGTTGCTGACCGGGGGCTGCTGCTAGCTCTCTGCCTTTCGGGAGAGCCCTTTATTCTCAGTAGGGCCAATAGAAAACCCATGACCCCCTCTGCTGGCAGTCATCTCTTGTTGAAATATTATTTCAAGCCAATATAAAATTCATTCACATCATCATCAGTGTGAAATGAGGAGGCAAGGGTTCTCCTTGCTTTTCCCATTAAGAATAAATCTGCCCTCTGAGACAGCCTGTTTACATCCTTTAATGAGCCTCCACTGTCTGAAGCGGGATTGCTGCCTGCTCTGCAGGATGAGCCACGCTTGCTGAGCACCCTCTGGTCTTTCTGTTCTTCCTACAAGGAGTGGGAAATACTCCAGAGTCGCCTGTGCAGGGCTCCTGGGTCTCCCTCCCCCGGGACTGGCAGTATTTCAGCTCTGCTGCTGACACTGGGAGTTTTGTTTGGCTGGGGCAGCCAGATGATACTGAGACACGATGTAGAAACTAGATGAGAATCCAGAAAGAATTTTCTTTTTGCTGTTGTAGTGAAGGAAGTTATTTTGCTAATTAAGCTAACTCAGGGCCCTTGAGGCTGGGGGTTGGACTCATTTGGGCTTTAACTGAGGGGTGGACAGTAGCCAGTGGCATGAGACCTGAGCTTGTGTGCCAGGCTGCACTGACAAGCTGGGGTTTGAGGTGTAGGGATTTTATTAAGAGAAACTTTGGAATCTCAGGGTTTACTTAATATACCTTATTCCTGCAGGTTATTTTTAGCTTGCTATGGCAGTGAGATGAAAGCCAAGCCTCTCTAAATGAGGAGCTGCTTGCTTCTCTTCACTGGGTCTGTTTTATAGGTGAAGGAAAAGAGTAATAGAGCCAGAAATGTAATTATATCTCTCGCAGTGTGGGGCTGTTCCATGGCAAGACCTTTGCTCTGTGCCCAGTGGTGAGGAGCGGCACTCAGCTGTAGGATTTCCACGAAAGAAATGATGCAGTTGTTGTCTCCCTCCCCCAGCTCGGGAAGGTCTGGGTGAAGATGGGGGTGCCATGGGGGGGTCCTCGGGGCAAGGTGGTGTGATTTGGGCTGGGCTGGCACAGGCAGCTCTTTTGGTTTGACCGTTTAGTCTTGCACCATGAAATACAGAGCCCGCTTGGGTTGGGTGATGGGCTCTTGTGTACAGGCAGAGCTGGCAGCCTGCTCTGATGGTAAGGGCTTAGACTTGAGAAAGCCAGAAATGTCTGATTTGACTTTCTACTTCCTCATGGGTGCTGTATGGAGGCTCTGCAGAGCTAAGTGTGCTGCACACTGATAGTCAGCAGCCACATCTGCAGCTTGGCCAGGGCATACCCTGAGGGAGCAGCCAGTGCTGTCAGACTTGCCATAGCCTGGGCTTTCTAGATGGCCTCCTATGGCCAACATGCACAAGCCACTCTGTGCTTATGCTCATTTAACAGTGTTGAAGGAAACCACTCCACCTGCAGAGAAGGTGATTTCCAAGCACGCTCTCTGGTCAGTGGGGATGGCCAGTCCTTATCCCCTCCTATTAGCAGACAGCTGAATCTTCCCAGGTTTGAAAACTGTGTTTCTGGTCCATTCATGCTCCTTAGAACTGACAGGAGAGCAAAGACCTTGTGGTTAACTTATTTAGCTCAGAAAAGTTGTCTCATCTTTGCTCTGTGCTACGTTCTCCTATTAAACCAGTTCCCCAAGACTGGGAATTACCTGCTCACTGCTGATATGGGCTATGCTGGTGTGTCCTTCTTTGCTAGCACCGAAAGGTGCTGTTTATCACAGTCGTGCCCAGCAAGAGGCAGGGCGTACCTGTAGCTAACTGGTGGATCTGGAAGAAATGGGAGTCTGGGCACGTAACGAGCATGTGACAGGGAGATCGTTTCCCTGTCCTTTGCCCATAGCTGGAGGGGACAGAGGTCTGGGGGTGTGAAGGAACAAGGGGCTCTGTGCTCAGCTTATTCCTGGGTAAGAGCACTGTATGTTCTGTTGTCTACGGAAACTGGGTAATATCCTGAGCTGGTACCGCTTGACTGCAAAACACTCCTCTCTGACTTGGCCTGGGTTGTGGAGGAGGGGGATGCATGTTTACACCAGCTGCGGTGCTGACCTAGTAACTACAAAGTAGGGGTTTTTGTTAAAGGATGGAATTGGCCCACTTTGGTCTGTACAAAGCTGCCCTTTTAAGCTGGTCCTGCTGTGTGAGTTGAAAAACAATGTTGAAATAAGAAAAAAAACCTCCATAAAGAGGATGTCTTGAAGACTTTATCCTAATCATATGAATGCTCTCTGCATTAAAGCATCGCTATAATGAGAATGCATCAAAGGCTTTGCTGGAAAAAAATAAATGTTAGAGCAGATTAGAGCATCTATCTGTATCATAAAAAGGTCCTTTTAGTAGAACTGCCTGTAATTCCATCTGTCACAAAATGAGACTCCTGAAATGCCCTGTGAGTAGCCATTAAAACTGGGGAAGACTCAGCCACATGGTCTTGCTTTGATTGTTTTCAGTGCAGAAAGTACTTTGACCCTTGGGGGCATCATTGCTTGGGGAACCTCTGCCTACAGGAATTAATGACCTCTCATTAAACCAAGATAATCATCACCTCAATTCCCAGCCGACTGTGGGGAGGAGGATGAAGGCAGTGCTGTGTGATGTGCCCTACCGTGTGGCTTTCCCTTGGTCCCCGGACCTGTCCCTACCTCCCTGAACACAAGCATGAGCCGGCCAGACAAAGGCTGGTGTGACCCAGGGCCTGAGAGGGGGAAGCTTCAGCAAAGCTGGGGAAAAGGAATCTGCAGAGACACTAACCTAAGGTGGGACATGAAACTTTGGTTTCTTTGGAGCTATAGCAAACAGAATATGTTCTTTTCAGGGTTTTTTTTTTAAGTTTTATCCATGTCCCCTCCTTTCTCTAGCAAATATATGGGTTCTTTTTAAAAAATAAAATCCTTCTCTATCTCTGAGGCTTTAGCTTAGCCGAAATGATATTTTCACTTGAGGAAAAATAACAGAGGTGGAGAAATATCTAGCCACTTTGGTCGTGAGTTCCCTCCCCCCAACCATCCCGAATGAAGCAGTGGAGATAAAAGGATGGATGCACAGGGCTGAAGGAGCTGGGAAGTATCTGAGGGAAAGCAGAGGCAGGATCAGATTAGCATCGATGCTTTTGGGTTTCTGCACTAGTAACAATTCAGACACCAGTCCCCAGATCCTTGTTTTGATCCTTTTGAGCTGGGAATATAAAAGGAGGGCTCCTCCATATTCAACAGATGCATCTGAAGAAGGTACAAAGGGGAGAGAAAGTGCCAGATCCTTTAACTTCTTTGAAGGATTGAGCATATAAAAGAATGATTTTTATTTTAAAAGGGAGGAAATTAGCAGAGTTAGAAAATTCAAGAAGGGAAGGGGGAGAAACATAGCTTTAACCTGTAATTGTCTTCTCTGCATTCATTTTACCACTCCAGGGGCTGTTACTTGTGCTGTGGCTCCTCACGGGTTTTCTCACTGTTGTCCCCACTCCTAAATGTGGTCTTTGGGCATGATGCTGCTTTGTCTTCTCTCCTTGCCTCCCTGTTTTAATCCCTGCCGAAGAGTGAGCTGCAGCCCTGGGAGGAGACTTGGCCTTGGCATCACACTCCTAGTGTATGGTTCACACCACTGCAAAGCTGTAGCTACCTCTGTGGGCTTTGGGTTTGGGTTTGTGGGTTTTTTTAACCTGTCCCTCCTTGGTCCTTGTGTCTCCAGCCATCTCTTTGTGCTGTGCTGGTTCTGCTTCAGCCTTGAGTGAACAAACCTTGCAAGCGCTGTGTGGTGTTTGAGGTGTCCCCTCTGGTCCCACAAGAGGACTTGTTCAGCCAAAGACCTTGGCACAGGCAGATGGTTTCTCTGCTGTCTTCATTTCTGGCATTTAACCTTGAATGTGGTGCTTTTAATGTGTCCTCCTTTGTGTGGAATATTTTTTCTTGTAGCCCCAGGTTGTGTGTCAGATACAAGCATTTGGGATGGCGCCTGTCTCCCCTTCCTTTACGAGATGCTTATGCCATCTGAAAAATATGCATCACATTATCAAGCAAACAACCGTGGCTTTCGATAGGTGAAGAGGGGCAGCTGTGCTTAGATTTGGGGGCACCTATGAACACCCCCAATTGTGATAATAGTTGCTGGTTTAGCAGCGAGACAGCATTTATTTTTTTTCCCCCCGAGTGCTTTTGTTGTATATACAAATTATTTTATAGTCCTGTTTTTTCCATTGAGGTCTGTTGGGGAATTCTACTTTTGTTTGTCAGTTCTTTTAATGGCTGCTTAGGAGAGTGACTAGCTTTTACAGTGAGTGGAGCTTGACAGCACCCCTGAAGAAAAGGACTTGGGGGTACAGGTGGACAAGAAGCTAAACATGAGCCGTCGTTGTGCACTTGCAACCCAGAAAGCCAGTCATATCCCGGGCTGCAGCAAGAGCAGTGTGGCCAGCAGGGCAAGGGAGGGGATTCTCCCCCTCTACTCTGCTCTCGTGAGACCCCACCTGGAGCACTGCCTCCAGCTCTGGAGTCCCGACTACATGAAAGATATGGATGGGCTGGAATGTGTCCAGAGAAGGGCCACGAGGAGGATCCGAGGGCTGGAGCACCTCTGCTACACAGACAGACTGAGGGAGTTGGGCTTGTTCAGCCTGGAGAAAAGAGGGCATCAAGGAGACCTTCTTGTGACCTACTGGTATCTTCAGGGGGCCGACAAGAAAGCTGGGGAGGGACTTTTTAGGATGTGGGGTAATGGTAGGACTGGGGGGAATGGATTAAAACTAGAGATGGGTTGTTTCAGAATGGACGTTGGGAAGAAGTTCTTCCCCAGGAGGGTGGTGAGACACGGGAACAGGTTGCCCAGAGAGGGGGTGGGAGCCCCATCCCAGGAAGTTTTAAGGCCAGGCTGGATGGGGCTCTGAGCAACCTGATCTGGTGGGAGGTGTCCCTGCCCAGGGCAGGGGGCTGGAACTGGATGATCTTTAAGGTCCCTTCCAACCCTGACAATTCTGTGATTCTGTGAAAGTGGTCACTTGGCAGCAGCGTGGTTTGCAAGGTTACTTTAACAGACGTGCAAATTACTGTTGTTCTCATGTTGAATCCCAAAGCAGGTCAAATGCTTCCTCAAGAGAAAACACAAGCCACATCATAGCTTTGCTATTACTGCAGAGCACTGAGCAGTGACCGTAAAGTGCTGTTGCGTTTTATTTGCTTCCATTTACAGTCAATTGGCTGACCTGCATTCTGCATAGACGGCCATGTGATTTGAGCTTAATGAGTCAATGGCATGTGGGACAGAGACAGGTGGCTCCTGTAAGCATGGGTGAAAGGCCCATTTTATGTGCCTTATGAATTATGTTAAAATTGATAGGAGTGGGTAATATCCAAAGTACAACGGCATTTAGAAATGCTCCGCAGCTGCCCCTGTGGCTGTTAATGCTCACCCATACAAGCTCCTTGTAGCTTCAGGGCCCTCTGGAGCTGGTGTGGGTGGAAGATACAGCAGGGGCTATGTCTCCCAAGGGCTCGCTCCCAGTGGACAGCTGGTGTCCTGGGGCAGGGAGGCAGCCACTTAGTTTTGTCCTGTTTCTGCACCAAACCAGCTTGTGCATCAGCAGTATTCTGCTACAGAGCGATTCCGGGGGGACTCTCAGCAGGGGCAGAAGGCACTGCCATAGACGGGTCAAGTGTGGTTGATGTCCGTGCCAGCTTCGGTAGTGAAGAGCTGTGGATTTGTTCCAGGTTGCCCCAGTTTGGGAAAAGGCACCAGAATCCAGACATTTGGAGGCAATTCACTGTCCCAGGGTGTCCTGCTTAGGCATGATGCCAGGCTGAGGGCTCAGAGCATCCCCCATGCGATTGTTGCTAGAACCAGCCTCGGAAGGACCAGCACAACCCAGAGCTGAGACTGGTGAATGATACCCTTATTACTACTGCTGTGTAACATGAAAATAAACCATTTTCTGTATATGAAAGCTGTAAGGTAATTAATATCCTAGCCATTAAATTCCACTGTAGTATACTCAGTGTTAATAAGCTAGCTAAGAGCTCTGCTTGAAATTAATAAGTTGCAAATGACCCAAGGGCTGCTGCTTCATGCTTGCTTTTTTTTCCCATTTACCCACCCAAAATTACAGAATTTAAATAGAAAGACAATTTTCATTTATGAGCTAGTATCATTATTCATAACTGGAGAGTTGTAAGGAATAAAAAGCCTTTCCAGTTAATTAGAAACTTCAGCATCTCGGGGAAATTTCGAAGGAAAGAAAATCTGGATTTGACTGAGGTCCACAAATATAAAACACAAATCAAAAGCAAGGGTAATGTAGTTTCTGCAGAAATTCCACAATGCTTGATCCTAAGGGTCTGGCTCCCCCATGCAGGCCAACGATCTCTCTGCAGGGAGCGCAGAGCGTGCCAGGAGGCAGAGTTGCTGGATATCCAGGGTGTTTCCCTGCCTCCTGGCTGCTCTTTCTCAGGAGAGAAAGGTAGATGGATGTGCTTCAAGAAGGAAAAATGGAGAGGAATGGCCAGGTCAGCTTCTGATATGAAAGAGCAAGAAGTCCCTTTTGCTGGTCATGCCATACAAATTCTAGAGCTTTCTCTCGGCAGTGAGCTGCTTTTGAAATGTGGGAGAGGTGCTTGGAAGGAAGCAGCAGCGGAACTGGACTCCCCTTGGAGTCACACGGCTGAGGATACTGGGCCAAAATCCCCTCTCCCCTTTGAAAAGGGTCAGGATGGGAGAAACTCGGAATGCTTTTATGTGTAACTGTGCCTCTTTTTTTTTCTTGCTCTTGGGACTGTAAATCTGCTATTCCCCGCCAGCAGCAGAATCTCTAATTAAAACAAATTAGGAGGAGAAGACCTAGAAGTATAGAAATGCTCTGCTAATTATGTGGCTTGCTTAGCAGGAGAGCTGGGCTGTGGTTTTGTTAGTGTCTTTTCTAAGAGAAGACGGCATTGCTCAGAGGTGCTGGGGAGAGGGAGGGAGGGAGGGAACAGACTTGGAAACTTTGGTTATTTCTCTCCATGTCTGGACTACCTCTGTGCCCAAAGAATCAGCCTGATTCCTGTATTAATGCTACTCTTTCCATGCTTTCTGAAAACCTGGTGTTCCTACTGAGCTGCTGTGTTCAGAGGCATCTCTAATGTTGTGTACAATCCTCTTGCAGCTCCAGATGCTCATCTTTTCTTCCATCCCTTAGGGACAATTAGGGAAGAGATTGTAAATTCATAATTATGGACCTTTTCAAACCTAGATTAGTTCCTCCAGTTTATCAGGTGAATACATATTTATTAGTGTTCTTAAAAATGCACCATCCTTCACTCAATGAGGTGTAATGAATCCATCATGTAAATACAGGCTCAGGTGCAGAATGGAAAAATCCTTAGGGTATTTTTTAGGATTATTAGAGGGATGTTCCTTGAGTAGCTTGGCTTCTCTCAAAAGTGATAATAAAAGTGATTTAACCATATGCAATGCACAGATCACTTAATGGCTGTTTCTTCTTTATCAAAAGCATACTGGTGCTCTCCAGGCAAGCAGGGTCTTTCTCTTACTGCAGCAACTTTGTTCGTGTTAAGAGAAGTAAGTTAAAAGAACTTAAGGAATAACTTGCCTATGCTGCCGAGATCAAACTCTGAAGAGCGTATCTTCCAAGAGTGCATCTTTCAAATAATGAAACCAAAAACCTTTGCTATTGATATAAGAAATGGTGTTTGAGATGCCTGAATCCGAAATTTCTTGCAATCTAGTCTCTTTTCTGTTCTGGTAAGACTTAAACAGCTTTGCATTTCTAGTTTTGCTATGGAACATGGAGTAAAGACTTTCTGGAAATGCTGGGCTCGTTGAAGCTGTGCCAGTGCTCTAACTGGAGGGTGGGAGGGGGACGGGACACACAACCCTGCAGCTACTCTGAGCTCTACAAGCCACGTCCCGCATGTCTGCTGGGAAACTGCTACTTTTCTGTCCCTTGGTGTCTCTGGTGGAAATCCAGGCCCTTGAGCTGGAGTATTGGCTGTGGAATTACTGTCTGCTAAGTGCACTCTTGTCAGCACTAGAGACCCCCCAGGCACCTGGTACCTGATGTGTGTCCCAGTCGCTCTGCTGCCTTTCTGCATTTGGGGCAGTTGGTACTTAGGAGGGCTCAGAGGCTGCGGGCAGTTGCTGGAGGGGGGAGGCGAGGGCTGGGCTCTGCTGCTGTTCCCCTGGTCAGTCAGACCTTTCTTTCCTCCTCAGTGTGAGCAATTCTGAGCTCTGCCGTGAGAGATGATGACCATGAATGAGTTGGCTTTTTTCTAGGGAAGGTGTTGGGTCTGGGAGGCTCTCGGGAGGAGGCTGATTTGTGTCCCCGTCGTTTGCTCTGGTGGTGATCACGGGTAGCCTTGAACAACCAGTTCTGGTTTCCTTCCTTGTACTGCAGTTTCTCTGACTGCAGAACCTGGTGTTTATTACTGTTTTGAGTATTTAGTTTAGCATTTTTCTATTCGCAAATGTTAGTAGTGAATCTTAACACTGGGGTGTGTCTCTGGGATGTACAGCCCTGATTAACTGTAATCACGGGTAAGTGCTTCGTTGGACTGATGCCAGTCACGCTCAAAGTCAAACTTGCCTCTGAAATCCTCCTGCTGCTAAGTGGAAGAATACACTTCCCCCAGATCACTGGGTGCCAGGGGAGGGCAATACTCAGTGTTACAGCTGGAAGTGAGCCTTTCTCATCTCTCAGCCAAGTTAGGGAAACTTGCAGACTGCTATCCTGACCCTAATTAATAGAATCTATTCTACTTTCATTGCATGCCGCTACTTAACTTTTTAGAAAGGAGGAGACAATTATTCTGGAGTGTTAACAACTATCTTAATTTAATGTTGCATGAAATAGCTGATGCAGAAAGAAATCTGGGATTTTATGGCTACAACTCTCCAGAATCTGCCAACCTAAAGGGAAAGGATTATTTTCCTCTGTGTGTGGTTTTTTGTTTTTTTTTTAACTCGGAACAAAGGGAGTATATTTTGTAAAGCAATGAGTCAAGAAATGCATAGAAGAGGGGCAAAACATTTTTCTCCTATGGCCGTTTTCCTGCAGATTCATTAATTGCCGTGTGCCACGGAAGACAGCAGTTGCTCCTTGTCAGACTAGCAGGAGGAAGGCTGCATCCTCAGCATTTGCTGGTGAATCCTGTGAATGTCTGTGATGCTGAGTTACTTCTCTGCTTTGATGTGATGTGCAACAAACCTAGAGATGCTAGAGCCGAATGGTTGCGTGTACCTTGGAAAAACTTTGCATGCTTCTAGTCCAGACTGAGCTTGTGTGAACCCCGCTCTCATTAAATCCATTGAGTGCATGCTGCACGTTACCAGTTGCCAGCAGCCACAGTCCTCAAGTTTAAAAATATTTTAAAAAGAAGTCAAGTATCTGAGCATGAGACTGCTGGGCAGACTAGAGATCAGCATGTAGGAGAGGTGCTGTCTTTCTTCCTGACAGCCTTTATTTCTCCTGAACAATGTACCTGTCTGTAGGTGCTCTGTTTTAAGCCAGATTGACAGTGCTGAAGTTCTCTTACAAGGCTCTTGAGGATTCCCCCACTGGGTCCAATACAGAGAAGTTACTTTTGATCACCTTTCTAAACCCTGATTGCCCGTGTTGAGAGCAGTTGTGGGACTGTGTGTTTGGGATGCTGAAGCTGGGGCTCTGCCAGCGCTGGAGGTATCCGGGCTGGTCAGGTGTGGCCTTTCCAGGGGCTCTGTGTCTCTTTTGGTGAGACTGGTGTGCCAAGCTCCTGGAGGATCCTACCATCTGCCCACCTTGGGCTCCCGGGGAAACTGCCGAGAGGTTTGACTGTCGCTGCTGACTGGCAGGTCGTTGATGGATGAGATCAGCTCCCGGCACTGACTGCCAGCGGATCCTTCCCCAGTGATCATTTTCTCCTTTTATAGTGTCCTGTTAAGTTTATCTTTAAAAATTACCATTTCTAATGTTACAGCCTGAAGATGATGTTGAAAAGTTTCATTAATTGTTGCAGCTCATTATGGTTTTAATTACTGCACTTCTTAATATGGGCTGAGCTTTCTGTAATATGGATCTGTTTGTGCTCACTTGTTTCTTTACGTAAAGCAGAGTGCTTTACCGTCTAATTACAGTGGACTTCATAGGGTTAGCTGGGGGGCAATATTAATTACCCTTTGTCCTAGCTCATCTCTTGATGCATTTTCTAATGTCTCAATTATTTCTTTTTATGTTCTTTGCATTGTGAAGCTAAGGAATAAATCTAAAAACAACTAGGAAGGTCAAGGTTTGGAGTGGGGGGAGTTGTACGTAAAACCTCATCAACTGCTTTTCTGCACTGTTGATCTGTGGTACCACAGCTGGACCTGGCAGGGCACATCAGGAAAACTAGAGCTCTTTCGGCACTGGTTTACCTGCTTCCTGTTCCCTTTCTGCTCCTGATGTTAGTGATGGATTCCATCCCCCACCCCAGACTAAACCTGATGGCAAAGTGAGCAAGTAGGGGAGATGGAAGGAGGCAGCTTGGCAATATTGCTGGGGCCAGGTACTCATTAAAGTTTCCTCCAACTCTCATAATGACCATTAATGACTAATTAGGTGTGCTCCCAGTGCCCCCACTGCAGTACTGATTAATTTAACGAGCCTCTCCACTGCACGCAGTATCCATGGGGAAAAATGGGTCTACATGGCATGCAGACGCCCTGCTGGCACTGGGGCACCCCCAGCCTGACCAGTGGCCAAGGAGGAGGGCGTGCTGTTGTACCCAAGGTTGGTGATGGGTTTGTCTGGGTGTCTGTGAAGCCAGCTCTGCTGCTACAAGTCGCCTCCCTGGCAGCATCACTGGTGGGTGCTGGCTGCTCTCCTGCCCTCCCTAGGAGCAGGCAGGAGATGACTAGCAGCATGTGCTTCTGGGTGGCCTGCATGCTCCTCTGGCTTCTGCTGTAATTTACTGAGGCCTCATGGTTTATTAACTGTGATCTTAGAATGATGGATAGTGCTTGTTTAATGCAAACCTGCCTTTGGTGCTGCTACTTCAGCAGACGCTGATTTGAGTCTTTTCCCTCCGCTGCATCAAAGCTGATAGTAACCTAGCTGGGGTCAGGATAAGGCCCGCTTTTCAATGACTTTGATATGGACGTGAGCCTGTCCCTCGTCCCGCTGCCCGCTCTGCTGTGCAGCCTTCCAGGGAAAAGAGGATCTGCTGCCTTCCTGGCAACTGGGCAGAGACAAGAGCCAGCCTTGCCATGGGGGACAAGGAGAAGAAGGAGCAATGGCTGTGGGGCAGGACTGAGCTGGCCTGGCCCCCACTGGTATATGTCAGGGAGGCTTATTAATTGCTTAGTGGTGCTGTGTTACATGGCCCATTTGCAGCTTTTTCTTGTCTGTTTTGAAACTGTGAAATGAGGCGCAGTAATCAAGGAGGGTTTTAATAACCATCCCAGCTCTGACATTTAAATTACAGATGGCATTTTCAATTAAACAGGCACTCTCAGCAGGTTTAATTTAGCTATCAGTTCTGCTCTGTTCTTTAAGTGCATTCTTAAAAACAGTGATGAATTTAAAACTTGCTCCAAAGGGAGAAGCAGCTGAGGAAGGATTGGAGCTGGCTGGAGAAGGGGAAGCCCCTTCAGGGGATGCTGAGTGTGCAGAGGGAAGCCAGAGACTGGAGATGAGATGTTCAGCTCCCCCAGCCCAGGTTTGTGCACAGAATGCCTGGCGTGCTGCTCTTCTCAAGTGTCATTTTGTGTGCCTACATGTGTGCACACACAGTCACAACACCATGCTTGTAGATGTGACGCCTGGGCTTGAGCACCCCATCTGTTTTGTGACTGGTCAGGTGCCTGTGTGCGTGCCTGCCTGATTCCACTCTGCTCTATACCATCTTTCTGATGGCAATACCTTTTGCATGATCTTAAAAGACCTGCCTGGCTGACATAATCAATTGCAGACATCTTGTGTGCGCAGCATGATGTTGCCAGCCTTGTGCCTGGTTGCACTCCAGCTCCGAAGTGGATAGCTGTGCCCATGCACGGACACTTTCTCTGGCAGGAGCCCTGTTCTCCCCATCTGCATCCATTCTGCACTGTTACTCCACCTGTATTGCATTGCGGTCCCGCTTCTGCCTATACATGACACGCTGTCCCACAGCACAGCAGCTTATGGACCTTTCCATGCACAGCTGCATTCCCCTGCAGGCCCACAACTGTCCTTTCTACCTTTTTACACGTGTATGCTCCCATTTTGCCAGGGCGCCCCAAATCCACTTACATGAGCTCTGCATTGCATTGTTCACTTGCGTCTTCCAAGCCAGGCTGAGGCTGTTTACAGCTCTGCTTAAACCCGAACCTAACAAGGGAAGACTGTAAGGGGCAGGTGTGGTGGGAATTACTGGTTTGGTTCAAACTTAATTGTCTCCCTGATGGCTCGGGCTTGCTTTCCTTATTAGTTACTGGATGTGCTGGTTGCTCACACGCTGAGTTTGGTTTGTAAGTCCTTATGGGCCCTGGGGGCTGGCTGTGCTGAGGGGTGTCCTGCCTCCAGGTCTCTCCGGAGGGGAGGCAGGAGGCAGTGCAGGGAGGGAAGCAGCGTGCTGGTTGTGTTGTTCCCCCGGGGTGAGTGCTGCTCTCGAAAGCCTGCGTTGCCTGGCACTCTGAATCTCGGTGGTCTGCGGGCAGAATGATACCTGGGTGGAGCTTGTGCTATAATTGAGGCAGGGGAGAAGCTGGGACAACCCCAACTTCTGTGTGCCTGAGGCTACTCTGCTGCCTGGCTCGTGAGATGGACATAGCTGCTCTTTACTTAGTAGAGGTGATGCCTGGTAAGCAGCCCTGGAAGGCAGGCTGTTCTTCCTGGCCAGTCCCTCTGCATTGCAGTGCACGAGTCTCCGGGTCCTTGTGCTCCTGCTTGCTCCTCTCTCGGTACGGCGGCTGTGCTGCACAGACAGCCCAGGTACCTGGTGCTTTTGGAGGACAAAGCTATAGGGCCGCCTGCTTTCAGATCGCTTCCTGATCTCCAGGAATGAAATCCTGCCTGATTTCTCTTGAGGCATGTGTGTTTCTAGTCCCCCATGATTCCCTAGGTCAGAAACATCTCCTGTACCTCCATACCCATGTAAAAGAGCTGGAGTTCTGCCCAGCACAATTACAGGGCAAGGATCCCTTGTGGTACTGACGAAGGAAACTCATTTCGAGTAGTACAATTCGGGAAAGTCCTGCTTGGGTCAGAGCTCAAAAAGGGGATGGGGCTGGGAGCTGTGATGTTGGTAGCAGGCTCTGTGTGTTTGTGTGTTACTACGAAGACCTGGAAGTTGCAGCTGTCGTGAGGGTGCAGTTCAAGGCAGCTCTGCCATTGTGTATTCTCATGGTCCTCGGCTGGTGACTTCTGCGACAGAGGTGTGCTGCATGAATTCAGGCCACGGTCCTGGGCCTTCCTTTGGGGGGGGGCTGCTGTGGCACTTGGAGAAGAGCCTTCCCCTTCTGCCGAGGAGAGCGCCTGCTTCCTCACAGCTGTCATGAGGAGCCTCCTGCCTTTCTCTCCAGTGTAAAACAGGGCTGGATAATTTCATCACCGCTAATAACATTTCTAGCGAGGCAAGCTACAATAATGATAAGGGTAATTGAATCTCATGCTTCAGGGATAAGCTGAGCTCAGGAGGGGGATCAGGGAGGAATTCATTTCCCCCTTCCCTGTGGAAGCTGCTTTGCACAGTCGATCATTTGTGTTGAAAGGCTGATGCTTCCCCTGGCACAGAGGCTGGCCCGACCCTAACAGCTGGGCTCCAGAAGATCCCTCTTGCCTGCTCTCTGTCCTGGATCTTGGTGCTCTGGTCTGTGGCGAAGGGTGAGCCGGATTTGCTTGCAGTTGTTCCAGGAGAGAGTGGAGAGCAGTGATAAGGGGAGGCGAGGTGCTGCTTACCCGACGCTATCGGCTGCTTACAGCCCGCTGGTGTGCCGCGGGTGCCTGCTGAGAGGCAGCGTGAGCGGGCACCGGTGCCAGGAGGAACAGAAGAAACTGTAAAGTTAGCCCCTATATGTCCTGTTTGTGTGCAACTAGCTTGCTGTAGAAAAAGCATTTGAACAACTGATAAGTAAATTGTTCTATGTTCTAGAGCGCTGCTTTGATTTTTAACTTTGGAGGGAGGAGTTAACCTATAGGGACGTGCGATGAAGTGAAGAATACAAAGCCAGGCTGTCCAAAGAGTTGCCGAGACAGAATACCAGCTCTGTTGTCAGCTTACGTCTCTGGGCTTTGGTGAATCTTATCCCCAGGACTTGGAAAGTCTCCTCTTACCTATCATCAGAATAGGTAGGAGTTCTAATTCCTGTGATCGCATTACCGAAATTGTTTAAAAAAAAAAAAAAATCACATTACAAAAATAGTCTTTATGGTTGAAACTTCATTTCAAATAGTATAATCTGAGAAAATCCTGAATGGATCAAATTTTAAAAGGGGCCTAGGAAGCAAAATGTGTGTGCATAACTGTTTTGTGTTATCCTCCCAGCTCCTAATACCATCTAGAGGCGGATGTGTTTCAGTGGGGTCTGAGGGGATCTCTTAATACCCTTCCCTTACCGCCAAGGAGCATTGTTGTTTAATTACCTCATTTATGCTTGTTGGGAAGCTTAAGGCATTCTGAGCTGTGGCAATGAGGGTAGCGTGGTGTTATTCGTTAAGAATAAACCACAGAGTGATGCAGCTCAGCTAAATGGAGCTTTCAGACCTATCTGGCAGGGTGGGAGCTCTCACTAAAAAGACCTGGCTGGCTGAGCTGGAGAGGGGAGAGAGGGCTGGCACGTGGTCGGGAAAAGGACATCAGCAGCCAGCCTTCTGCCCTGGTCCCCTCACTGTACTCCATGACCATCCCTTTGGATGAGTTTATCTCCCCCAGTGCTTGGTCTGGATAGGATAGCGGTAGAGCTGTGTCGAGGTCTGTAAGTGAGCATCTGATTCCTTGAAAATGGAGCAGTGTGTTCACAGCCATGACCGTGCAGAGCAACATACTGAACCCAGCAGCACGGAGGTGTTCAGGAATGCTCTGGAGTCTTTCTTCACTTCTAGGAGAGAAACCCCCAAGCCCAGCCGTGCTAGTCCTGGAAGGGAGAGCCCAGGAGGCAGGAAAACATTTCTATTCATTTTTTCCCCTTAGCAGCTGTGAATTATTCATGGAACTCCACTGACTTAGTGCTCAGGAAAGGATTTCCTGTTCATTATTTACTGATCTCTTCAGAAACACTACACTTTTTTCTTCCCGCACCCCGGGATCTCCTGAGGAGCAGAAGTTTGTCCCCATGGACTTTCAAGGAGTCTTTTGCCATGCGCCTTTGTTATTTATTCTTTATAATGAAGCTGCTAGAATTAATTCCTAAGAAAGACAGTGTAAAGAAACATCCCTGTCATTAAACAGGCTTCAGAGCTGTGGTTAAAAGATTTCCAGGTGGCAAATGAATGTCTCAGTGGACTCTGCCAATTGACTCGTGATGGACTGATAGTGTCTAGTCTCATATCGAAGCTGTCCTTGATGTCTATCACCTGGTTCCTTCCCAGGCTGTGAGTGTGGGACGCACAGAAGCCCTGGTGACCATGCTGGGAAGGAGTCCAGCAGTTTGGCCTGGGACTAGGTCTCTCTTGAGGTTGTGATCCCCAAAGTACAAAGGACACTGGGGTAACACCCTTGGATTTACTTTTTTGGTGAAGGATGTGGTATGTGGAATCCATGACCTGTATCAATGTCGCTCCTTGCTCATCAGATAGTCTGGGTCGTATTCCTCTGCCTGTTGTTTTTTTTGTGGGGCATTTGCTGTCTCTAAAGGTGCGACTCCTACTTATCTAGTGATTTGCAGGTTCACATAGGGTAATTTATCCAGATCTGTTTCCAGGTGGGACTGTGATAGTATCAAGTAGTTAATTGGGCTGCATGGTCTCTGAGGTCAGCTTCAGACTCCTGATTCCCTGTGCGGATGAGGCAGGGAGTTGCTCCTGTGCATATTGATGAAGACGAGCTTTCTGTGGGAGCCTGCCAGGCTGGAGGGGTGACGAGCAGAGCTGAAGGTAAGACCCAGAGAGGGGAGTGATGGCTGGTGCCAGGGGCAGAATGGCTCAGAGGGTGTGAATTGCACAGCAGGCACCGGTGCGGATGTGACTGTGCAACAAACCATGTAGCATTGCTCCTGCGAGCAGGGCAGTCAGCTGGAGCAGAGCCTTGTCTCTGGACAGAGAGCACGCACTGTGGCTCATCGTATGGGTCTCTATTGGCGTGCTGAGACTGTTGGGCGTTACGTCCCCTGTGTTGTGCTCTGTCTGCTTTTGTTTGTGCTGGCTGTGCAGGGTCTGCCTGCCTTTTTGTAAGGTGCACGACTCGGCAGGACTCATTCCCTGGAAAGCCTCCCGAAGACTTGAAAGACCAGAGGAGCAAAGTGCATTGAGGCATGAAATTTATAGTTAGTCGCAGTCCAAAGGAAGGTAGCAGTTCATTTGGACAGGAATTGCTCTCACCTTGGCTGTTTCCACCTCCTCCTATCCAGGATTATTAGACTTATGAAAGAGCAAATATGAAGGAAAGGCTTGAAAGCAGCCTGGAAAAGCTTGGCTGGTGTTTCTGGGTTGTAGTATACAAGTCATTAGGAAAACAGCAGCACTTCTGCCTCTCAGTTAGCTCTACCGCTCTCTGGAGATGCAGGTTAGCTGGCTGGCCAGGATGCAGTGTGGGGAAATAGGGAAATAGGCATGATTAAATTATCCAGGCAGTTCAAAGGTCTCTGCAGGCAGCTGCTCCTCGTATATGTGTAGGGGATGGTTGTAGCATTGCTGATGAGTGTAACCCCTAAGGGAGGAGACCCAGAGTGTGTTGCTGAAGCCTGGCAGTTCTTGGCTCAGGGGTGTTCGCTGCTGGGCGCTTACATCCCGGGGCTCGCTGGGGCAAGTTCCCAGTGTCTAGCCAGACAGATGTCACTACCCAGCACTGCACCATACTCTGACAAGAGGCAGTCTGGTCCCTTTTTTTTCACCTCGTGGTAGACGCGCTCCACACACCCTGTGTATTTCCTGGCTGTTTCTCTACCTGCTGGATGTATAACAACCCTTTCAGCTACTTTCTGCCACCCAGATGTGCAGCACTGATGTATTTAGGGAGGGAGAGCTTGCGCAGATTCCAATCTGACACCAGTTGGGTATTGTTATTGAGGGAGGTAGACCTTGGCACTGATGGGGCTTGGAAATGAGATGGAATGTCATTCATTTTGCATGCAGGCAAAAAGCACAGTAAATGAAAGGATTAGATGGAGTATGCATGAAGGGAAAGCTCTTGTCCTGATCAATAATTTAAAAATTCCCAGGCAAGTGAGAGTTAGTGCTGCATGTACAAAACAGTTATTTGAGGAGTTAAAAAAAAAAAAAGCATCAGCAAAAAAAACCTTCCAAGGAGCAATGAAAAAGACCTAGTTTATTTGGATTTATTGGTTGCACTTGAGCTGAAAGTTGCAGTTAAATCTAACTGGAACTTATGCATTTATAGGAATTCATTTCCAGCACCCTGCCTGCCCCGAGTGCAGCCCATGCCATGAGAAACAGTGGCCTGGTGGCATCGGCAAGTATTAGTGTTCCTTGCTCTCTGTGAAGGGCTGGTTTGAGGGGTCTCGGCTCAGACGTTCCAGCAAACAGTCCCCAGTGGCGTTATCTAGGAGCTGTTGTGTTGCCTCTGGGGATCCCCAGAACCAGGTGTCCAGTTAATCACCCCAAGCAAAGTCTCGGAGCCTTGAAAGTAAGAAAGAAAGGTCAGATTGCGTGTGGTGGTCTGAACCCCTCCCAGGCAGGGTGGCAAAACTCTGGGCTTGCCCCAAGCCAGTATACGAGAACGAGTGTTTTCACATTTGCTGCAGTGGTTTTGGATCAGTGGGTGTTGCCCCTGCCTCTCTCCACTTCTACCTAGCCCTCTCACGCTCGAGTGCTGTGTTTCTTGGCTCTGGTGCCTGTGGTTTTCTCTGCTTACCAACAAGAGCTGCCTTCTACTGGTGGTTATACATCCTGTCGCTGCTGGGTGTGCTTGGACTTGACGCAGTCCCTGCGGGCGCAGGGGGAAGCGCGGGTTGGAGCTGTGCTCTCTGCTCGCCCGAGCCCTCCTTTCCACTGGCGGTGGGTGACTGCGAGTTAGCGCTGCGCAGGACGGGGCACACCAGCATCTGAAAAGGGTGACTGGGGCTGCTGCCTGATTATTTTTTTTATGTGTTGCTAAGAAACCAAACTCAATATTACCTAACTCCACCAGATCTGCAGTGCAGAACTCATTGCACAAGGGGAAAGGAGGTTTTTTATTTTTATTATTATTTTCTACTTTTTTTTTTTCCTTTTACAAGAAATAACTCACTTTTCAGCTGTTGAAGAAGGTAGTAATTGATCTAGAGCTTTGCAGCTTGCCTTCCGGAATGGTTTTATTCTTAATGTAGGAATAAAACTCTGTTAGGTCAAATACACAGCAATAAATACAAGAAGCACATTAGCTTTAATATATTGGATTATTCCACTTGGTGGTGACGGGGAAAAAAACAAGATTTAATTCCCCTGGCAATGCAGGCAAAGCAAATCGCTTTCCAAGCCCATTTTTTTTTTTTCTGTTAAGTCATTTTTGTCTGTCAATGCCGGTGCTGCAGGCTTTGACAGGGTTTAATTTTACTTTTTATGTTTTTAACCTGCTATGAATGTAAGAAGTACTTCCTCCAAGTAAATTGTCCTCAGATTCACTCAATGCCATTGATTTCTAGCTGTTACTACAGATTCCTTCCCTGGTGGGGTGTGGGGAGCTCTCAGTACAGTCAGGAAAGGGGATTGTCATAAACGGGCAGGGCAGGGTAGCTTTTAGCTTCCCTCCGCTGTCGGAGTGGGGCAGTGAGTTCAACACAGCCATTCCCCTTCTTCCAGGCACGCTGGTGTTGGTTTCAGTTCCTACCCTGAAGCTTCCCAACTAGAACTAGGATTTGCATATCCATGCCAACTGTTTTCATGGTGTACCACCACCCTGCAGTGCCATAACATCTGTTGTATCTTTCCTTGTGTCCCACCGGCTACTGGTGGCTTAGGGCTCCCTTATGGTGGTGAGTGGGGGTACTTGCAGCCTTGCACTGCTGAAGTCTTTCATCAAATACCGTAGTCCTTGTGCCAAGCCTTCTCTCATTTCCCTGGGAGAGCAATGACATTGGATCCTTTTGCTGCAATTCCTGCTTTTTCCCAATTTCGATTTTCTATCTGGAACAGGATGGATGAGGCAGGAATGATGTCCTTGCTTGTCATCATGGCTGACAGATAGGTAGAAGGTGGCTTTGCTGTGGACCAGGCAAGTAGCAGACAGCAGAGTAACCAGCTTGTGTAACAGAGAGGAAACATCTCAGCGTGGTGATTTGCAAGGGGCAAAGCCTTCCTAGACAGAAAGCTTTGGAAAAAAAAAATAAAGGTAGATGAATCTGTCAGGAGTGATGTACGGGTGGGAAGGGGTCTGCCATGCACAGGAGAAGGGGGCTTAGAGTGGGCAAGCCTGGGTTAGGGCAGTGGGAGAGGTGTGTGTGTGTGTGTTGGTTTTAAAGCATCTCTCTCCTGTGTGCAAACTGGTAAGAGAGACTGGAGAATATAGCAAGGCAGGAGTCTCCATGTCATGGAGACTCCATGAGTCTTTGCTTTGTGTTCATCTGTCCAGGCAGAGTTATCGCTCCAATAAGCAGGGCTCCACCACCAGCACCTAGATTCTATCTGATTGTATTTCTCTAAGATGAGAAAGACTTCACGATAATCCTGCTGGCAATTAATTGGCTTTTGTTCAGCAAGAGTGAACAAGATCTCATCTTAATCTGTTTCATTATTTCTCCTTGTATAGCACAGTGAACACAAGATTAGGTTTAATTTACAAAAAAATGCAAAGTCATTACTCATATCTGGATCAGGATTTTATCTGCTTCGTTTTGCAATGCTTCATGTGTCAATATTAACGAGAGGAGCTGCATGGTGTGTGGCGAGGTGGAAATGGCAATGCTTGACTTCAGGACCTTTTGAAAGGATTGCAAGTAGCAGAGCTCTGATATCATCCTTCCTCTACCCCCATATCCTGCCCTTCCTCAGAGAAGCAGCTTTGTGCTCGGGAAAACTAGCCTCTTCCCACAGGGCAGTGGGGCATGGTGCTCTTAGCTCTCATCTCCCACCTCCTTAGGCAATAGCAGTCCTGGGCACGTATATGGAAGAGAGCTATAGGAAGCCAAAAGGAAACGTGGGGTCCAGGGCAGTGTGAGCCAGAGGTGGGTCTTGTTTGACACCAGGTGAGGGGCTGTGACAGTGTCTGAGGACATCCCAGTCCTGACAGTGCAGGAAGGTCAAATGGTTGCTTTCTGAAATGCTCTGCGTGGCTGTGGACACGCGCAATGCCTGCGGGTTCATCTACCCCTATGCATTTCACTGCACTTGCTGTGAGTGCTCGTACAACCCATCCCCTTCAACCAGGCTCCCCTTCTGCCGGTCCCCCACAGGCAGCTGGCTCAGGGAGCCGCTCGCAGCATGTTCCCTTTTCCCTGGTGGTTCTACATCTGCAGCATGCTCAGTGGGTGGCATCTCACTCTTCCCTCCCTCGTTAGCTCCTGCAGCAGTTAAATGTGTTCCCCCACGATCCATCAGTCCAGTGAGCACTCCTAGGACTTCACTGTGGCCTCTGCCTTTCTGGGAACGCGGATTGCGCTGTGGTTAACGGGTCTGCGCAGGTCGCAGCTCCAGGTGAGTTGCTCTAAGTGCCTGCCAGCGGGGTTAGCCAAGGGCAGGTGTCATAGAGCTGGGACTCTGCTGCCTTCCTTGCACGCGAAGTTCAACAGCCCTCCCCAGCTAGGCCAAAGTGGCTGCGTCTGCCTGGGATGCTGACTGCCCTGCTGCTCTGGGTGTGATTCTTCTGACTGTCATGGGCTGGGTTAAGGTAAGATACTCCGCAAGGAAAGGCATGTTTCTGATGACGCCCTAGGATAGTGTTGGGTGAGTTGTGCTGCATTCAGTTGAATTTGAAAGGCAGGCCTTGATCTGTGTTCAGGAAAGCTTTCACTGCTCTCCAATTAGTGCATTACAGTTTAAAAGACTGCTTGCATCCAAGACAAGTGTGTTGTGAGTGTCTCTTGCCCAAGAGGCAACTGTACTTCCAAAATCCACGGGATGTCCCAGATGGCAGGGAGAATCGTGAGGGTCTGTCAAGCAGAAGCTACTCGGCAAACCATGACAGCAG
This sequence comes from Rhinoptilus africanus, assembly GCA_013400135.1. Classification (NCBI taxonomy): domain Eukaryota; kingdom Metazoa; phylum Chordata; class Aves; order Charadriiformes; family Glareolidae; genus Rhinoptilus; species Rhinoptilus africanus. The sequence goes on from VXBO01014183.1 coordinate 91,847, forward strand.
GCTTTTAACAGGGCAGGAAGAAGAGAGAAGGCAGAAGAAACAAGGTGCAGTGGTCAGAAGTGCAATGCTTAGTGGGACACTTGCACTTCTGGGCATGGGAAGCAGGAGCCCCGCGGCCAGCGCGGTCCCTGGGCTCGCTGCCTGCAGCCCGAGTGCCCTCTGCCGTCACCGCGCCGAGTGTGCCCGTCCTGGGCGAGGGGCTGGTGGCCACGGGGGGCTTTGGGCATTGCCCCTGCGTGGACCGCAAACAGGGCTGCACTCAGGGCAGTGTCCGTTGGGTGCTGCCGGCTAGCTGGAGCCCAAGGCTGCTGGGAGGAGAAGGTAGACAGTCGCGCTCTCTTTACTGCAGTCGTTTTCTCTGCTGCAGTCTGTCTTTGCACGAGACAAAACTCTTCCTTGAAAAATGAGGGAGGCTGACACTCAGCCCAGAAGCGTGCTTGTGTGCTTGCTTGGCTATATCTGGCTTTTCTGTTCCTCTGACATCTCTCCCTCACACGCCGATCTTCACCACGTACCTTGTCTGTCCCGTTCTCCTTTGGCTGGGTATCTTTGCTTTACCTGCAGGCTGCTGTGTAAGGAGCTCGGTTCTCTCATGCAGCTGTTTCGGGCAGTAGTTATGCTTTCCAGCTTCCATGAGGTTTCCCAGTTGAACTCACTGTAGCTGTTCCCTCTGTGACTCCAAAGCGCCTCCCCGGTAGCAAACCACCTTTAGGCCCCTTTCTTCCTAACAGCTAAGGAGCCTGAAAAGGCCGGGGCAGTCGCTGGCCCATGAATATCAAGAAGAACTAGCTGAATGGAAGGAGCAGCAGGAATCAGGATAGTGCAGTACCAGTGCTCTGCAGCCGTGGACTTTGCTTTTCACTGATGTATTTGTATGGTGTGGGACAGTGATGAAGGAGACATGGGAATGGCCATGTCCAAACCACCAGGGAGGTACGTGTCTGGGGGATGTTTCTTCACTAGTCCAGTGTTTTCCAGGTTTTTTGGAGGTTTTCTACCCCTGACGGGCTTATGGGCCCAAATGCCAGGATAAATCACTGGCTTTCCATCCTTGTTTGTACTCATCTCGGCTGCAGCTTTAGGCTGGAAGCTTCTGCCATGGATGTGGCTGATATCCTGCTCTCCTGGCTATCAGGAGGTGCCATTCCCAGCCTCTACAAGCTCTTTGACTTAGCAGGAATCACTCTCCTAAACTAATCCTCCCTTGTACAGCTGGCTAGAACAGCTGGTCTGCAAGCAACAGGGAGCTCTCAGGTAGTTGTCTCTTTCTCTTCCATCCCTCCCATCCCCAGGCTTGAAAGCCTGGGGGGGGAGCAAACTCCTCCATGTGTCCACAGTTCCCCATGGTGGGTAATAATAGATGCTTTATATAGAAAAAGTCAATTAGACTTGACAGGAGATATATGCTAGTGCTTCCTTGCCAGGGCCCCATCTTGCTCTGTTCTGTTCCTCTGCAAGAGACTTGCTGTAGGAGCTATTCTGAAAGGAAAAGCCCTTTTAAGTATGACGGTGATTATAAACGGGACTGGTGGGCTTTTGTAGAAAAGAAAATTACAGTGGGATCTTGTACAACTCCAGCTACCAAGATGCAGTTGGCTACCCAGGACACCGGGAGCCAGCTGCTGAGAGCAGGAAGGGGCTGTGTGCCTCTGGGTACTAAAGCAGCCGGGGTAAGAGGTGTGTTTGTGCCTTGGCTAAGAGTGAGTCTTAAACTCTCTCTCTCTGCAGTTCTCATCATCCAGCAGTTTTGTTCCAATGTTGGGGTGTTTTGGAGGACACTTCCGTTCCGGGTTCAGCATAGCTCACTACTAAGCTCAGCGGTGGCCCCAGAGATGGCTGTGCTTCGCTTTGGGTTTGTGATAGGGAAACAGGAGCTTTTCCCCAGCTTTTGTTGCCATGTTCAGGAGTGGGAAGAGACCCTTTTCATGGTTTTGTTTTTGTTTTTTCTTCAGCATGAATACTCCAGCTACACTCAGGTTTTGTGTTTTAATGCCTGGGTTTCTAAATGCTCTGAGCCTGGGTGATGAGAATATTGGTTATACGTTGCCTGGGGACAGTCCTCTCTCTGTCTGTACAGCACACATGTCTGCATTGGTCATCAACACTCCCAAAAGCTACTATGGGGTGTCACACCGCTGCTTGCTGGTGTTGGCACAATGGAAAGCAGAAGGAATCCCTGTTGAAGCTGTATGTGATAGAGCCCTTCAATGGCTGAGAGCTTTAATACGTCTAAACCCTTCTGTCACAGTTGCCCTGACTTTCTGTAATCCTATGAAATTGCGCTGCCTCAGTTTCCCTGAAGCCTGGAACATGTGAGACCCCGTTAACCTCCTGTGCTCTGTTCATCTTGGACAGATGAGCTGACATCACCTTGGAATTGGATGTAAGTGTATGGTGCAGATTTCAGTGTGTTTGTGCTTCTGGTATTGGATCAAAATTCAAAAGGTATTTGGAACAAAATATTTATAATGAAAGTAAGGCTATTGCAGTGACATAGCTAAATGCAAGGAGTAACCGCTCCTTGAGGTCAGCAGCAGCTTTTGGAAGAAGCTCCGTGGAGCAGAGGTAGTTATTCCCTGCAGTGAAGCTTCAAGACATTGACTCTCTTGGAAAGTACCTCTTGGAGGTGCGTGGGGAGGTCGGGACAGCTTTGCAGGGGGCCCCGATGGCCAGTGTGGATGTCAGACCTGCTGGCATGGCGGGGGTGGGAGTGTGGAAAACAGAGCTGCTGGGAGGCTGCGTGTATTTAGCACTTCAGCCCAGATAAGCCTAAAGTGGGGACCGTGGCCCTACCCTTTTATTTACAGGGGACGTGATATCTGTAAGGCTTAATCCTGGAGTTTATCCTGAGTGTGAGATCCTGGCTTAAGAAAGGTTCAGTTTAACAACTGCATCACGATGTGGAATATCGATCCCCTTGTACTGATTCCTTAGGGACAGACAGAGGCCTAATTTCTTCTGTGGACCAGAAAATTGGCAGTGAGTTGAATATTAATTGTAACTTTGTCAGCTTCATCAAAGGCTGTGGTGAACAAAGCTGTGCAACTGTGTGTGCAGAGGTAATAGAGGGGAAGGAGTTAAATTCTGAACTAGTTCTGGTCTCTCCTGGGGCAGAACCAAGGCTGAGCTCACAGTAGAGCTACAGTTACAGATGACCTGGAGGGCATCTGTCAGGGCTGGACTGTCTGTGAGCCTTCCCGGACCTCCTCTGTGCCTTGCATGAATTCCCACTCCATTTTAAGTGCGCTTCTGCCTGCTGCTGCTCTGCAAACCCATCGCCTATCAAGTGCTGCTGACAGGTTCGGGCTGCTGGGTCGGGGAATGGAGCTTGTACCTCCTGCTGGGAGACTCATGGTGTTATCCAAGACACAGGGACTCCTGGTTTTGGATAGGACTGGTTGACATCACTCCACATAACTGAACAGAAAAAGCATGCTTAAGCACAGGACACAAACACCCAGCACACAAGGGAGGATCCACACACAGTTGGGTCATTTTATTATGGTCGCCTGGGCTCCGGCTTGGCATGGCTGTGGTTCAGAAGGCCAGTGTGCCCGAGGCATCCGGGTGCAGCGCTGCAGAAAGCCCGATGAAGAGTGCACAAAATGACCAGCTCGGAAGCTCTCTCCTAATACACTGCACTCGTAACGGTGCACTTTGATGCAAAGTGGCATTCAAGTATATATGCGCTGGCAGCCCAGGAAGGGCAGACAGACAGATGGACACAAAAATATAAGTGCCCATCTCTCTAGGCAGCACCAGCTCTATTAAAGGGATGCTCTTCCAAAAGAACTGACTAGCAGGGACGGGCTTGACTCAGGAAAGCTCAGACGTCTTTGTTCAGGATGGCGGCTCGCAGCCCTGAGTGATATCAAGAGGCACTAGTGGGAGTACGTACGAAGTGCTGTCTTGTCAGTGAGCATATGGAGTGGAGGCAGACGTGTACTTTCTGCAGACATTGTTAGTAGGCAGGAAGAACTGAGATCAAGTGGGGCTAACAGCAGCTTCCTGTGTGAAGAATATCTCCTGCCTGCAAAGAGTCATACTGGAGGACCAGGGTGCTTGTTGCACAAAGCACACAGAGGCCAGGAAGGGGTAGAGGAGTTTGTTATCATTTGTTCTGGCCTCCCTCCCCAGTTTGCTCCTAACCCATTTCCCTAAGTCCTTGCCTCTCTCCCAGCAATTACTCTCAGTTGCCATCTGTTTGAAGGAGGCAAGTGAAGCCCCAGGGTTGGACACCAGGGAGGTTTCAGTTGCCAGTGCTTTCCTTGATAAATGGATGCTGGAAACAGCGTAAGAGAAGAGGAGCCAATCTCTATTGCTTTGCATTGTCATCACTAAAGATTAAACTAATAGCACTTGGCAGCCAAGGTAGAGCTCCTGTGAGGCCAGTAATGACATCTATTGTTTATAAATGGCAGAAGCTAAGGTTCTCACTGCAGGTCATGGAAGCAGTTGATGAGAGGGCTCTGTGTTTCCCTGGTGTGTTCTCAAACACAAGGTCTGTTCTTTTCTTTCTTCCTTTTTTCCCCACTCTTTAACTTCCAAAAAATATGCCCAAACTACCACTTGAATTTAAGGGGTGCCCAAGTCTAGGAAGCAGGTAGGAAGGGTGTCTAGCTTGGGCTGGATGCTAGGGGTTTGTGGCTTAGGTGAGAAGGTCTGCAGGATTTTCAGATGATCTCATGTCTGATGGAGAACATCAGTGCAAGCGGTGAGCCTGAGTCTCATGTGGTGCATTCACAAATCTATTCGCATTCTTTGCATAGTCCGCTTGAGGAAAGATGGACGGTGGCCCCTGGCATCTTGCACGCGCGTTCCTATGCAGAAAGGTTATATGCTCTATAGCCCGGAAGCAGCACCGTGGAGAAGCCATCCAAAGGCCATGGGATGCCCTGAGGGAAATCAGCTCCAGCATGCAGGCCCCAGTCCAGCGCAGCTACGGCTCCACTGTCACGCTGCTGTTGGTAACGCGTACGCCATACCATCCCTTCCAGAACAGTGTATCCTGGCCACCATGTTCAAAGCGGACAAAGCGGACCCCAGGCCCGTAGTCGGAAAAGGTGTGGGAGATCTTTGGGGCAAGAGACAAAATAGCTGTTGGTAAGCGTCAAACCACCCTGAACCTATCCTTCCTTAGTGCACAGAGCCTTCAGCCCCACCTGCCCGAGTCACCCCTACCAGGCTGGGTAACAGTGAGGACGTTTACAGTAGGAGTTACGGGAAGGAGCTTTGATCCCGCTATTGTTCAGAGGCCATTGAGCCTCTCCCAGCTGGGCATCTCCTATATCTTACACCCTTTGTTCAATCACAGGGTCATGGCTGCACAGAACACAACAGAGCCTTCTCCTCCTCCAGCAAAACTCTCCTGCTTCTCTCTGCTTGAAACTAGACCCAGTTCGTGCAGGTTGGGGGTCACCTGCTGAGCCCACAGCTGTAACTCACCTCAGTCCAGTTGGCATCGTTGTCCTGGGGGATGGTAACAGTCTCGCTTTTGTACTCCGCCAGAACATCCTCATTCTCCGAGAGCAGCTTCACGCAGAGCTCGTAGAGGCAGCCGGCATCGCTGCGTCCTGCATACCTGCAAGGGATCCAAGCTGCTAGCCTTACCTGGGTGAGCTCGGCAAAGAGCCGGAGCATACAGCTGCACCTTGCCGAATGCAGGCTCTGCCGACCTCATCAAGGTTTGAGGCGGAAACCTGTAATGGTTCTACCCCAGTCCACCACCCTCCCCTCATTCACAGCAGGAACCTGGTCTTTAGAAGCCATATGCACCAGCAGTTTCCGAGGCTTTATCTGTAAGGCAAGACCCAGCCCTGTCCCACATCTGGAGGATGTGACACTTTTAAGGCTCAGTGCAGGTACATGCCCTTTCTTCTCTTTTTTGACTCCCTGCTACTTACCAGTCTCTTACCACGACTTTAGGCTGGGTTGTATCCATCAGCTCTTCCCAGTAGCCCTCGGCCCTAAGGTCAATGACCTGAGCCTTTCGACACCACCTGAAACACGAGATGTTAATTGGTATCACGGTTTGTCCTGCGTCCGGGGGAACCAAAAATATCCCCTTCCTTGAGTAAGAGAAGAAAGCAGCCTTACTCAAAAGATGTTACAAAGTATTTATGGACTTCTTCACTAGGGAATTCTTTGCCGAAGTCTCCAGGGAGCTCTTCAATTTTCCAGCCATCACCTCCGTTCTCTACCTCTCCCCAGTGCTGCAAGTCTTCTGCAAACAGCAGAAGAGAGATTTGGATGAGCCTTAGTTTCTGTGGGCCTGGGGAACCCGACCTTCTCCCGCTGGAACCTTTCTCTGGCTTGTGAAAGGTATGCTGTCGGATGCAGCACTAATTCTGTTCGTAGATCTATGGAGATGTATGTTAAGTAGAGGTCAGGAAAAAACATTTAGTCTGGCTGAACTTAACTTTAACAAGCTTTAACACTCCTCACCAAAATGGCTATGCGTGTGTGTGTTTATTTAACAAAGTATTCCAGTGAAATTATCTAGGTATTCTGACCTGGGTGTCAGCACATCCAGTGTCATAACAGGAACAGCCTGGGGAGAGATGCCGGTTGCTTTATTTCTAATGCTCCTAAATTGCTAAGTGGTATTTCTAGAAGCAGTATGGCCTTGAACATTGGGCTTTTCTGGTCTTAGCCAGAGGGAAAGTGGCTGTTGGAAAAGCCTGCAGAAAAATAATCTGTAAACAAAATGGAGAAGCTGTCTCGATATTGCCTGGTCTGTGATGTGTGAAATGCATTTGTTACTGTGGGGGTTATGAGGCTTGGTTACTGCTGCTTAATCCTAAGCATCTTGTAAATCTGGCAGGCAAAGTTCATAGATTGTCAGAATTAAGGCAAACGGGGGGTGTGTGCAGCTCTGTAACGTGGGCTGTGGTAAGGGGGCTACGAGCAAGATTTGTCTGAGCCGCTTGAAGGAAGGCAGCCAAGGGCAGACTGACCCTGAGTGGGGAAAGGCTTCGTCTTTCCTGTCGTGGTTTGGCAGTCTGGAAGGTGCCACTGCCATCACTGCACTGGACGGGGCTTCTGCAAAGGACATTTGTGTGTCTCAAATGGGATTTGGATCCCCGCAAGGGCTTAAATAAACTCGATGTCAAGTAGAGCCCTTTGCAAAGGTCGATTATCCAAGGCCTTTGTGCCCATTCAATGATTTGACTGCATGCTTAAGTGATTTGACTCTTGTGCAAGAAGAAAATGCTGCAACCTGATGGCAACTAAGATCTCTTTTCAAAGTCTGGAGGTGCCCAGTTCCCAGGGACTGGTCATCTCTGTATAGTCTTGGGGCTCGTTATGCTTGTCTCTCACCTTCGCCACATGGGTTCTTGATGAGATTCTTCCTTTTCTTACTCAGGAAGTAGAAGTTTTGCCAGTTCTCTGCGTTCTCCTGTGACTCTGCTCCAGTGAAGCCTTCCTGCTGACACTTCAGGATCCAAAGCGCGGCTCCATCGATCAGGTTCTTCCACTGGCAGCAGACCAGGCGGCACGCCAGCACCAAATCCACCGCAGGTATGGAAGCCAGGATTCTGATCAGGACTGCTTCAGGGAGGGACTCCATCCTTGGGACAGACTGGATGAGCTTTCTGAGAGAGAAGGGGGAAAGGAGTGGTGACACTCCTTGTCCCTGTCCCCCGCCCTCGGTGATGTCTAACACTGATGCATTAGAAAAAAGGGAAGATAAGCATGTTACCTGACAGCATGATTTTGGGGACATGGATTGCTTCCTAACCTCGAGGCCTCCTGACCCCTTTTAAGTTAATACTCAGTAGCATGTGAGCAGATTAATATTTTATGCTCTAATTGAAGCTCTTGGTTAAATCCATCTACAAAATGGAAGGAGTTGGCATCTGCAATTGTGGACAGTTAGTTGGTTTCTCAGACAGGAATCGGGCCTTCCAGAAATCTCTGCTGCTGCAAAAATCAGCCTCTAAGTGTAATGACTTTCTCTGCAGAGGGAGGCATCTGGGTGTTTGCTGTGCCTCTCAAGAACATCCCCGACAACAAATGCTGCAGAGCAGTATGTAAATATCAGTAGCGAGCATCTTGGCAATCACATTTGCAGTGGTTCATTCTGTATCTGAAAGGCTTTCCCTCAAGGGGCTGGCACTTAATCCGCTTGGTCATGAGCCTGTATAAAGCTGAGCATAACAGAAAATAACTCATCTGATACTTTCTAATATTCCTTTTTCTGTGTCCTTATAACCTGAGCAATTAAGTCAGAAGTGTGTGCTTCCACTTCATGTGCTAGTTCTGCACCCTGACTCCCAGCAGCTCCCTGCTGCCCTGAGCTCTGGGGGCAGGAGCTGCAGGAATAAGGATGAGATGAATGTGCAGATTTGGAGCCCCGTGTCATGAGTGGGGGACACGCTGTGACTTTGCCTTTATCATGGCTGAGTCCCGCGGCTGGGAGGCTGCCGAGATGCAGCCAAACTCCTCAGGAGAGAGTCACCGAGCCCAGGAGAGCGCTAGGAACAAAGCAGGTGAAATCTCCTGCTCGATGAAATACAGCAGTGCCAAATCCGGCAAGGGAGGGAAGGAATAGGGAGTCACTACTGTAAGGGCATCCTAAGTCTAGGTGTTCCAGATGCAGAGCTACCATGGGTCCTTCGTCTGCGCTGGGGTCAGCGGGAGGAAACTTGTCATTTAAAATTCCCTGGATTTTGTAGGGATTGGGGATGTCCTCCCACACACCCACCTCCCAACCCTCAACCACAGCCCTAAAGGGTAAAAATACGATAATTTTTTTTTTTTTTAAGGAAAAAAAGGGAGGTCATGCTGGCTTCATCCCCTGCAGGACTCCTCCGCGCCCCGCCCGCCCCCTGCCCGCTG
>VXBO01014183.1:100720-112213 GCA_013400135.1 Rhinoptilus africanus
GTAAATATCAGTAGCGAGCATCTTGGCAATCACATTTGCAGTGGTTCATTCTGTATCTGAAAGGCTTTCCCTCAAGGGGCTGGCACTTAATCCGCTTGGTCATGAGCCTGTATAAAGCTGAGCATAACAGAAAATAACTCATCTGATACTTTCTAATATTCCTTTTTCTGTGTCCTTATAACCTGAGCAATTAAGTCAGAAGTGTGTGCTTCCACTTCATGTGCTAGTTCTGCACCCTGACTCCCAGCAGCTCCCTGCTGCCCTGAGCTCTGGGGGCAGGAGCTGCAGGAATAAGGATGAGATGAATGTGCAGATTTGGAGCCCCGTGTCATGAGTGTGGGACACGCTGTGACTCTGCCTTTATCGTGGCTGAGTCCCGCGGCTGGGAGGCTGCCGAGATGCAGCCAAACTCCTCAGGAGAGAGTCACCGAGCCCAGGAGAGCGCTAGGAACAAAGCAGGTGAAATCTCCTGCTCGATGAAATACAGCAGTGCCAAATCCGGCAAGGGAGGGAAGGAATAGGGAGTCACTACTGTAAGGGCATCCTAAGTCTAGGTGTTCCAGATGCAGAGCTACCGTGGGTCCTTCGTCTGCACTGGGGTCAGCAGGAGGAAACTGTCATTTAAAATTCCCTGGATTTTGTAGGGATTGGGGATGTCCTCCCACACACCCACCTCCCAACCCTCAACCACAGCCCTAAAGGGTAAAAATACGATAATTTTTTTTTTTTTTAAGGAAAANAGTTGTGGGACCGATTAGAGCAAACTCTGCTTGTTTCCCACAGCTCTGCGCTGTAAGGCCCCCGGGATTTTCCGTCGGGAAGCGGCGGGGCTGCCATGACAACCGTCCTGGACCTGCCCGAGGATGTCCTGGTGGAGCTGCTCTCCCTGCTCCCGGCCCCCGACCTGCTCCGCGCCTGCAGGCTGGTCTGCCGGCAGTGGCGGTACGTGGTGGACCTGACCACCCTCTGGAAGCGCAAATGCCAGCGCGAGGGGTTTTACAGGCAGGATTTGGACAGGAGCATCTCCGACTGGAAGGTCTTCTATATGCTCTGCAGCTTGAGGAGAAACCTAATCAAAAATCCCTGTGCCGAAGGTTTGTTTAATTATTTATAGCAAAGTGTTTCCTAACAGAATGAGTCACTGTCGGGCATTACTCAAGTGCTGCTGGTGCTCTGGGATTGTCCGGCTGCTGGGGGATCTCCGCGGGGTCAGATCCACAAGTAAACATCCGTGATTAAACTGCCACGGGTGGGTGAAGTTCTGGTAAATACCTGCCTGTGGCTGCAACCAGAAAAATCCCTGGAGTGACTGAGGCCCAGCACTGCCGTGATGGTTAATGAAACTGTCAGGTATTGGGATTAAACATTCAGGCAGCTGGGGGACTTCTGTTGTCAAGGATGTGATTAATATGATTACAGTAATTCTGCTTTATTACCAATTATGAGTTTCTGACGTGGTCGGAAAGTTGCTACCTGTTGTTCCAGCTGCTGACAGACACGTTAAAAGTAATGGCAACATAAAGACAGGAGTCACTTCCAGCTTTCACTTTGCAGTAGAAAAATACACTGTATCTGAAAACTCATGGAAGTGGGTTCCTAGTATTCTTCTGTAGCTGATCCTTTAACAAAAGCAGAGACACTGCTAGAAACTGAAATGAAGTCCTAACGCTAATCCTGATATCTATGTTTTTAGAGAAATTTCGGCACTGGAAAATTGATAAAAATGAAGGAGATAAATGGAATATTGAGGATCTGCCTGGACCTCATGGAAATATGATGCCAGACCCCAAAGTACACAAATACTTTGTCACTTCTTATGGGTAAGAGCTGGATTCCAGTAGTCTGGGGCTGGAAGAGCTGCTTCCTCCTGTCTGTCTGCAGAGGCACTGCAGTTAGAAGGCTTGAGGCAGGTCACTAAACCTTATCCCATGGGTGGGAAAAGGAAGGAGCTTAATTAACCTTTTATACTAGTTAGTCTTGGTGTACTGCTGAGAGAATCGCAGCATGTGCTAAACTTCTCTGTCCCTGCCAGGGACAGAGAATTCCCCTACAGGGAATTCCCTGAAACTTTTTTAGAGTCATGAAAACCCACATGGGATCTCTGCTGCTCTTCTGCCGCAGGCGGCGGGCAAAGGTTAAGCGAGCTGATCGCGTGCACTTACCTGGCAGGGTCAAAGCTCTGTAACCTCTCAGAACAGCAGGCGTCTGTCTCGCTGACAGCTTCCAAAAGCTGTCAGCAGGAGGATTAGCTTTTACATCCATTAAGCAGTAGTTTGCTGTTACCAATATATGCTGTACAAGGGCAGGGACCCTTCTTAATCCAGTTTGTAGGTAACAATTCCTTTTATCTGGGAGCGAAGCTAAGCACCTCGCTTCCCTGGTCTAGTTCGGGCTACAGAAGAAGACAGGCCTTGGCCATGTCAGCCTTGTGGGCCTTCAAAGCCTGGGTAGGCTTTTGGTAAAACTGTCGGGCACAGTGTGGACATTCAGAGGGCAGAGATGTGTTTTGCGAAGGTGTGACTATTTCTGTTGCTGTTGCAGGCCATGCTTCAAGTCTCAACTCATTACCCTGCAGAAAGAAGGATACTGGAATCAGTTGATGGATGAGAAACGGCCTGAAATTGTAGTCAAGGACTGGTAAGTGTGTGCACTGGGAGCTAGAACTTCTGGCATTGGCCTAGAGCTAAGCTAGGCCTCTGAAGCTTTTCATGCTGTAAAATTAGTTCCTTATCCTTTGGGAGTTGTAGCTCTTTAGTAAAGCATAAGCTAAATCTGAGTTTATTCAACGTGCTGTAGAGAGGTGGCAATCCTGTGAGGAGCGGGACAGCTGGAAGCTTCGGAATATCTTCATAGCTATGGGGATAACAGTCCTTTTCCTCTACAGATAGGGATCCCCCTGGATACTGGTTTCGAACACTAAAGAAAGCCGAGCGCTGTATTATACAACCCTGCTCCTTGATTACTCCTTTCCAGGTATTCCGCCAGATTTGACTGTGGGTGTTGCTACGAACTTAGAGTGAGGCTGCTTTCTGAAGACTACATTGTCCTTGAGGAGTTCCACCCCGAGCCAGTGGTTATAGAGCAGTGGAGCGATGCGACGTGGAGAGAGGTGAGCAGCAGCAGCCCTGGGGGCTGTAGCTTTATGTCAGTGTTGCGATGCTTGAATCTTGCAAGTCTTACCTGGCCAAAAGTCCCAAGTGGACCTTCTTTCGGTGCTCTTCAGCCTCCTTTACTCAATACAAAGGTAGAGAAGTCCTTGCTGTTGACACTGCTGAAGACATAGTAGTGCCATCAAAGAGCTGTGTTCACTTCGTAGGTGCCCAGGATATTCCCTAAAGAGTGTCCCCTGGGTTTCTGTGTTATTTTAGCTCAGTCTCTTTAACTGTGTTTTCACGTAAGTTTTTGTCTAAATAACTAAGTTACAAGAGCACCATTCTTGTTTTTATTGAATCAAAAATCTTTGCTTTAAAACTACTGCATGGGTGTCATTTAAAGTATTGCAGATGTTACTTTTCTTAACCACTAGACGTGTTTAACTGGTTTGATTGGCTGTGGATTCCCCACTATGTTGTGGCTTATGTGATAAATGTACCTAAGAATTAAGCTTAATGTTACGTTTGACTTGGAGAGGATTTTGGGGCAGAAGGCTGAATGAGAGAGGCTTTTTACCTGTCCCTCAGGAAGGGTTATGAGGCACTTTCAATTAAAGATTGTCTTGGAATGAGCTTTTCCTAGACACCAAGACTCACATGCTGTGGTTGTCCAAGCTTCTAAGTCAGTACTGGTTTATTTAGGCAAATTAAGAGGAATTTTATTCTCTCTCTCCAGATTTCTCACACCTTCCAGAATTACCCAGCTGGAGTTCGTTACATCTGGTTTCAGCACGGAGGCCAAGACACCCAGTTCTGGGCAGGATGGTATGGCATCCGCGTGACAAACAGCAGCATCACCATTGGGCCCCTGACACTGTTATGAAGGCACAATCCAAAATAAGTGTCTGCTTTTACCTCAGGACTGTAACCAGGTGGTCTCAGGTGCACTTACTTCTCTGTACTCACGGGGTGGGTGTCCTGGCTTTGTCTCGCACAGGCGATCTCAAACACAAACAGCTAGTTCTCCTTGCTCACAGCAGAACTCCTGCAGGCCCAGCCCTCTGCAAGGACTTCTGTTGTCTTCTTTCCTTCTCTTGTACCACGGATGTTCCTGCAATTACTAGTGTCCTTCCACAGGAGGAAGATTAGGACAACTAAATATGACATCTGTCTTTTCTACTTAATAGGTCCTTGTGCTACAGCCAAATGCTTTTAAGTCTTAAATAGAAAATTTTTCTTTTTTGTTTATGGAACTTACGAAAGATAAGGGTAAAATGTTTCATTTCAGATTATCAGTGCTGTCCTCGAGGGCTCTGCTACAGAGAGACTTATTTTGTATGGTATTTTCCTGTTTCATTTTAATTATGTATAAAAACATGTATCTTTCAGAACTTTCAGAAGATCAGAACTTTTGTAGCATGAGGAAACTGTCAATAACTTTTCATAAATGCTGTGTCACTGGTACTTAATCTCTTACCGTTTCTGTAAGTGTGTATGATCAAAATGGTAGATACCTTCCCTGTCCAAATACAGCCCATCAGTGTTTGAATAAACAGCTATTGAAAGAAGAGATAAGGAATCCTGTAAGGTGGCTACCTTAAAACATAAGTGCCTTTTGATTGTGCTGGGCTTTTTCCATACTACCTTTGTATTACCAGAGTATTTGGTTTGTACTGAACAGTCTAACGCTATATAAAATGCTAAAGCAGTGCACAACCTGGATCTATAGCATTCTTGCACCTTTTACTTGGAGGAACAGGGAGGTACTACACTGCCTGTCTCATCAAATTGTCTGAGCAACAAGCTGAGCTCAGATACTACAAACCATGCTCTCTACCGCTGTACGCTCAGAGCCAAGACTGAGGCCACCTTCTATCTCCTTCCATAGGTGTAGGATTAACAGCGTTTCCTGTGTCTGTTCTGCTAGGAGTAGGACACTTGGCAAGTGTCCTTGCTGGACAGACAAACCACCTTGGTAGTACCACCTGGGGGTGAAAACTCTCCCCTGGGAAGGGGAGAGACCAAAGTTTTTAATGGCCTCTCGTAGGAACTGACAGATCCCACATGTGCTCCAGAAAAGGTGTGGAAAGGTGGTGGAAGCTCACAGAAACTCCAACGTTCTGTACAAAATAAAAATACTTCCTCAGTTAAGCGGGGAGGCTGCTTTGGACAGAACTCAGCCTAGTTCAACTGGGGTAAAACTTAGTATTTATTGAAGACTAGTTGGGACAGTCACAGTGGACAGACACTACATAAGGCCTCGCTCACCCTTAGTACGAGTCCATCGCTCTAGAAGAGCGCGTAACAGATCGCTGTGTATCGCTACCAGCGTGCAGTGGAGACGAGAATTGGCTTTGTACAAAGCGCTGGCTGCACGCTGCAGTGGGCAATATCCCGCCCCCAGGGATTCGCTGTAACAAAACCTACCCTCACTCTCACACATGAGCGTAGGAGGGAACAGGCTCTGGCTCCACATTCCAAGTCAGTTCTGTGTGCAGGGGTAAGAGCACTTGAAATAAAGAGGCAGCAGCTGCTCTACATTCACCCGGAAGGCCAGCTGAAGAGACTGTTGTCACGGTATGGTTTGTGAGATATCTTATTCCACTGGAAGATTAGATGAGGCTTGAAGGCAAGGAAGATTTGAAATCAGGTGCCTTTGTGGGCTCGCTCTTCTACGTACAGCTGCATCTGGAGGAGAGAAACAAGCATCAGCTCCATTTGATGTGCAGGTAGGTGAAGGGGAAAAAGAGTCTGCAACAGACTAAATAGGAAGAGTTTGTACCTTCCCTCGTAACCAGGTTTCCTATTTTATTCTGAGGAGTCTTGCCCTTGTTTTGATGAGTGGCACAGGCATCCGCAAGACTAAGCTACTCTCAGCAATATTAAAACTTGCCCTTCAGAAACCACAGAACTCCATGCAGCATCAGCCCCCTGTGGGGCCAGAAAGCTCTGCTCACCTTTAAGAGATCAGACGTCATAGTTTTCAGGGGAATAAGCCGGGGGTCGTGCATGTGCACATCTTGTTCGTCAGCGAGGATCCATGGGAAATCCTGTGGGCAGGAACACAAGGTGTTTTATTTGCAGAGAGGCAGGTAGCCTCTGTACGGTGAGCTCTGAGCTCTCTTAGCACTAGGTCAGCATTAAGTGAATGAGAGATTTACTGACTGAGGGAGGAAACGGGTAACTCAGACCTTTCATAACAGCAAAACTTAACACTTGCACACTTGGCCTAGATTTAGCATAATTATCTTCAGTTACAGCATCAAACTAGGATATTAATGTGCTTTTATTTATTTCAAAGCTAGCATTTCACTTCTTGAAAAGATACACTCTTAGTTGTCCTGAGCTAGCATGTTCTATTCATTGCACCAGTATTTAACTGCAACTCCAAAACGCTTAGGGCATCGGTTTCTGTCCTGCCTCGCACATTTAAAGCTGGGCCTGCTATACTACCAGTTTCCATTACTAAGCAGTACAGAGCAAACTTCTCCTTTGAAACAACATTGTACTTCACTCGCTCGGTGTCTTGTGCCTTAAGACACCCAAAATAAGTTGGCTTAGGGAAAAAGTTTCCCTGTACCTAAGCAAAGACTCTTAAAAAAAAAAGTCTTGCTTTAAAAAGCAATCTGTATGCACTTTCCTGCATGATAAAATCTATTTGTGCACCCAAACCCCACTAGTTACATGACTCGTAGTCTTCCTGGCTACTTATAAAGAATTGGCCATCCACACATGGTGGATGTGCAACAAAGGGGGTCACAGACTTCAATTCAGGCCCTGAAGCAGCTGTTGTCTGCCGCTGTGGCTGGTGTGGTGAATGTGCTTACTCCCCCCACCAGTGTAAACCATTTTAACCCATGCAAAGCACAGCTGTGAAGTGCATGGTGTGAAGCTAATGTAGATGTTCAAAATATCCAGTGGCCTTAACCTCAGAGATGCCAAACCTCTGTAATTTCCAGTCTTTGCTCTGCAGGATGTTCATACAGAGTCAGGGAACCAAAGATATCACTCACCTTTATCACCTGGATCTTTTCCATGTTCCGTGTGGCAGCCTCCCGCGTGTGAACCAGAACTGTGAAAGTGCAACCTGCAAGAGAAATGGTAAACTCCAGATCAGGAGACAACTAACAGAGGATGGGACGCTACCTGTTACTGTCACAAGTCAAACAAGGCCGTGCTATTAGGCTGCGTGGACACGTTTACCTGGGGGATTGTTGTCAAGCACAGCATCGCACACACTGATCTTCAGGATGAAGGCACGCAGTAACTGCTCCACGTGGGACAGCAGGGACTCTGAACTGTTGAGGAGACAGTCGTTACCGGCGTGCAGCAAAGCCCAGGGGCCTGGAGCTGCTTCCAGAACAGCTCTGCAGAGGCAGGTGTTGGATGCCAAGGGTAAGCAGGAATGGAAACTTTACCTAATGGAAAGAAGAGGTGGCTGGGTGATCTCGAACACAAATCTCTCCACAGGGTGGTGCTCTTTATCCAGGATTACAACTACAACTTTCTCCACGTCATTCTGCAACAAAGATAGAAAAATGCCTTCCTTAAGACAAGCTGTCTTCTGCCCCCAGTCTGCTTCACGTATTTCTGATGAAGTGGGAGTATGCTGACTTGTTGTGGCTC
This sequence comes from Rhinoptilus africanus, assembly GCA_013400135.1. Lineage (NCBI taxonomy): Eukaryota > Metazoa > Chordata > Aves > Charadriiformes > Glareolidae > Rhinoptilus > Rhinoptilus africanus. Next base: position 108,439 of record VXBO01014183.1, read on the forward strand.
ACAGCACTAGCAGTTATCCAAAGCTTAAGCACTGTCAGATCATTATTACCAATCAGAACAAAATGCTTTTGCAAAGCCATTTCTTGCTAGATGGTGATCTGATAGCTTATCGCTAAGGCCTGGGGAGATGAAGTGCACTAAATAGTACATTTATCTAGATACTGTTTTGGAACAAAGGAGGAAATGTACAGCTATCTCACTGCATCACTCGAGAATGGACAACAATGAGGAAGTTGATATGCTTAGACCGTTGGCCATATATAGCAGCTTTGTACTACTGCAACGTAACACTGACCTGTTTCCATTCTCTAAGTGTGCATTAAGGTTGTCCGTAAAGAGCAGAGAATGCAAAGTCTGCCAGCATCCTACATCCTGAAAAGTATCATATGGCCATACCTTTCTCTCACAAAACCTAGAGTTCAAACCTACTTCTGCTTGCTGGCTTACAGCAAAGCATTCACACCATTCTGCCACGTAAGTGCTTAAACTGAGATGTATCAAAAGCAGCATGTTAAGCTGACATGTAGGATGATGTAACTGAAAATACATAGCTGTATACACAATTGCATGTATTAGATGCACCTAAATGCCAGTAATCAGCAGTAAGGCTGGGCCTTAAGTGCAAGGAAAGGTTATGGATGTTATTTTTATTAGTAACTTTATCAGCTCGTATATTGTGTATGGTAAACGTGTAAATAAATTTTGCAATGAAGACAGTACTTATGTTCTCTTACTTTCCATCAAAACCAACTGCAGTACTTTTGGCCAGGTCCCTGATACGATCTTACCTTCTCGAGCAGCGGCTTTACGCAGTGCAGTGTGTCCTGGATGTACTGATTCAGCTCCGGGTGGCAGGACATCTGAGCAAACACAGTGAAGAGTCAGAGCTGTGTCCTGATGCGAACCAGGACAGCGCTACACGGGGAGACTTAAACAGAAGCACCAACATGGTACAAGGCGCTTTGAGTCATGCTTCAAATAGATTTTTTCACTGCTAAGCTGCCGCTTCAAACCAGTAATTCTTTCATGGAAGGGTTAATTAGCTGAGGCAGATCACTGTACCCACACAGTTGTAGTATATTGGGAATATATACCCACAATAGCATATTGGGAATATCATATTCCAACCATCTCAACTTCCTAGGAAGCATGCTTTCATGTTACCTTACTGCACATAGCTGGGGAAGCCTTCTACTACTGTTGTCCATGATCTGCTTCTTCCATGAGTACTGCTGTCTCCTCAGCTACGAGCCTGTTTTCCCTTTTGACAGGAACTAAGTTCTCTTCAAAAATGAGTTTGCACATTAAAACGTACTCTGGATGCAATTTAGATTGTTCTGCTGAGTGTTGACTAATCCCTGCTATTTTGCTTCTCCACATGGCTGTCAGCTTCCAAGAAAATCTCCTACCTGGACAGGTACATTGTATTTTTTCCTCTTCTGAAAGATCCCAATAGGGTAAACTTCTCTGACATACAAGATAAGGTGAACAGCCACTTCCAGAAATTCTGAAAGAACATCTGCAACAACTGAAAAACAAAAGTAAAGGATGCTGAAGTGGAGAGGGGAGGAAGCACACAGAGCAGTATCATATACTCATAGGAAATATTTTTTTTAAGGTATTTTTCCCTGAATAAATTTCACCTGCTTCCCCTTAGCTGCAGGAAGTTTAGGGATAGAGCAACCCTCCAACAGCAATTCCACAAGCTCATGTGCCAACAAGCAGCCTTGCAAGCGTACCAGTTTGCAGCGTAGCACATCACATTACCTTGCCCAAAGTTAAGGTCCTGCCGCGTGAGAGTGGTCATCTTTCCCAGAATCTGGAAGTAATCACAAAAAGAATGTTTATCCTCTGGCTCCTGTATTATTAATACAGTCAGCTCACAGAGCCGTCTACTGAGCTCAGACCTCAAAAAACTGTCCTCTGCGCTCAGGCACAAGCACTGCCATGACATATCCGCAGGGCCCACTGTGAAGGGTTTAAACACCCTCCATAACCACCAGGAGGTCATAAATCACCAGCAGTACAAAAACTGGAGACAATATAATTTCTGCTTTCTGTCCCACACCTCAGATACATCACTCATTATTTAACTCCTGCCTTTTTTTTTTAATTGGGTATTATTTAATTATTTAAAAAAGTAGTGAACAATCCATCCAGTTCACAGTTGTTCACTGTCTCCCTCCCTTTTTGCTGGGACTGGAGAACTCAATTCCTAAGACATAAGGTAGTTTAGACAATCACTTTTTAGTAGGACAAGGAACGCTATGTTTTTCAAAGCCACACAAATGTTACCAGAACATCCTAGTACATACCCCTTTGCTAATCCCCATATCCTATTCTAAAACAAGAACTTGTCAGTTTTATGGGTTTATTCTCACAATGTCACCATGAAACACTGTTTGTTCAGCTAGGATCTGCATCTTCCACCGACACCACACAACACAGGTACCCATCTGGTGTCCACTAACAACAGCTTCAGAGCATTTGTCTCTCTAGGCCCAAGGAAACCAAGCCCTACACAGCTGCATCATTAAGTTCACATGGAATTTGTCATATAGAATCACAGAATATCTCAAGTTGGAAGGGACCCGTAAGGATCCTGGAGTCCAACTCCCTGCAGGACTACCGAACACTAAACCATATGAATAGGAGCATCATCCAGATGCTCCTTGAACTCTGACGGGCTTGGTGCTGTGACCAGGCTGGGAAGGCTGGAACTTGTGACAATTATAAAAAGCAGCACATTAGACAGCCAAACTGAATACTGTGTGCCAACAACTGAACAGCAGGCACTGGGGCTCAACTTTCCAACAGCTTTCCTTATATAGGGAAGTACGTGCCTTACACATTTAAGCTACAGCGTACATTACTTTCTATTACAAATTTTAATTTGTTTCACTATTGTATCCATACTCTTTGCAGGCGTGCTAACGCTAACTGCTCATAGCAGCACCACTGTTCATAAGCTGTGTATGTCTCCAAACGCCTCCAGGCACACCCTGGCTCCACCAGCACACAGGTGTCTCACAGGCCCCTGAGAAGCCACAGCCGTCCCAATCAGGTGTTTGGCCACTGATTTTCAAGCTGCTTCAGCTGCCACAAACCATGTTTTTCAGACCTACAAAGCACTCAGCCTTCACAAAACAGGGAGCTACTCTCCTCTCCCTTTTTAAAGCAGAATCTTACCATTGTATGCAAAGATTCCCTGGAATATCAGTGATCTGCTACATTGGAATTAAGATACTTAGGCATCTCTCTAGCACCTCAGCTGCAGAGACTCACAAGTTTGTACAAAAGATCTACCAGAGGAGCACAAAGAAGCTGCATTTTTAGGGGTTTAGGTCCACATCCTCACCTCAACATCCCCCTTTCTTAAACTGAGGCCCCAGCGAAGCAACAGCACCCCAAAAGACCCCCCCCGAAACGCAGCCACAAGGTCAGGCCTAAGAGTCGCACATCTCGCCCTCCCTCAGCTTCAGGCTTTGGAACAACTGACCGGGGCGATGCTGCAGCCAAAAGCCTTTCACCTCTTCGGTTGAGTTTACTGTCCCAGATGCCAGTTACCAGAAAAAGCCGTCCCACCCCCCTCAGCAGACCGCACGGCGGGAAAGCGAGGAGGAGGCACCAGGGAGGAGAAAGCCTGTGCTTCCTCCGGGGCGCCTTCTGGAAGCCGGCAACCCCTTACCGCAGAAATCCCGCACGGGAAGCGGCGGAGCAGCGGCCGCACGCCGTTAGTAACCGCCCCCCCGCACACAGCCCGGCCGTGCCTGTT
>VXBO01014183.1:113226-131683 GCA_013400135.1 Rhinoptilus africanus
CTTGCGCCCCACCACCCTACCCCAAGTCCCTGCGAGCTCCCTCCCGAGATGGATCTCCCCTTCCCTGGAAGCAGAGCCGCCTCGGACAGAGGCATCGTCCCTCTGGCAGGGAGGTGCTGAGCCCCCCGCGCACCCCAGGGGTACGTCCCGGTGCTGAGCCGGAGCCGCCACGGACAGTGGCCGAGGGGTGAAGGAAGCTTTTCCCACCGAGACATTGTGTTTGCAGAGCCGTGCGCTGCCACGCACCGAGCCCCTGAGTACCCGCGGGTTATTCTCTTTGTTGATAAAAGTGAGAGCTCATTTCTGAATTAAATGAATTTGGCATCCGTTAATGGCTTATTACGTCTAGTAATTCATCATGCAGGATTTAAGTGACATCTATCCAATTCACACCTGAAGTCCTCTGTCAACCAAAGGGTTTAATGGAAATGGGTTTGTATTTCCATCTCCTGTCCCTTGCAGGAGGAGGTATTAATCCTACACATTTTGGTTCAAAGTGAGAATGAGATGCAAGGAAAAATGTTGAAAGCGCAGCCTAACCATTCTGCCAGTCGGGACACATCCACTTTTCCCTCCTCCCCCAGTGAAGACAGGACCAAATCTGTCCCCATTCTTCCCTGTCACACTGGCGGGTGCCTTCCAGCCGGGTGAGCAATGACCTTTGCTATTGATTGTGTCTCATTTGTCACTAGGCATTGTGCATTAAACTGGAGAGTCTTCTCTGCGGTGCTGACAGCAAGCGACTCTATCTTGGATGCTAATCTCGGGCTCATTGCTATTTTAATCTCATTATTGGGTAGAGTAGACTCTGTTTGATAGCAGGTTGCCTATGATGGCTGTGTCAGCCACTTTGTGAAGTCCCAGGAGGAAGCAGAGCAGAGGGTACTGCATATTCATTCATGTGCCCCTCTTCCCCTTGAAGACAGTGACTTGCTGGGCTGCTCTGTCCCTGGAGGATGTTGGTGCTGCACCCCCCGGGCTCGTGCACTGGCTTTGAGAGCAGTGAAGCTCTGTGCTGGTCAGGGTAGGCACAGGAGCAAGGGTGGCAATGACTGTGGCTGAAGGCAAGTGGCACGTAGTGACCTGAAGGATTTGCAAGGTGTCCAGTGGTCATCAGAGCCAGGGTGCTGGAGCTTAGCAGTGACCTAGTGACAGGTACAAAACTGCCAGCTGACTCACAAGTCCGGGCCGCAGGAGAGGGTACTGCCTGGGTTGTGCTGTGTGAACAAGCTACTTGTGTCCTCAGTGGTTAGGAAGGCAGAGTGCAGTTTGCCCGAGCTGACCGCTGAGGGGAAGGGATTGCCAGCGCCAATGGGTCAGCAAAACCAGAGTCCCAGTTCCAGCCCTTCAGCTAATGTTGATTGAGCCACATTTCAAATGGTCACTGGATATCAGCTGCCCCAGGGAGATGCTTTGTGGAGGCACAGGAGCAGCTACAGCTACTGCTCAGCCCCCCCCGCAACCCTTAGTCTCTATGTCCTGTCTCTTGTGACACCAGTGCAATTAGTGTATCAGTGAATTTGGCCCTTTCTACAAGGCTGTGCTGTTTGGTGATGGCAGAAAGTGAGAGAAAACACCACCAGCAAAAGGAAAGCAGATGTTTCAAAAGGGTGCTGGTGGGATTCAAGTAGCCTATCCTAAATAGCTGCAGAGTCTCACACTAAACACAGTCACGAGGGACAAGGAAACTGTGGAGTTAGATAAATATGAAAGGCAAGGTAGGGAGGAAAGGTGACAATGGATACAGGGAACCTAAGAAAGGAGAAGAGCAGCTCCAGAGAGGGACCCAAAAGGACTGGAGATCTGTGAGCAGGGGACTCTGCTGCTCTGTCATCCCAAGGATGTCCGAGCCAGCAGCAAAAAAAAAATATTCTTTACAAAGTAAATGTGAAAAAAAAAGAAAAAGAAAAAAGAAGGGTGCATATAAGATTACCTGTCTGCTCTTTGGGACCCTAGAAAACTGGGAGAAATCCCTTTGAAATGGGAAAGTCTTTTGGCAGATTGTATATGAAGCTTCCCAGCATTCGCCTCCAGAAACAGAAAAACAGATGGAAAGAGACTCAGCAGGGAAGTGAAATCTCATTTATCTGCACAATGCCATCCTCCTGGCTCCAGCCAGCTCTCTGCATGTCAGCTACCATAGAGCCTACCCCGTCCATTCTGCTCCAGGCCTTCCCAAGCCCATCCATCACCCTATGGCTTCTTATTTACAGAGAGCCTGGCACACAAAGCTGGGTTTATTGTCTATCGCCCCTGCCACACATGCACATACACACAACACCCATGTAGATGCACATACACTTTGTTTATTGCTGCAGCTTGGGATTGTCTGGAGTCCAGGAAATCTTTACATACTCCTGCCAAAGTCTGAGCTTATCAGAGCCAAAGAGAAATCTGGCCCAGAGTACGTGCTTGGGTCTAGCTTGGTTCACCCCTTGAGCATACAAACTGCAACTTTTGTGGTCTGGGGTGATAAAGGATCTTGATATTGTCTATTTCTTGTTTCAAGAGAAGAACATAAGTGAAAAGTTAAAAGCTAGGACTGTCAGGTATCATGTTTTAAGTGAGATATGTGAATGAATATAAACAATCTGACATTCCTGCTTTGTCAAATACAACCCAAATGCAGCAGGGGCCGTTTCAGAGCCTATTTCAGAGTGAACGTGACATAATTATTTATAGGGGGAAAACAAACATGCCCGAGTTTCTCTGTACCTACTCAGTCTGTGGCTGCCTTGCAGGATTACAAGCAGAGAGCAGAGTAATAGCAATTGTATCAGCGAGTCTAGAGAAAGAGACTGCTCACAGGGAAAGTTAACCAAGATGCAAAAAAAAAAAACCAACCCTAATTTCCCTTACACGGTTGTGACTATCCACTACTACCCCAAAATGGATCAGAAATACCGGCTGAGAGACAGCACTGCAACTCACTCATCAGCCCTGAGCCTGCACCCTGGGTAGCTTGAAGGCCTTATCTTTGCTTTACACATTTTCTTGTCAGTAGGCAGATTTGCTACCTCAAGAGGCAGGTGGCTCGTAATCCTGAGGGTATATAAAGGAAGTGAGAGGCATGGGGTGGAGCAAGGAGGATGTAGGTTTGATGCTGTGAAGAACTAGAGGGGCAGCTTAACTTGGCAAGTACTTCAGCTATTTCCTTTATTAATATATGAACCCTAAGAAGAGGATGAATTCTAGAGTTGTGTGTTTGTTTTAGAGCAATTTAGGAAAGGCATCTCCTTACTGATTTCTTTTTGCCTGGCATATGTCTCAGGGTAGAATTTCACCCTTTACAGAAAAGGTGCATCAGCAGTGTGAGAACATTGCTATCACCTATTAACAAGCCTGGGGCTAGCACAGACTTCTTTGTGGACTGTGATCCTGACCAGGGAGAGGGTGGAGTTTACTTTGGTGTGTAGTCACTGAGGAGCACTAGGGATGCTGTTGTGTCTTCTAGCTGCCTTGTAGAAGTGTGAATTTTACAGCTTCTAGAGGGTAAGAAAAATGAAAGAGGCAGGAACAGCCTTTGAAGTTATAGATAGACCATGACATGGAAACAAGTGGTTAAGAGAAGGCTGGGACTTCTGTGCCTCTAGCATAGCAGTGTTGCGTTAATGCAAGGTAGCAAAATTTGTCTGTGTGCTGTTTTGGTTTGGCAAGCAGCTCAGACCTCCCCCCCAACAGTGCGGTACAGGTATTTATCTACATTATTAATGCTCGATTCCCAGTGACACAGTAACACAGCATGCTAGCCTGCCCTCTCAGCCAGTGCACAGATGAGGTAACCCATGTGCTGTAGCTGCACTTTCATCCTGTGTCATGCCAACAAGACAGCTGGGCAACTTAAATAAATACCCCCTACACTTTGAAGCAGACCTTCTGTTTAACTGCCCTACAGCATTTAGCTGCTTTCTAGCTCCTGCTGAACACCAGAATCCGCCGCTAATATGTCTGTCAGGTTCACCATCAAAGGGCCCATGTCTGTGTGAGTGAGACTGGAGACACCTGCCTTGCATTCCCTCTGCACTTGTTCTCTCCTCTTGGCATTTTGCCTACAGATGAAAAGGTAGGATGCTGTTTCCAGCTCTTTGAGTTGTTCTGAGTGATGCCTTGATCCATCTGGTTTGCTCTGGTTCTTAAAGACAAATCCTAGGAAAAAACAAAGACTCTGGGTGCAGAGCTTGGGTTTTGTTTGGTTGCTATTTGTTCCACTGGTTTTGAAGCAGGACTTCAAGTGCTTCGTTAATCGATTTAGCTGCTGGTCTAGTTTTCCTTTGTCCCAGACAGCTGCCAATAAAATACTATTTCATAGTGTTATGCCTTCAAATGAATTACCCAGCACATCTTAAATCTGTCCTCAAGTAGCAGTTTGTTGTCCTTTGTGGCCAGTAGAAAGACCTGCTTCTCAGATGCTGCACTAAAGAGAAGGCCGCTGTACTGCCTACCTCTTTCCAGGGGAGGTCTGAAGTGAAAATTTACTCCCAGGCTCGGAACAATAATGGAGATGAATCTTGGAAAGGCAGAATCAGCTGGTGAATGAGCAAGCAGGCTTTTCAGCTAAGAGGATGAAGGCATCTCCCTCTAAACTCCCCAGATGCTCCATGAGGCTGGGGCTGCTGTGATGGCAGAGGCTTCACTGACTCAAAACGCTCCACATCTGCCTCATAGGTTGAAAGAAAAGAGGAAAGGAAGAGCCAAGGCCATTCTTAGGGTGTCTCCTGTCAGCTCCACAAAAAGGCACTGAGAGTGGCCTCAAAGGGTGTTACCTGCTGCCTTTCACATGTGACAACGTCTGGGCAAGCAGCAAAGCACCTGGAGAAAGGAGTAGGAGCCATTGTAATTATGCAGCAAAGCAGTTCACCTGATGAACAACTGGAAGTCAAGTGCAACTGGGGGCTGGGGTGCGGGAAGGATGGGGAGGAGGTTGAAGGAAGAGCTGTGGCTGTGCCTTTGTGACAGTATATCTCAAATGTAAGCATAGGTCACAGGGAACTCTGGCTTTAAGCGTGCCTTCATGGTGCCCAGCTTGAGAGGGACAGTCTGAGAAAGCTACCCCAAAGTGAAAGGCTGCACTGGAAATGCTGAAAATCCCTTTTTTTTTTTTTTTTCACGGAAAAGGACAGGGGAGAATTACCCAATTAGAGAAGTCTCTGGCTTGTGCTGTGTCTCAAAAAGCCACGTCTCGTAACACAAACACAGGGATGAAGGAAGACCCTCAAAAATATTACAGTGAAGCAGAATGAATGAGAATAGTGTGCAGTTTGGACTTAAATTACTCCCCCAGTGACAGCTTCACCTGGTGGGGTGAGGTGACCTGTGCAGGGTCAAGGAGGGAAAGTGGGACAAGCTAGAGAAAACTCAGTCTGCTCCCTGCCCCGTGATCTTTTGACCAGCATTCCCTGCTCTGCTGACAGCAGATTTGTTTCTCTGCTACGCTGTGAGTTATCAGCACAAAATTTCCTGGGTGGTTTTTTTTTCCTTCCCTTGACCAGTTTCAGCCACCCTGAAGCAGTACGTGTGCGCACGCGCACGTCTCTGTCTTGAGCTGCTCAGGGCTGTTGCTGGTCCTGCGAGGCCACCATCTGCCTCCAGTTCTGTTCATCTTGACATCTTCATTGCAAGGAAACCAGCTGTGAGGAGGGGCCAGTGCCAGCCAGGCCCAGGATGCCAACCTGGCAGCAGACAGCCCTAGCCCGGCAGCTGGTGCTGTGCTGGCGGCTCAGGAGCTGTGGCCAGCAGGAGCCAGCCTCCCCAGCCCCTCAGATGGTAGGCTGTGAATGGGAGGGTAGGGGGGCTAGTCGGGAATCAAAGGGAAATGTCCTACTGATTGATGGCCCTCATTTGCACATGAAACTGGGACCTCTCAGCCCTGCAGGCCCTGCACGTGTGTCTCAGCTGCTGTAACCAGGGCTGGGAGAGGAAGAGGTAACCAAGAAGGGAAAAAATCACTTCCAGCCCTGGACACCGTAACTGTTTTCATCTAAGTGTCCCAAGTCTGAATCCTGCTTGCCTTTACAGCTCCTAGAAGCTGGTTCCTTATTTTTATTTCTCTCTCTTTTTTTTTTTTTTTTTAATTGCAGGTGAGGCTGAGCACCCAGGATTATGGCAACTTCTTCCACCTTCTTCTCTTCTTTCCTTTTCCTGTGCATGCTGGTTCTTTCTGGCATCAGTCTTGCAGTCTCCCTGGACCCTGGCACAAAGCTCAAAAATGTCCCAGAGAACAACAACCACCTTCAAAACCAAGAGATGTGGCTGCAGCAGCCCAGAAGTGGGCACCACCACAAGCATGGCTTGGCCAAGAAGGAGAGGGTCCATGCCATGCCTCCTAGAGGGCGGCCGGCTGGGGAAGAGACCCTCAGAACGGGTAGCGGAGCTCCAGCTGCGGAAGAGCTGGCAGCAGAGGGACAGCCAGCAGCCCTGAAACAGAATAAGGATGTGTTCCTGGGGTTTGAATTCCCACATCCTGGGAGGGAGAACCAGTCCCCTGGGTCTGAGAGAGGAAAGAAGCAGAACCGAGAGCACCGGCGACACAGCCGCAGGGACAGGCTGAAACACCACAGAGGTATTTGAGCTCCAAGGGAAGCTGAGGCTGTTGGGTCAGTGGAAATGAGTGTCACTTGTCTGAGGGCAAGAAGATGCAGCTGTGGTTGAGCCACATGGGTATGTGGAGGGGTGTGGGTTGTGTGCTTGCTCTGGGGAGAAATCTGCCAAACAAAAGAGGCACAAGAAAAAAGGGGAACTCCAGAACCAGAGTTTTTTACTGCTGGCTGCAATTTTGGGAAAATGACCTGGTTTGCCTTACAGGGGCAGCTCGGAAAGTTCCTAGGCCTTGAGGGGTTGTTTTAGGGTGGCCTTCTTTGTTTTTCTGCTTTTTTAGCAAATGGTTCAACTTATGAACAAACATGTCCAAGCCGTGCTCAATCTCTCCATTGACTTCGAAACATGACCAGAACTAGAAATAATACAACCCCCCTACTTTGCTTGAAGATCAGCTTGTTTTCATCAGAGCATGTGTTCCTATATATTTATGCTGAACTACAAAAAATATATAAATTTTGCATATGTGAAATTGCAGTAATTACTTTAAAGTGTTGCTTGGTTTTGACTGGGACTGCTTTCCTTTGCAGGTCAAGTTGTGGGTGTGTGTCTCTGTGGTATGGTATGCTCGGTGTGGTGAATCTTTAGTTCTATTAAAGCCAGGCAATTTGTGTCAATCTACACTGTTTGACAAGCTGGGTGTCAGGATCCCTGAGTTCCAGCTATCACGCCTCCCTGCCTCAGTAAGAAGAGCTCTATTGTTTTCTCAGGGGACTGACTAATGAACTCATGTTAACTAATATAGAAGAGCATGCAACAAAGCTGGTTTGAAGCAATATTTGCAGACTACAAAACAAGCCTTGTTTCTTTGGTTTAACTTAAGGTCTATATTTAAATTAATACTTAGGAAAAGCAGGGTTATCTGTGAAGACGTTCTTATTTCAAATTAGGTAGGTCCTGACTTGAGCTAAATTAAAATAACCCACTACTAAAATCAAATAAGAATGTGTTTGCAGGTATTTGCAGCAGCTTAGTCCATTGGGTTAAAAATGGTTAAACAGGTACATTTTGTACTCTTGAGATCAGAAGAAGAAAGTCTTTGCTTCTTAAGCGAGAGATAGACATATCTTCAAGAAGGTATGATTATGTATGACTTAAGTGTAAAAATCAAGATGCATATACTCTGGACCTGCTCTGTCACTTTAATTTAATAGCACATGACTCTGTTTTACACTGGTCTAAACACCAGCTCAGGATGGTAGAACACTGGCCAGTGGCTGGAGGAAATCTGAATTCCTTTGACTCAAATCTATGGCATACAGAGAGAAAAGGGATGAGAAAGCTAATGCTACTGTACCTGTTGCCCTCTGCAGGGAAGACTGCTGATGCTGGGCCAAGCTCCCTGTACAAGAAACCCGAAAGCTTTGAAGAACAGTTTCAAAACCTCCAGGCAGAGGAAGCTACAAGTCTGACTCCCACCACGCTTCTCATCACCGCACTGGAACTAGCTGTTTCCACAGAGGAGCCTCCTGTTCTTCCAGCCACATCACCACGGTCACAGGTAAAGAGACAGCCGGTAACCGCACTGTACCTCTGATGCAGAGAGAAATCTGCAGCTAAGGTCCAGGGGTGGTTTTTTTCTTCCCCCCCCCCCCCATACAGGTAAGTGCTAACTTAACACCAAAGCTCTCTCTCAAAAGCAAGCACTCTGTCTTGGAGATATCTAAACACATCTTCTTTATAAACATTTCCTTTAGCTGTTTCTCTTCCCTGCCCTACCTCCCCCATCTTCGTTCAGCTTCAAGGACCAGAGAGGCAGTAGGAGCACTTGGCTGAAGAGGCAGCATGTCCTAATGCTCCTTGCTCTCCTTTTGTCCTCACATAGAATCAGCCGAAACTTCGCTCTTGGCTTCAGCTGCAACATGGGAGAACTATTCCCTTTTGAAAATGAGATGCTAAGAATCCCCAGCGGATAAGACAGGAGTGGAGGGGAGCAGGGAATCATAAAGCCTTTTTAACATCTAAAAGCACCAGGAAAATTTGCGAAGACTTCAGTGTCACTACAGACGTATAATCCGTTGTCTCTTTGGTTTCTTGTGGTTTGCAGGCCCGCCTCAGGCAAGATGGGGATGTGATGCCCACCCTAGATATGGCACTCTTTGACTGGACAGATTATGAGGATCTCAAACCAGAAATGTGGCCATCTGCTAAAAAGAAAGGTGCTAAACCTCCCTGTCCTCTTTCCCAAAAGTTATTCTGTAAGGCTTGTCCCATGGTTAGTGTTCACAGATGTGCTGAAGGATGTGAGATCATAGTGGTGGGGAAAGAAACAAATAGGGATAATGCTGATTGTGTTTTGTGCTCGGTTTCAGAATGTTTCTCATTTTGTATGCATAGTTTGAGGGCAGAGGAAAAATGATAGATGGAGGGTTGAGAAATCGGGAGGAAATTAGACTATGAAGGTTTGGAGCTCAAACTTTTGAAGTTTGAGACTGTTTTTACCCTGGAACAATATAGTCTCCAAAATAAAAACACTAGCATGAAATTTTCTATCAGCATCTGTTTTTTTCTATAGAAAAACGCCGCAGTAAGAGCCCCAACAGTGGAAATGAAACTGTGATGGCTGAAGGAGAGCCATGTGATCATCACCTTGACTGTCTCCCAGGTCAGGATCAGCTTGGTAGAGTCATTTCTCCAAACACAAGATTGTTTGAAATCCAGCCCAGGTTCTAATATAAGTAGTCTTTTATCTAATACTGATAGAATGTGGTATGCAGAGGGAAGGGCAGAGGCTCTCTCAGCATGTTGTGGGAACAGATGAAGTCTGTACCATGGAGCTGTCATGGGTGTCAACGGCCCTACAAGGGAAGGGGATAAATGAGCTGTGCTGACCCTTGTTCCTGTGTTACAGGCTCTTGCTGTGACTTGCGTGAACACCTCTGCAAACCACACAATCGAGGCCTTAATAACAAATGTTATGATGACTGTATGTGCACTGAAGGTGAGTTCAGCTCTTTGCTTTTGCTCTTCCAGCTGGCTTTGTAGTTGCCTGCGTTAACTTGGAATATAGGAGCCAAACTCTGCTGCTTTTAGCCTTTCCCTGACACTGACACAATGTGACTATTGAGTCATCTAGGATATCTTGTTTTCCCTCTTGAAAACAAAAATCCTGATAGCCACAAACCTACCAGAAGAAGCCACAATACATTAACACTTCAGTGGTGCTTTCAGGTATCACAGGTTATAAAAACAGATTACTAACCTTGTTTTACATGACCTTATGCCTAACATGGCTTTCCTGAGCTAATTTCAACTGACCTTATAGCAATTTAGTAGGTGTGCGCAAGACACAGACTTTTGTTTCTTTAAACTGTTTCTGAAGAATCCACAGCAGCCCTTAATAGACAGTTGTATTATGAAGATGCTGAAAAGCACTCTTCTCTACTCAATGTGTTCAGGATCAGCTCCAGGCCCTGGGACTTGTCTGCTGGAATAAAACTCTGGTTGCCAAGTTTTGTGACCTGTGTTAGGTATCTTGTGACTTTGACCAGATCATTTACCTACTCTTTACCCAGTTAAACAGACTGCTTTCCTGGAGTTGCAATGTTAAATGATAGTCTTCACCTTGTGAGTGTCGTGTAACACTTGAAGGCCCTCATCAGAGAAGATGTTCTGATAAATTAGCCTAGAAAAGTGTTTCTGCAAGCCTAACGAGGGCTGCTCCTGACCCTTCTTTATACTTAAGCTAGTTATAAGTAGATGCCAAATATGCATCCTTTGTAGCCTTAAAAAGATCCCCAGAGATGTAGGGTCCAAATAAGATAGACAAGATGCTTAGGTAAGAGCAGAGCTCTGATCTTGTGTGCTCTCGTTCTGGGAGGCCAGCTTGCCCTGGGGGGATTGGTAATGAGGGGCAGAAACCCAACTTCAAGGTAGCTGGTCTCAGCATAGCCCAGGGACATGCACTCCAAAAGGCTGCTCAGTGACCTGTGACATCGGCTGTGTCTCCCGTGTACAAGTGCTCACGGACAGTTTATGGGCTGTCTCATTATAAACGCTATAAATCTTCAGCCTCCCCCAATCTGGGGGTGCTGGCACTGTTGCTGTCTGCTGCCTGCTCTGGAAGTAAAGACAGTTGCAGTTTCTAGGATGATCAGATCAGCTCCTGCCAACCCAGATGACCAGATCCCAGGCTATTGAAAATCAGGCTTTCATGAGAATTATTTACACATAGCCTGTACCCTGTTTGGCCCAACTAGCTATGCACTCTTGTGGAACAAAGTCAGACAATAGACACCAAAAGATAAATCTATCAGTGCCAGAAACCAATGAGTTACCCTTACCAGAGGCTCCCATTGCCTTCCACTGCCGTGGGAGAATATGTACTGATGTTTTTTACAAATAAAATGTCTTTTTTCCCCCTTAGTAATCATCAACACTGTATCACATAACTTCCTTCAGACCCTGCACTTTGAGCATCCAAAGCAGAGAAACTGAAGATCAGCAGTGAGCTTTGGGTCAGACCTCCCAGTAATAACACTTCAAAGTCTCTTCCCTCCTATCCTGAAGCTTCAGGGAAATAAATAGCAAGGGGAGCTCCCTAGCCATTGCTGCTGCACATTAAGTCTATAGTAATTTCCCTATGGAGAGATCACTTAGATGGTAATGGGAAGTAACAGGGGGAAACCAAGTAGGGCTTCCATAAAATCACTGGAAACAATCAGGATAATTCATTGGTATTTCAAGAAGCCAGTGAAACCTTCTGCCTGAGCCAGTGAATCCCAAACGAGAACAGTGAGCCAAACAGAACAGCAGTGCCCAGAAAGCAATATGCCCTGCCCATGCGAGGCATTTCTCTGCCACCTCGTTTGACACAGCCCAGGCTTCCCAGTCCTGGGACTGTCCCCACTGCAGCAGGCTCTGTTATGAACTGAGGCTGAGAACTAACTGTTTGATGTTACTGCTGTAGTGAGCCCTGGTCCCTCCTGCTCACTTATGCATGTCTTTTCCATAGGGCTACGCTGTTATGCCAAATTCCACCGGAACCGAAGAGTGACCCGGAGGAAAGGGCGCTGCGTGGAGCCTGAATCGGCCAATGGAGAGCAGGGATCATTCATTAATGTTTAGGAGGGTGGGACTCCTGCCTGGACAGTCAGCTGCTGGGGTCAAACTGTTTACACCTAGCAGTGGGAGTTAGAGGAAAAAGTCAAGCAAATGACTGAAGCTGCAGGCTCTGAACATGCCAGGTTCCAAGAAGACTGAGGCTCGTGTTAATTATAAATAGAGTGGCCTCAGCCTTCTCAGGACTGCATTCCCCCTCCCTGTCTCAACACATTCCTGCCCTTGAGCTGGGTTCCCTCTGCCAGTTAGTAAGAGATGATCATGACTAACAATTCTGATGGTCCTGGCAGGAAAAGGCTCTGCAGTTTCACTTCCTCTCAACAGAGGCAACATATTAAAGATCCTTCAAGTCAAAGGGGGTAAAGCTTAAACTTCACCCCTTAACTATTGCTTGAGAAGAAAGGCAGATCCTTAAGGATCAGCAGTTCCTACAGGATAGGAAGCTTGTAGCTGTTAGGCAGAATAAAAGATAGGGAAACAGATCAGCAGGAATCTAGCTGCCTAGATGAGAGGGCAGAGGTGACAGAGCTCTTGCTCTCTCCCTTGTTCACTGCTACAGACAGATATTCCCCAGCTATTACATACTACCACTTCCTACCTGTCTTCTTTGGGATCATTCAGTCCCACTACTTCCTTCCTTTCTTGCTTCCAGAGATCCACCTGGTTTCTCCAAGGATGTAGCAAGATATCCCAGCCTGCGGCCCTCACTCATTTAGTTATCCTGCCAAGTCTGTTATTTTTAATTATTACTTTTAGAAGCTTTCTGGGGAAGTGATAGTTTTCCTAGTGAGCCAAAAATAAAGTTTTTGGTAACAGGAGATAGGGACAGGCTGTTCCATTGTAGTAAATCCTGTGACATGTTGCATGTGTGTTTCCATGATATGTAAATAAAGATATGATAGATATCCTTTGTGCAACTCTTCTGCTTCTTTGACTGGACCTAAGGATATGGCAGGAACCAGAGCTGGCCAGCAGGTAGCACTGATGACTTCAGGTAAGCACACAGCATAACTGTCACACTTGGTAGAAAAAAATTTTTACCCAAATGGGGGATCCAAGCTTCCCTGTATACTCATTCAAATTGCAGCTAACACTCAGTTTCTGCCTGGTGTAGCCATCCAGATGTTTAAAACTTCTTTATATTACTACTTAGTTACTGACTTCAGTGATATATTAGAGCAACCAGGGTACCTTTGTTAAACAGGAGTAGTGTTCATTGGTAAAGATGTTCTTTTCTACTGATAACACACCTGCTGGGAGATAGCTTTATTTTATATTCAAGAACCTGGAGATGTACAGCACTTTTTGTAGGAACAGAAATATTAATCCTGGTGCTGTGGTCAGAATCCTCGTTATACTGCTTCCCAAAACCCCTCTGTGTTCCATTTAAGTAGGAAAATCTCCATTTTGTACTCCTGTTTCTGTTGTAGTGTCACTCTGCATTGTGTATTCATTCAAATGCTATTAGCATAATAGTTTACACCTCTAATATGATGAGTGCCCAGTCATGACTACAGAGGTGTGCTGTGAATGCAGTATTAGTTCTGACCCACATACACCTGCACTGGTGGGAGGTACACTAAAGAAGGAATTTGTAGAGGAGTATTCAGGCAAAAACTGCCACTCGGTTGCATGTAGCTATTTAGATTTCTGCTTACAGCATTACAGTCTTAGCTCAAAAGGCAGGAGTAAAGAAAGGTGGTTTTGCTCCAGCTCTGTGCCATGGCAGCAAGGATGCAATTTGTTAACCCAGAGAAAGAAACGCAGCCCCTCCCTCTGCCCAGATGCAGAATAGTGGGTGGTGCTGCCAGTGGTATTGTCAGTGGAAGCATAAAGGGAAAAAGGCCTTAATTGATCACAGCCAATTGCAGAGCTCTCAAACCCTGGTCTGTGTGACACTATGAGAACCACATGCACAGCCAGGTTTTGATACCACACTGCTTTCCAAGACAGGAGCCGAGATCTGGGTGGAACAGTGCAATTGAAAGAAAGCAGGAAATTCTGCAGCGGTTTTTATGCCTTGTGATGCAGGTATTCATTGCCCCATAGGCTACATACAGTACCCTTGTAGGATCTGAGCAGTGTTTTGGGCAAGACTGCGTTGTGAATCATGTGAAATACAAGCGGGCTTAAACAGCAAGTCTGAATTTTAAGCCAAAGCTTTTAGACTCCAAAAGGAGACTTGCTTCTTCAGCGCTTGCTTTTTTCAGCTTTTGGTCTGCTGTTAATTCTGAATATAAAGAACAGATGACTCTTAATTGGTGGGATTAGTTAAATGTCTAAGGTCAGTGAAAATGAGTTAATTATTATAAATCAAGTCACAAGATTATTGGATTGATTGCTCGCATTGCAGTTTTGGAAAGAGAGCCCATGACCAGGACTCATTCGTTCTGAATCAAACTGTGATGTTACAGAGGTGAAGCAGAAAGGGTGAGGAGCAGCACAGGCACACACTGCGGAGCCACAGCAGCATGAAAAGAGTAAGAGAACATGATTTATATATCAGCCAGATCAACTGCTGCCTGCACAACTGCAGCGCAAAGGAAAGCTGTTGAGTAAATAACATGCCAAGGTGTGTAATGTAAGAGGAGCCTGTGATATAAAACCTTAGGGCAACATTTATACACGAAGTCCAACCCACTTCTGCATGTAGCAAAGCTTTTTAGTCCTGCTCTGAGCTGTCACCAGAGCATGACAACAGCTGCAGAGTGATACTATCACTGGGTTGCATTCAGCAACTTTCCCCTCCCTTCCCAGTATATCCCAGTGGCAGTGCAGTCAGTGACAGCTCTGCCTTTGGGAGCATGAGGTCTGAACAAGCGAGAGGGAGACAAATGTCAAGCAGGTCTTGATTTATACATTCTTCTCAACTGATTGTTTGAGAAACTCAAATTAAGAATTCACACAAGCTCAGCTTCTTCTCTACTGCCCCCAGAGAGCTTAAACCACAGCTTTTGCAAGATTTTCTATTGTCTTGAAAGGACTTTGGATCAGACCCAAACCAGCCATAGCAGGGCTCGGTGGAATAATTTTTAAAATTAATTGTAGGGCATGCATGCAAGAAAGGTAAGTGACAGAGTCCCACCCAAACTCCTGCTCTACAACTGCTGCTGTTAGCAGCCTCCCAGTGAGTCCAACGAGTATGCATCATTTTAAAGCACTCTTCCAAGGGTGAGAATCATTATACATGGAAAAGAGAGGACAGCATGCTGATTTGACATAATCATCTCAGCAGCTGCCTGCTCTGCAAATGCTGTTGAATCTCAGGGATGTTGCTAGCATTTGCTAAAATGATGACTGCAAGGGAGACAAGGAGTGGAAGCACAAATTAAAACACTTGGGAATCATTCTGTCTCAGGTCCACAATAGTATGCATTCATTATAGCTTGGGGGTGTTTTACTGAAACCCTCCCACCTCCACCCCTCCGGTAATTACCCTGTTGTCAATTCACAGCGTGTGAAAGTGCTTCAATTTCAAACCCATGCTGTATTAAATTGTTCGAATCCATGCTCGTCACTCTCTGCTACATAAAGCCTGGAAAAAGCATTGCTTTCACATTTTTTTTAATCATCAAAAATGAGGGCTGTTGTTTTTGTGGAATGTCCTGAGTGATCATATTTAACCCATAAACCCATTTCTGGTATGTTACTTCATTTTCTAGAGTGCCAGTGAATCTTTAAGAATAGTCCCTCAATGATACCTCAAAGCTATAGTTAGATTTTAGAAAAACAGAGGAGCAGCTCTTCCTCGCTGAACTTGGAAAGGACTTTCGAGTGTGCTTGTCAAGATACCACATCAGTGTAACTCTCTCCACTCCCCCAATTGTCTTGCCATAGAATGTTTTGCAGTGAAGTTGCAGGAGGAGGCTCCACACCAGCATGACAAAATGCCTTCAGTTTCCCCTCCAAGCCAAACAATGCTGCTGCTTGCTGATTTCCCATTGGGATTTAAAAAGGAGTTTGTATAGTCAGGACAACTTCTATATGCCCTTCCTTGCTGCTTATTCAGAAAGGCTCTATCGCTAACATATGCATTTGTGCCGAGCTGATGCCTTCATTGCGCTCAGCTCCACAGCCAGGGGCACAGCTCAAAGACACCGTTGTCAGCTGCAGTCTTTAACTACCTTCAGACTAGCCCCCAAGTGAGGGATGCAAAGAGCAGAACTAGGAGGGGTGGGTTTGTCTCCATCCCCATGGGCCTGATAAGGACAGCAGGAGCAATTGCTCCTCTACTTCCCCACAGAATTGCTATCACCTTACCCACCAAGGGCACAGTGTCCTGAAAATGCAAAGGAAAGCATTTCTGCCTTATTTGCCTTATGCTGTCAGGGAGGGAGCCAGCTGTGTATTAGGTTTTTTTCAGTCTGCACAAGACATACCACCTAATATTTGACATAGAGCTGCTAATTGCTGGATATTAGTTGCAGTGAGCTGAACTCACCTAGACCAGTCTTCTAGTCAGGAAAATCTCCGTGTCCTGTTTCTAGTCTCCTGGGTCGTCTGCTTCTCCCTGCAGGTCTTCTTTAACTTGCTGCTTATCTTTCTCACCATGTTTATGTTGCTTTGAGTTATCAAGCCTAGGGAACGGAACAGAGACAGCAGGTTACACACAGAGGCAATTTACAAGGTACAAGCAAAGCAGAGATAAAAAACAGCCAACCCCCCAGATCAGATAGGTGTGAGACGTGCAAATGCATAATGTCTATCATAGCTCTCATTGTTTTCATATCCATGAGATCATTAAGACATTTCTAAGTCCCTTGAGTCCATGACATGCAAGACCAGGATATAATAAGCAGGGCTGAATTAATTGCATGATACATTGATGAACAAAATGAAGTAAAGCACTTTTATTGTACAAGGGGAAACGAACGCTTTGCATTAAACAGCAGTCACATCAATCCAAATTATGGCTTATGCTGCATAAATGATAATGAGACTGTCTCACTCAGACTGGGTGAGAATGCTGAAAGAAGCAAAGACGCCCACATGCTGCTGCATATAAACAGTGCTTATACTTAAACTGGGACAGTGGAATTTGTCTTTATAACAAACAGTTCTCCTTTGACAGATACCTATCCTAGCAGAAGGGTCTCCCTATTGCACTTTGCACCCATAAAACTGAGGCAGCCATATGGCTATTCAAAATCTCTATCCTTTCCCCTACCTCAGGTGTCACATCTTTTTGTAATTTAGGGTAAAATGCAGTCCTTGACATTACTGGAACTACTAGCACTGATCCCCTTTGATGCCACTGCTTCTGTGAATTGAGGCAGAACCTCCCTGCAAGACACAGAAAAGGAAATGAAGTCACAGCTGATGTGGCATGTGGCAATAGATAGTTATATTTCAATCTTTCATCTGATAAATGGCACATTCAGAGATTCCGGGCGGGGGGAACTTTCACAGTTTGGTGGGTTTTTTACTGCTTTTCTGAGCTATGCAGCCAGGCAGTTTTGTTCTGCTGCTTCCTCTGTTTAGCATTTTCTGTGTTGTTTCATTTTGGCATTTAATAATTTGCCTTGGGAGATCTTTAAGCGTGCTTCATATTAGCAGTCAATAGCACTAAGGGAAGTGAAGGACAGGCTAGATGGGGCTACATTTGTGGCTTGTTTGAGATGTCTGAGTGGAGGTTCAGCACTGCGTGCTTCCCATGCATAACCTTGCACTGCACTGCTTGAACTGGAAGTGAGATTGCAGGATGACTCACGCATTTCCACATGCAGTTTCTGCAATGAACTTCTGACTCCTTGCTCATTCCTTAGAGGCACCATCTTTTCTGTAAGAATAAAAGATGAGAAGAATGCAACTGACCCAGTAAAACATTGTAATCTTACACTGCAAACCGGCAAAGCATACATTGGGCAAGGCAAGGAGGGTTTGAGCGGGGTCATCCTGACTTCTTGATTCTGTTAGTTCATTTGCCATACTTGAGAAGACAGCTATTATGAGCCAGGCAGGAAATAATAAGTTATAGCTGTACTGCGTGTAGTTGGGTTGATCACTTATCAACTTCCCTAGCTCTAAAATGAGACAAGCTTTCTTTCAGAACAAGAGATGAAGAACTCGTGATTTGTGCCAGGCTTTTAGGCAGAGTTCAGTGATCTAGTTCTCGAGAAAAATCTAGGGCCAAAGGAAGCAACTAAGCATTTGCCAGACATTCTAGCTACGTGGCTAGAGACCCCAGTGCCAACTCCAAAGGCTGACCTGAACTCGGTGAGCGTGTGATACAGCTGATCACAGCTAGCACCTTGCAATCACTTTTTTATTGGTGTTTATCATGAGTCTCTTTGTCACTCCTCACCTTTTCGTCACAGTACTGATGTGTACACAGCAGCTTTCTCTTCCTCCAGCTGCTACGTCCTATACACGCATTAGCCCTCCGGGACTCTGACTGCAACCCAAGCATGCTGTCAAGCCTTCCCTCGGCTGCGTTATGTGCGTAAGCAGCAGGAAGAACCGTTTGGCTGGGTGTTTGGAGTCAATAAACTCATCCAGGTGCACTTTTAACCTAGTGGTGGCTTTCTGTTTTGGAAAGAGGTGCTGTGCAATCCACATCAGGTAACTGGAGATTATTTCCTCATGAGGAATATGGCCATCTGACAAGAAATCATGGCTTGCCACCCGGCCCACAGAGGCACACTGCAGAACCGCTATCTTGTAGCGAGGTGGGGTCTCTTCTCCCAGGTAACAAGCAATAGGACAAAAGAAAATGGACTCACATTGCGCCAGGGGAGGTGTAGATTGGATATCAGGAAAAATTTCTTCACCAGAAGGGTTATCAAACATTGGGACAGGCTGC
>VXBO01014183.1:142794-173153 GCA_013400135.1 Rhinoptilus africanus
TGCCAGGTTTTGGTTGCCTTTTTTTTTTTGGTGATGAACTGGCAGCTCTCTGGTGTTAACCACAACCGGCCGGGTTCAGGAGCCTCCCTCAGGCTGGCGGCCTCAGTGGACAGGGCCCTGCCTGCCCCGTCTGGCCCCAGGCCGGGCTGGGCTCTCTTAGGGGTGACTGGGGGGCCCAGCGCTGCTGAGAGGAGCCACGACATGGCGGCTTCGGGGCTCCTTGTGGGTGAGGAGGAGGAGGAGGACATTCCCCCTCACCCGAGGGGAGCGCTGCCTCTCACAGCTACCCCTCACCTCCCATGGGTGAGCTGCCCCCCGGCCTGCTGGGCCCCGCCTCGTCAGGGCCGCCCTCAGGCCACTGCTTTAATTAGCCAGGGGTGAGTGCAGCTTTCCTGTGGATATCTGCAGCCCCGGTGACAGGCGGCATTGCTAATCGTGGGGGGGGGATAAGCTGCTTACAGCAACCCAGCTGGAGTGCGCTTGCAGGCCAGTTCGGAGCATTAAGAGGGGACAAAGCTGCGGGTTTGTCTCTGCAAAGGAGGTGCAGGCACAAAGAGGCGAGTGTCCCATCCCTGAGGTGTTGGTGAGGCCCAGCGGCATGTCTGGCGGAGGCGGCTATCAGGGTGAGTAAGTGCCTACGAGGAGTGGTGTGTCCGTACCCCTCGAGGGCACTGGGAGCCATTTGGGATGCCGAGCGGCGCTCGGGGTGTGTGCCCCGGCCATGGCAGCTGAGAGTGGGCCTGAGATGGCTCCCCCAGGCTGGGGCTGTGGGTGATGGCCCTCCTGCTCCCACCACCACTTCCCAGGACACCAGCTGGGTCTTGGATGGATGGCAGCACGCAAAGGGAGCTGCTGGGTGGCTGTTCCTCAGCTGCGGCAGCAGTAACTGCTCTCTCTCTGCCTAAGGGAAGAGCACTTGTGTGTTGATCTCCAAGTGAGAACAAGGGGCTCATGCGATGGCAGCGATGGCTTGCTCTGTGAGACTGAGCAGTGGGGGAAAAGCGATGTTTTTAAGGCACCTGAGGTGTGATCTCAGACCAATCACTGGTCCCAACTTGCAACATGAAATGCATCAGCCTTGGTCTGTGGGGGTGGGAAAATTAGCGTTGTCTTTGCGGTGCTTATGTGTTTATTATGGGTCCGCCATTGTCATCGTAATGCTAAAATGGCATTCACATGAAAAACCTTGATTTACTTTTCATGAACTGTGCTATTTGCCTTGTTTTGCTTATAACAACAGAAGTATGTTGATCGGTTTAATTTTTGTTTGCTTAATTGTATTTGTTTCAGGTTTTAATGCATTAGTGTGTATATAGTAAGCATGGGTTAAATGTTTTAGTTGAAAACATCAAAGCTAATATGAAATCCATTGGTCATGGATTTTGCAGTTCACAAAATCTGTGGCTTGCCTCGAGTACCTCTTTTGGGCCAAGCAGAAGTTTTTTAAAAAGCACTTCATAAAATCATGTTGCCTTTTGAGTAAGATTAGCTACTGCTTAAAAGTGTTTACGCTAAAGTCCTGAATGGCAATTTTAGGAAGGCAGACAAACATGATTTTTAAAGGATGCTATCATTTCCTAATCTCAATGAGACTGAAATTAGGCATGAGTGAGGTGAACACTGCTACTTAAAATAATATGTCAATATGCTGAGAACTTGGTACCTGGCAGAAAGAACTGGAGAGCTAGAAAGATCAAATGAGTTATAAAGAAAATAGATTATGACTAGGTTCTTGAGCATAGAATTGGTCCGATGCCCGGTTCCACGTGTTCATGGAGCAAAACAGCACTGATAAACATAATGGTTTCTTGTACTTTCACAATTCAAATCCTTTATAACACCCTTTTGAGACAGATTATTAGTTGGATGGATATTCCTGGGATGCAAGGAGTGCTTCTATGGAACACCAGTCCGCTGTATTTTGTGGTAATACTTCATGCAGTGATAGGTACCCTAAAGAAGGCAGCCATGCTTGGTCTGTTTGCTCTGTAGTTGACAGCTTCTACTCTTCTGGAAAAAATAATGGGATCTTTCCATTCATGTACACTTGGTGATGTGTGAAAAGCAGTAATGGCAGTTCCCAAGGGTAATTGCAACACAGCATGACTATCTCCTGTTGCTTTAGTAATTGTGTTTACTCCCCAGTTTGTGGTGATTACTGAGAGTCTGCATGTGAGAAGGACAAGCGGGCTGTTTGCAAACAGGGATGACTGAGGCTTACATGCTTTCTTAGAAGAGATAAACGTAGTTTGGAAACAGAGTGCAATTTGACAGGAGGCTTTCTGGCATTCAGGTATGTTTGAAAAAGACAATGGGCGTTGATTTCATAGGCTGTGCTCTCTCTTTTCAGATTGACTAGGGTTTTTTTAAGATGATATAGGTGTGCGTGTCTCTTCACAATACCATTTTCATTTTTAAAAGGGAGGTGGAAAAGAATGGTGGTTAGACTGACAGTGTGACTGACAAGTTGATTTAAAAACTTGAGGGAATGAAAGCACAGTACCCTCAAATTGCACTTACCTGTTAGCAGCAATTTATGAATCTGTGCTCAGGACGAGTGTTGTATGTGTAAAACATCTGACCTGGTGGCTAGACTGCAAATTAGGGCTCCCATCTATGCTGTAACCTGTTCCAGGTTAGGGGAAAATGTAGATTCTCTGGATGTGTAAACATGGTTTCATCCTTTAGTGTGGACAAGAAGAAATTGGCTGCATAGCTTTAAATCTTTGCAGGGATGTAGGATGATATATGAACAAATTTTCACTTATTAAGCAGTTAAACAGTACCTTAAGTCAAGGCACTACCTTTTCTATCAGCCCTGAAGAAAATACAAGAGTTAGAGGAGATCTGAGCGGGATTTCCAATCAGTGAAGAGGGGTAAGCATTGTACTCCAGCTGGAAGCACGTTCCTCTGACTTCTGTAAAAACATTTTTTTCTAGGGCTGTTATTGTTTGGTGTCACATAGATCTGGTTAGATGTAAAGCATTCTGGAAAAGCAGCTACAGGCTACCTTGTCTTGGCAGCGGGATAATTCAGCCTTGCTAACCAGTTCTTTTCGAGGCTGCAGGTGCATGCATAATGCTGTAAGTCTGTCTTTTCTAGGTTTTCTGTTGAGAGCTGAGTCTGTCCCCTTCAGTCATTCCTACTCTGCCGGACATGATTGTCTGCCGAGAATCAGGAAGACAGTAGTGTCCTGTAATACTTTCGGGACTGAGGCAGGTGGATTGGAGACAAGAAATTCATAAGGAAAGTACCCAAACCTTTGGCAAACTAGGTGAGATGTGATAAGAAATATGCATGCTCCTTTGTTTGTATTTCTTCTTATTTTTCTTCAGAGCAAAGAAACATTCAGAAGAACACGAATGTTGATCTGTATTTGGGCACTAGAAGTTGAATAGACATTTCTCATCACTGGCTTGAGGCTGCGGCGTTCAGTGTCATTCCCGGCCAGACAGCAGAACAAGGCCGGCTGTGTACCACACCTCTCTCAGCCGGGAAGAGAGATCCCGTTCTGAGAAAGACTAATCTCTCCTGCCCTTCTCAGCCATTCCGGGACACCACCAGTCAGTTCTCCAGTTCCCGCTTCCTGCAGCAGAATAATCTCTGCCCTAGGCTGCAGCAGCACAGCTCTAAGTGTGTGGCTCATAGGATTCCCCATCTTTCTTTGTCAATGCTCCCTGCTGTGAATCTCCCTCAGAGACATTCACACCTCGACACTTATCGTTTTTAAGGGAGAAGGAGTGAGAGTATTGACTTTCCTCAACAACACCATCAGAAAGCAAAGGCAGCTGGTAGCTGCTCCATACACACACAGCAATCGCTGTTTAGAAAACAGGAACAAGAATAGCGACTATCCAGTTGAAAAGCAACAGCATCAGCCTCCTGCTGCTTCTTGTATGGATCCTGTGAGCCCTTCACTGGTCAATGCACGTTTGTTATCTTATACTGTAGATTCCTCTCTTAGGGACGAATTAATAGCATGTCCTTCTTCAAGGAGCTCAAGTGAAAGTGTGAATGCTCATTGTAGTTCAGCCCTGACCTTGGAGGCTCTTGATCCATCTAGTTTTGAGTCCCTTCAGTCTCTTTTGCAGTCCTCACAGATTTCTGCTAGCTTGTACTGTTCAATCCAGAGGCTTAAGCAAGAAACTGCTTTCATGGGGGTATGGGGCTCCCTCCCTCTGGAGCCCAAGTCTTCTCCAGTCCGTGGCAGTTTGTGCTTTGCTCCTGATGATCCAGCTTCTAGTATCCTGTGCACAGGAGAACAGCTATCTGGAGTAAAGACCAGTGCTGCTCAGGCAAGATTGAAATGGGGTGTCCCATTTGCTAAAGACTGGAACCTTGGTGCAATGACAAGGGACTTCAGTCGTGCAGAACCTCTCTCTCTCTCTCACAGAGACGGATGCATTGACTCAAACACATGGAGAGCCAAAATTTCAGGTGACATCCAGCCAAAACCCCTTTCTTCTGGGGTGGGCTCTGGCAGGCTAGCAGCCACAGAAGCAGATTCCTCCTCCAATTGCTCCCCTTATTTCAGATGCCAGTCCCAGGCAAAGCCAACTCTGGAAACTGGTAGTCTTTACAGTCACACAAAAAGTCATTCCCCTGGAAAGGTTCTTAAAGGAGAAGAGACATCTGATGGGGCATTCCCATGTGCTGTATCTCTGAAGAAAGACGTTCCGGCCCATCTGTATCCAGAGGGTTTACAGGTGTCACTAGAGACAGATTTGGGGGTGGGTCAGATGAATGTTGGTGTAGCCATGTGTGGGACTCCAAGGGAGGTGTGCGTGAGAGTCACTTCTCCTCCTGGAGAGAAGAAGTTTAGACCAGTCCAGCAACTTAGTACTAAATCTGTAGAAGTCAACAACACTAAGCCTCATGTGAAGTCCAGCAAAGAGTCAGGAGAGGTATGTGACTCTAGATCACGAGCAGCCAGAAGAGTGGCTGTGGTGGGCAGCAGCCAGTCCAGCACCTCCAGTATTCAGGTTGAAGGCAGCTTTGGTGAATATTCTAACACAGATTGTATGAACGTGAGCAGAGAAGTAAGGAGAAACAAACATTCCCACCAAAACAGCTGGAGGAATTGGGAAGCCGACGCCAGTCTTGACCAGTCTGAAGAACCTTCTGTGGAGAGGAGTGCCAGAGAACCACGATGCTGTGAAGAAGGAAGCCAGACACAGGAAGCTGTGTCCAGAGAGGTGAGGGTGTGCTCACTGTGTAACATCCCTGTTCACAGATATTACTCGTGCTTCTTTCCACGTCTTGCTAGAGGTGCAGTACAAGGGTGATGGGGATGCTTGTCCTATAGTTTTTTCTGGCACTGAATGGCCAGATTCTCCTCTCTTATGGTCCTGCTCCATCCCAACAAACGCATCTTTCTGTCTATATGCTTCTTCCTAAAAGCCAGCTCATTAACTTGGTTGTTCTTGGGAATGTAAACACTTGTTTATATTCTCTGGATCTACATGCAGAGGGAAAGCACTAAACTGTTTTTTTACTATGTGCATAATTGGAGGGCCCTGAGATTTCAGTTTTGTTGTGTTTTTCCATGTCTGAAGTATGTAAGAGAGTTCACGGAGCAATGGTGGGGGCAGTGTCAAAGGCATCTGACATAATACACTATCCTGAGGCAGCACTGGTCTCCATCCAAAATGAGTTCCCATGCTGGGAACAGAGAAATCTTTCAAGAGAAGAGTAGTGTGAATAATCATGTGAGTTACTCTCTTTTGTCTTTTTACAGATCTTGGAGAAGAGCTTCTGGTCATTGAAGGTGAATAAGCAAAGGTAAAAAGACTGTGTGTTTATGTGTGAGTGTGCTGGGGAGGAAGAGTGCTGGAAAGTGGCTAAGGAGCCATATTCCTGGGAATGTTTGTTTTAGGACCTAACCTACATTATTCTGACATGGTTGGCTCAGAAGCTGCATCCATTTCTTTTCAAAGGGTTGCCATCTAGAATGGAGCATGCTCTAAAAAATAATTTATGTATTCTAGCTTCTAAATTCAACCTTGATTGTTGCTAGCAATGAAAAAGTGTTGGTACCCTATATGCTGCTTCTCAGTGCAGCAAATTCTGGCACGCTCACTGCATAGTTAGCGAGGATCTAGAACTGGGCTTATTCATGAGATGGGACTCAAATTTGTGACCTGTGGGTAAGATGTGTGTGAGATTGGTAGCAATTTAGTAACAGTGATACCTTAATTTGGTGTGAGACTGCAGGTTTTTTACCCTTCAGAATGATTTGAAATACCTCTTTTCAGCTTGATGGCTGAACTCCAATTGCCACCTCCTGGCTGTGCTTAACTTTCCTTTCTGTTAACTGGAGCTCACTTTTGTTTTTTCTCTTTAAGTTTCCAGCACTTACGTGACAGAGAAATACTAACTAGGTGTTTCCAAGCATGGAGGGGACACATCCTCTGGAAAAGGGCTGTAGCCAGGCAGCTTTACAGACAGCAACTGCTTCGGAAAGGCCTTCGTGCTTTGCAGTGGGCTGTGCACCAGAGGAGGATGCAGCTGGAGGTAGTCCAGCAGAGACATGCTTCAGCTCTGCTAGCTGTCAGCTTCCACAGGGTAAGGACGGGCCTACAGACAGTAGAAGTGAGTTAGTTTTCTGTTGTGCAGTTAGAAAAGGCAGAAATCTTATTTGGATAGGGAGGAGGAAGGGGTACCCTGGTGAAATTCATCAATATGGACCCTGCAGTTTGTTCTAATCCTGTGGTTTCTCCTTCAGTGGAAAGAAGCTGTGGCAAAACAGAGCAGGAAGCAAGCTCCACCGCCTGAGCCGTATTCTTGTACCCAAAGTTCATCAGTGGGATTTTTTGGAGTAGGAAGATTAGCAACTATGACAACCTCAGCTCAGCACCAGCTTACAGTAGGATACTCAAAGGAAGCTGAGCAGGCTTGTAGGTAAGCTGAGAGTATTCTTTTTCTGTTGTGTTGGACAAGTGGAGGTTTCGAAACACAGGGAGAAATTTTTCTCAAATGGTGAGAAACTTGTTTCCAGGTCCTTGGATGTATTGCTGCAGATAACCACTGCAAGAATTAGTAACTTAGTTTTAAGAACTAAACAATCCTATTCCAGAGCTTCTGTGCACTGGTGTTTTCAGTCTGATTTGAGTGTCTGACAGAAATACTCCTGTACTATTTCTTGAGTTCAGCTATCACCTGCACAGATGATGCAAGTGTAAATGACTTTGGAGTGAGGCAATGCCACAGTCTCTAGCAGGACAGAAGAGGTGTCAAAGGAAATACCTTTTGTTGCGCCTTCTGATTCTGAAGGCGGAAGAACAGGTCCAGACAAAAAGAGAGAGCTACCTGGGGAAAAAGGGAGGCTGTGGATTCTGTTCTGTGAGTGCCTCTTTGGACAGATGGATGCTTGTGACTCCTTCAGGGTGGAGCGAGGACTGTGGGCACAACTTCATCGTAAGCAGAGAGGAGATGAGTTCTGCTGGAGAGCTCAAGCAATCAGAGACATGAGACGGCTAGCTGGTAAGCACATGTTCCATAGTCTTGGAACAGCTTGGTGGTAATTACTGTTTCACCATGTTTCTTCATTTGTGTCTAGTTGTTACTTTGAGCTGAACCACTCAGAACCCGATTCCGCAAATAACAGGGCCAGTATCTGTGATGGTGGAGGGTGGCCCGCTCACTGTGTCATGGCCTTTTTGCCGTGTTCCTCCTATTAATTCAGCTGCAGCAGATGCTGTTGCTCCAGGAGTGTGAGCTGTCTCCCTTAAGGGCCCTTTCTCAGACAGCTGGAGTTTAGACAGGGGATGTTTGCTGTGTGACACTTCAGTTCGAAGTTCTTCTAAGTTCTTTTTCTTCCTGTCAATCTCTTCCTGCCTTGCAACACAGCAGCTTTCAGACTGTGGCGCCTGCAGAAGGAGCTACTGAGCAAAGAGGAAGCAAGGCTTTTGGAAGCCAGGGCTCTGCTGGAAAAGAAGAAGCTACAAACTGTTTTCTGGCTGTGGCGTTCCCGATGCTTGGAAATGGAACAGATTTTAGCACTGAGAACTCGTATCCAAAGAAACTTAGTGTCCCAGTAAGTTCATAAGGTCTATTTTTCATATGGAAAGTGTGTTCACTGTGAAAGTCCAAGGCATGACAGAGCCAACCCAGACAGTGATGTGTTGTTCCATCTTAGAGCCGTTTAGTCTTTTATTTTAGGAGTTAATAAAGATGAAAGTAGGGGTAGAAACATGAAAATGAACTATTGTGGCCAGAGATATTATGACTTGCCTCCTGTGCACTGCCAAAGATTTTTGGTCCTGACCTTTGATGTTTTGAAAGACCAAACCGGAGAGCACCCACAGTGCTGCAGTGCTCTATAACAGTGGCTTTTTAATCAAATAAACAAATAGAAGCTCAGAAGATGACAATTTCTATCTGTCTTTCCTGAACTAAACCCAGTCTCAGGAGGAGTACACTCTTCACGTGGTTTTATTTTCCTTTGGTATTCTCAGGTGCTTCAGTACATGGAAGGAGACTGTTGAGCAGAAGGCACTTCACAGGTGCAACCTGGTCCATCTCAGAGCAGTATCACTGAGGAAATACTTCCATCAGTGGGTTCAGATGCTGCAGGTCAGAGAAGGTGATAAGCAGGCAATGGTGAACTTCTTCCTCCTACGATGGAGGCAGCATTATGGTGAGCAGCTTGGGGTCTGTGCAGAATCTAAGATTTGGAGGTGCTTAGGCTCCTTCCTCCTCTTCTTTTATGGTGAAAACCAGGTGAAAACAACCTGATAACAGAGAGGCTCAGATGATACATGGTATTAACAAGCTGGAGTGGGCAGAGGACTAGTTGTTCTGGACGTGTCAGTGAATTTGACAGGGAGATTTGTTGCTCTGTTTCATAAACGTAGCAGAAAGCCTTAAACCTTGTTGAAAAGAAGCATTTTGAGGACTGGGCTGGGCTGAGTTTCTTAGGAATGCCTTCTGACAAACATTGTCTCTTGTCACTCTTTGTAACTGGTTAAGGACCAGTTATAAGCTCAGTAGTTGACAAGACTGTGACGAAGAGGCATGAAGATCAGCCGTTGTGGACTGTGGAGAAGCGATTTCCAGAGAAAATGGGCTACTCTCTTGATGATGTCTGCCAGAAGGTGAAGCTCCAGAGAGTCTATCTGCTGTGGAAAGCAAGACTGTGCGAGCATCACAGAGCTCAGTGAGTGAAGAACAGCCAGTTCCTGGAGCCCTGCCCTCATTAGTAGTGTCCGCTTGACTTTCTGGTCCTTCTGGAAGAACCCCTTTTACTATCTATTATCCATCATGTCTGTACTAGTATCCCCCTCTGGTATCCTTTTCCAATCACTTTGCTGTCTCAACATCTTCTGTCTCAGTTCTTTTTCTCAGACTTTGGAGCAGTGTAGACTCAGAGAAGCTCTGAAATTATGGCACCAAAAGTTTCTCATGCTAAAGACAATTGAACAAAGTCCTAAGAACTTGCACAGGACTGTCTGTGAAGAGCCTCTTGCCATGCTTTTTTCCGAAGACCTCTCAACATCTTCTGGCTTTCACAGCAGTGCTCCAGCTACTCTGGCCTCTCAAAGCTCATTGGAAAAGGTGAGGAGGTCTTGATACATCCAGACCGCTCTGAGGTATTAAATTGCTGAGATTTTTTTTGGGGGGGGAAATTTCTGCTTCAACATGATATTGTCATCAGCAAACTGTGCTAAGTATTTAGGCTGGAAGACCACTGAGCCCATAGGGTCCTGGTGTTTAAATGTAATCAGAAATCGTAAAGTCACTTCTCTCTGCACCCTTCCTGGATCATCATTTAGTGATATGAAAAAGTGCTGAGCTAGTGAGGTTCTCTTGTGCACTTGCTCCTGTTTGTGGCTGCAAGGTGGAAGGGATGAGGTACAAAAAGCGTCATCACTGAGAAAGTGCATATACCAGTTTCCCCTTTCCTCACTATAGAAATAGCTGTATAACTATTCAGTATAGAAATAACTAGTATAGAAAATACTTTCCCATCATTTATATGTTTGCAGTCCATAGCTGTACTTGCTAGCCTGCAGTTCCTTTGGATGCATACTGGATTTCCCTGAATCCTTACCAAAAAGAGGAGTAAATGGCATGGTTGGAACTGATTTCATTGTGAGGACACTTACCTTACAGCATGTTCTTCCCTCCATACCTGCAGGAA
Organism: Rhinoptilus africanus; assembly: GCA_013400135.1. Classification (NCBI taxonomy): domain Eukaryota; kingdom Metazoa; phylum Chordata; class Aves; order Charadriiformes; family Glareolidae; genus Rhinoptilus; species Rhinoptilus africanus. Next base: position 152,937 of record VXBO01014183.1, read on the forward strand.
TACAGTTTTAGTGACAGCAGCCAGCAGAGCTTCTCCTCTGTTCTGACTGCTGAGGATGTTGCACACATGCCGTATTACAGTTCTTTCCTGCAACTACACCAACGTGCAGAGCTGCCAGCTGAGCTGGGTGGGGAGCTGTACCTGCAGGCCTCCTTTCCTCCACGGAGTACTGGGTGAGTTGGAGACTGGTTCCTTGGGATGCTAGTAGCAGTTGCCCCTTGTTTCATCTGGCTGAATTCCTTCCTTCTGGCTAGTCTCTCATGTCATCTCACAGAATCCTTCCAGATACTTTACCCTCTTCTTTCTTTCCCTTTTCCCTCGGCACTTTTGTCTTGCAGAAGAAATTGGTTTGTGGGAGGTCAGTTCCAGTCTCCGGCACTGCAGAGTCCAGACAATAACGTCCAGCCTCTCACCAGTTACTCTACATGGGAAGAGGTAAGGCTGGAAAGTGCTGTGATGCATGTAAATGTACAAGTGTCTTCTGCATAGCACAATTTAGCGAAGAGCCTTTGGGTTTCAGTGTCAGCACCTGGAAGGTCTCACTGCTGTTCTCTCTTTGTTATTCTCTTCTCTCTCAGACAGTAGGTTTTGGAGATTAAGGCATTTTTCAGGGTAACTCTTGCCTACCATTTGCCAACTGAGTTGGAAATTGGCCATGTGTCAAGGATTTAAAAGGGCTATGTTAGACATCATGTCTGGGTGTTCGTGTGGTGTGTGTGGGTTAGCAACAGGGACTTAGGCAATCACAGAAGTCACCGTGGCAAGGAGAAGGGGCTGAGTTGCATGGAGTGACCGTGTTACAGCAGCAGTTCAAGGCCCTTTTTTGCTTTTCTGGATTACAGGACTGCAGTTTTGATGAGGAGGTGAAGAGTTGCTGGCCCCAAGCACAGAAATGCTGCCTGCAGAGGTACTTCATTGTCTGGTCAACTCGGACTCAGCAACTTGTAAAGGCCCAGCAGTACTTCAGGCTCATTCAGCTGTCTCGGTAGGTATTGTGCTTTCCAGAAGTTACCTAAAGCTGCTGTTGAGAGCTCTATGCTTGGTTTTTTTTTTTTTTTAAATAAAATTCTTCTTATAGCTATCTTTTTCTGTCTTCAGTGGGAGTTTTGCAGCCCATTATTTTGTGGGTTTTTTTCCTGCTTCAAAATTACTGTATCTGAAAACAATCATTTCTGTTTTGATGAGGTGCCTCACAAATTAGAGCAATCCTAGCACTGCTGATAATAAGCCTTGGTAACTTTGTCTCCACTGGATTGGCCTTGCTTTCTACTCATTTGGAAGTTGAACATCACAGGCAGCTTGGCACAGTCAGGGCAGAACATCTTACAACAACTTACCCTGTCCATGATTTTCCCTGACATTTAATGAGGAATGGATGTTAACAGATCAGATGTATTTCCTAAACTCACTCATGTGCATGTTTATTGTTAAAGTTTCAGTTACAAGGCTGTGAGTCTGTGCAAGTTGTTCCTACAGTTGGTGCAACAACCTTTTTCTTTCTCAGAGCCTTTCTCAGCTGGCACCACTGGGTCATAGAAAATAAGAACCGAAAATCAGCAGCAGTTCTAAAACATCGAGTTCATTGCTGCCAGGTAACTTTCAGCCTGTGGAAGAAGAGACTGGCCCAGAAAGTGGAAGCTGAGCGGAGATTCAGGTGTCACGTTCACCAGATGACTGCTGATGCTCTGTGGCATTGGCATTCCTGCTGGCAAAGTGAGTTACCCCATCCTACAGGGACACTTGTTTCTGTAGGAGAAGGGATGCTGTGGGAATGGTTGGGATGGAGAAAGTCCCACTTCTTGTGGTTACAAGCAGGACAGGTGCCCAGCTGTTTTGTAGTGCTAGGGGAGATGCTTCTTTGGCAGCTGATTGGAAAAGGGGTGGATCTCGCTTTACCTGCACTACCAAAGAAGAGTTCAAGCAGTGCATTTTAGCACCTGGGGAGTTAAATGGAGTTCAAACACAGCATTTCAAGCTTGAACAGCCCCAGCAGTCAGCCTTTGCTTCAATGGGAGCAGGGTGTATCTTTTGCGGCTGCTTAACAGTCCCTCAAGAGATTCCACGTGCTTTAAGTGCCAACACTGCCAGGGAAGGAACACTCCCAATTTTTGATGGAAAACCACCTTACAGATGAGAGTATAAGTGATCTGTGATCCCTTGCTTGGGGAAGAGCAGGGGAAAAACAAAGAAGGTTTGGCTGCCTTGTAGTCTCTTCAGCTGCTAAAAAGACAACAGGAAATCTTAGAAAGTCTGGTCCCATTTGGTATTTGCAGGAGATGTGTTATTTGCTCTTGTCTGGATTCTGCAATGGAAAAAAAATTATTGGGCTCTGCTCAGCAAGCTTTTGTGTTCTGTCAGGGAAGCGTGCTATGAGAGAGCTGCAGCAGCGATGGGCTCAGCACAGCTGCCGGGAGAAGAAGAGGTTGGTCCTGCAGACGTGGTATTGCCAAACAAGGAAGCAGAAATATGCTGCTTTATTCTGGGAACGTCTTCTCCTGCACAGGTTTGTTTCCTGCCCTCAAAGCACTGCTGAGGGAATCTTTGAGTAAAGAGCAATTTATGTACCAGAGAATCCAGTGTATTCAGACCAGACCTTGGGTTTGAAAGTACAGCTAACTTGTGTGTAAATGGAAGTTGTAGGAATGCTTCCCTGGGGGTGCTCCTGCATTAAGGGGTCTGTTATCCATAGCCTCACATTCCCCATCTCATTCAAAACTTCTTTCCAGAACTTCTGTTCAGTCTTAGTTATGCAGTATGGTATTTGTAAACTAAGCAAGGGAGATGCAAACAAATCTATGGAGTTTAAAAAAGTGAAAGCCTCGTTTCCACGGGAATTACTCAGTATTTGCTGAAAGGAATGCTGGGCAGAGGTCTTACAGAGATCTGATGTTTAAAAACCTAAATCTTTTCTATTCTGGGCACAGCGTGTTGATTTTATTTTAAACTAACGTGAAAAATTGAGTTCAATATATTCTTGCAGAAAGGCAACATTCAGTAAAGCCTGTGAAGGGAGAACCACAATATTCAATTCGTCTTGGTGTTAGTTACAATATAGGTGAAGCTATAGTATGTTTTGAAGTCTTACATTAGAGTGCAGATCCTGAAAATGCAAGAGTTTAATCTGAAGAGCAAGGTGTCTGCTCCCAGTCATTAACAACTTTTAGCTGTTGTTCAGTAGCTTTCTCATTGAAATCTGTTTTGCTTGTGGTTTTTGTTGTGTGAGGCTACTGTCAGCTTGAAACGCGGCAAAATGTCCAGCTGCAGGGAACCAGGATTTGTTCACGTGCTTCTCTGAGATAATTCAGGAGGATAAGAACGATTAAGATTATGCCAAGGATTCCTTTAAGGCAGGTTTGGCCCTAGCAGATTTCCTTTGAATTGCAGGTTCAGGCTGAGAGAAGATAAATATCTGCAGAGGAAAGAGTAACTAAAAATGTAGTAAAACCTTAATGGTGTGATGCTTAGGCTCTGCACTCACCCCACCCAACTGCATTTTCTTCTGCAAATCAATCTGTGTGGCGGCACCCTAGCGGGGAGAGTGTTTGCAAGAAGTCCTTAATGTTGCTCCTTCCTGGAGAGTGTGTCTCCACCATTAATCTTCCTTCTCAGTTCCCCTTTGATGAGGGAGCGCTTCTAATTTCTCACCTGGATACGGTACAGGCTGAGCCCTGTCTCTTCTGAGGGGGGCATTTTTCATGCTAGGATAACCTGCAATAGATTCTCTTGATCTTCAGAGAAGCCTGCCAGGCAGAAGATATTTACACCTCTGCCCTATGGTGCAGTGGGATGATTTGCATAATGAAAGTCCAAGTAGAACAAGAAACCAAAAGGATAAGCCAGGAGTTAAAAGCAGATTGGCTTCTGGGGTTGCAGAGGAAGACTGGCCTCCTCTGTGTCAGCCTGCAAGATACAGAGATTATTCTGGGTGCAGATTTACAGTGCTGTTAATAGTACCTCCTGTAGACATTGATATTTTGGGAATAAAATTGTCTCCATAAAGAGACATTCATATCCCATACATGCAGGCCCTTAGTTTGACAGTCAAGAGAAAAAAAAATGAATCTTGACAACAAGCTGCTGTCTAAAATGCAGCCTGGTTCTGCAGCAAGCAGACTTTAGGAGTCTGCTGGATTCCACGCTGAAGGAGATTTTAGCAGTATCATTCTCATCCCATAAGGAAAAAGCCTTCCTCGAGCATCATCCCTAAAGGTCAGCTGCTGGCACAGAGAAAGATTGAAGACTGACTAATGTAATTCCTTTCTTTTTTTTGAGGCATCCACTATGTGTAGTGGCAGGGCAGCCTAGGCAAAGCCTGTGTTTTGTAGGCAAAGGAAGAACATGGTATAACATTGCATTCTGTTTGCGGAGGCCTTTGAAGAGGAAGAAATGCTAAAATGGCCAGGAAGAAGCATACTCCTGGGCTTTGAGGATTTGAGAGGTAAAAGTGCTGGGAATCTGAAGTAAACTGAGGGCAAGTTTTTAGCAGAAAGAAACTGTAGTGAGGAGTCTGAACTGAAGTGAGGAGGTATCTACCAGGGACAGGGTGCTGGAAAAAATAAGTAACATGGAGAAACACGTATAAATGCTGGTTGCAGAAGGAATAACGAGAACAGCATTTTTTCTTGATGAATGCTCTTTCACTTGCTTTGACCGCTTAGCTGTGACACTGCAGGGTGGGATGAGAAGGTGGAATTTGGTCTGTACAATGTTCGTTGCTGACATGGGAATGTGACTTTAGGCATCCGCTGCTTTTCTGTGCTTGTTTTTCAGGTGCCTAATCACCTGGGCCCAGGTCACTGCTGGTAGACTGAGGGAACGCGAAGCCCTCTCTCATTTTAAAAGGGTCAGAGAGCACCGTCTCCTAGTTGTGAGCTTTACTGAGTGGAGGGTGACATTTCTGAGAGCTGAACAGCGAGTGCTGGGAGAGAGAAACCACAAGTGGCAGGAACCCCCTCAAGGTAAAGCCTGTCACCGCTGGCGATTGGCCTCAAGAGGACAGCAAGCCCTGCGCCTGGGATCTGTGGCTACCGTAAAACAGGTAAGAAAAGATGAAGGTCCCTATGAGACAGTCTTTCTTAACTGCTTGTTCTCTTGTGAAGACCTCAGTGAGTCACTAGGCACTGAGACACAGTGACAAAGCTTGTATAAAACTCTGGTTTGACTCATGCTGACTGCTTAGTCCCTGCCTTGAAATTCTTTACAGACTGTGCACGCAACTTCATCACCATAATCTGGCACTGATTGCAGCAACCATCTGGAGCACAGCAACAAGGAATAGCGACATTTTGACCAGAGAGACGAGAGCACTCCTTCCTCTCTGCTCAAAGATGAGATGGGATAATCACTGTCCCTGCAGAGCAGAGCGAGCTGTCAGAGTTGCAGCTTTTTTCAAAAGACTCACAGCTAGCAAACCACAAAGAGGTCGATTGATTTGGAAGGGCTGAGTCAGTCCTGCTGGGTTCTCATCTGTGCAGTTTTCAGCCTGGGGTCTAGCACATTAAACTACCTGCAGGGATACGAACATAAATGTATCTTAAAGGCTAGTTTGTGTGTGTGCTCTCTGTGTGCATTGTGTTTAGTCTTGGCTGCAGCTGTGTTATTTCTGTTTGCAGGCCTGCAACTACTGGACAAAAGCAGCTGCCTTTTCCCAGTCCTCTCGGCAGTGCAGTACCCTGATAGGTGCTAGAAAGCGCAGGAAGATGTCTCTGTCATGGTCCATGAGTAAGAATATGCTCCCTCCTCTCTTCCTTTCATGTGGCCGTGTGGGGAGTGTGACTGAAGAGGGAAGGGGGGGTAGTGTTTGCCAGCCAGATGACTGACAAAGACTGTGAGTTCCTTCTGTGTTCAGGAGCCAAAGGACTAAGGGCTCATGGCAGCTCTGTTCTCTCTCTCTCTAGCTCAAAGGTTAGCTCCTGTGTGATTCCTCTTTTCTTTCTTAGAAAGCAGAAGAGGCAGAGAAAAGGGTTCAGCACCAGCTGTCCCTCTTGGGCTTTTTCCCAGTGCCATTCACCACTGGCTGATGATGTACAGAAACCAAAACAGGGCTGAAAGGCTGCTGCTGCCTTACCTGGTAGAGAGATCTGGTGTGGTAGAACCCTTTCCTGCACATGCAAGGATCCAGGAGAACAAACTAGAGATGGACTTGGAGGAGAGGGATGAGAAGTGGCTTGGGTAAGTGGAGTGGAGGGCTCTGGGTTTCCTCTTGTTGCCGCCATCAGGGAAGGATTCTCTTGTAGGGCTGTTGGGCAGATAAAGCTTATTTTCCCCTCTTGCCTATAGGAGGAAGTATCTGAGGTTGTGGCATCACACAGTGATATTTCACCAGCACCAGCGTGACAGGAGACTGCGCTGTCTGGCAAGGGGATGGCATCAGTGGAAAGAAGCCAGCAGGGTGGTGATACTGGCTCAGGTGTTGGTGAGTATCTGGTACTGCCACCCTGATGGCTGTTACTGGGCAAGCCTGCTCTGCTTCCAGCCTCACATACATCCTGGGAGATGAGACCTAGGGATTTTACCAGTGTGCACCGGAAATCCTGGTTTGCTGCTGTGGCTACTTTTTCCATCTTTCTCTTTGAAATGCCAGCATGGCAGACTGGCACATCCACATATTTAGTTATGCTTTGCCCCATCTTACAGATGGGAAGCTGAGACAGGATGATTTGTAAAGATTGCCTGTAACCTGTGCAAAAAGTTCACAGCAAGTGTTACAATCTGTGTTCCTGATACATCCCCCTGGTGTCCACAGCCTACCAAGGGCTGTCATTTGGCCTCCCTTTCTGCTCAGGCCTTAGCCATCTATGAACTGACCCGTGTTCTGTCTGGCTTCCTGGGCATTAGCTGTGTGAGATGTGCTCTGACCTGCCTGTGGGACAAGATGTATAGTGAGCACATCCATAGTCCCTGGAGCCGTGCCAGAGCACCCATGGGGCACTGCCCTTGCCCCAGGGTACTGTGACTTAATTAGCCACAATATTTGCAGGACATAGTAGTTCAGCAGGGGCTTTGCTGGTAGTCAGCTTTATTTGTTACCAAAGCAAAGTCATTCAAGAAGGACCGGGGAAAGCAGCTGGAAGCAAGGTAGGACTAGAGGGAAGTGGGGTAGTTTGCCTGCCAGAGCCCAACTAATCTGTGTGCTGCCTCTTTCCCTGGCAGGACCAGCAGCGTCTGATAGAAAAGGCCTGGAGGGTGTGGAGACAACGACATTTACAAAGCTGCGTGGTGCAGAATTTTCTGGAGGAGGAAGCCAGGAGCCTACTATCTCAGGTAAGCGTTTATGACTGCTTTAATTCTGTGGACCTCAGAGGACTAAAAAGCACCCCAAAGGGACAACTGGTGTCCCCTGTATCACTCTCCCTGCACAAGGCACTTGCTTAGGGGGAAGTTGAATAATTCAAGGCATGGAACTTGCCCATAACAAAGGGAAATAGCTTCCAGCTTTATATGGGTTCATCTTTGGGTGTTTTTAAAAGCTTTGTTTCAGCAGTCAGTTTCCCTGCCGTGTGCCCCCAGCCCCACTGTTATCAGAGATGTTAATCCACTAATCCCCTGCATCTCAAGAGCCCACTCAGGGAAGAAACAGGCTCCGCATTGGTGCAGGAGGACTGTGCTGACTTGTACCGTGGGACAGGCAAATTGCTATAAATTTGAGTGAGCAGGCAAAGGCTTAGAGCTCAAATAGCCAGTTTGCTCCTCTGCCTGCCTCCCAAAGATCCACGCAGGATTAGGTCCTGCTTTAATGAGATGAGAGCAAGTACTGAAATTAGAGGGCAGAGGGGGCTTTGGTCTTTCTTTTCACACTTGGATCTGTACTCTGCACTTCACTCGGAGCCCTTCCCTGTCTCCCCTATGTTCCTGTAGCCAGTAAGTGAATGGTTGAGGCAGCTAGCATAGAGAAAAAGCTTTGTTTAGGGATACTGTGAAGGTGGCTGCAACCCTCCAAGGGTAACCTGAGTATTTGATTTGTCCACTTTACTATTTAAGGCCTTTGGAAGGTGGCGCCAGCTAACAGCTTTCCAGCTGAAGGACAAAGGACACTGCTGAATGGTAGGGGCCTGCCTGCAGCTGCTGCTCACTTCAGGACACGTGGAGGATACAGCTGGCTGTCATAACAAAGAGCTGGTCCTGCGCAATCAAGAAAGCCAATGCTCTGCTCACGTGATAAAAGCAGTGCTGCCGGCCAGAAGCATGATAGCCAAGGGACAACCAGGAAGAGATGGTACCTAGTGAAAGGTCCCCTTTAAAGGACTGATAGCCTACACCCCTAGAGGCAACAATTAGAGAAGTTATTCCCTTTTGTTGTGAGGTTGCATTCTCTTCTCCTCTGGACCCTAATTTTGCTGGAGTTCTGATTAAAGGTCAAAAAACCACCTTATAGACTCTCCCTTTACTCAGTGTTTTTTTCTGGACAGGAGTTTAGTATCACACAAGGGAGTAAGCAAATACATCAGCCCTAAAGAGATGAGCAGGAGCCTGCCTGTGAAATGCTACATCCTGTTGATTCCAAAGTCTGGGCTGTCCTCGGTAGGTGCAAACGCAGGTCTTTATTTTTAGATTTGGCTCTTCCCCTGGGGGGGATTCCCACATGGCTTGCACCTCCTCCCCCTGTCTAGGTCCATCAGCTCTTCATTAAGCCTTTCAGTGGGTGGCCAACCTCTTGACTGCTTCCTGCTGGTTCCTTTCTGTGCTGAATGGGCTAGGGATGAAGAAACCTGCTGGGAACAGCTGAGCACCAGAAGCTTTGCTGAGGCAAGACAGGCGTGTCTGACCCCCAACCTTCCCATTACTTGCTTCTGTGATTGATGCCCTGTAATTACCCTGGATATATGAGCCCAGTCTCAGACAGCTGTAATGAGAGGGTCTGAAGAATCTGGAAAAGGCTTTTCTTCCTTGCTTGTTTGAAAGAGATGCTCACAGCATGGCAGGGATCTCAAAATCCCACTGGGAACTGCCCCAAGGTCTTGTTTTCCTAGCCTGTGGTAGCTTTGTGGGATTGTTACGTACACAAAGCGGCCTGCGTAGCTCCCCCAAGCCCTTATTTCAATGCTGTGGGGCCTAAGGCTGGTAAGAGTCATTAGGTCAGGAAAGATAGGCTATCTTTCCACTGGAAAAGGACCACCACCACTCGTGTGACCTTGCAGAACTAAGCTGAAAGTTATAACTAGTTGCTTTTGGTAAATTCTAGGATTTAAGCTTTCTTTGTTCTACTGCGGAGCTTTGTCTATACTTTACTTAGGGCATGTGTTGAGAGTGAAGGCAGAACTGCCCCATGAACAATTGCTTTTCGTAAAGTTTTCCCTTGTCCCAGGTTGATTAGTTTGCAAATAACATGAGTCTCTGCTACTTACAAGAGTATGGCTTAGTACAACAGACATTTGTATTTGAGTATTTTTATTGTACATAATCTGAGAAATAGTGTGATTCCTACTAAAAAGAAAACAGGAAATATAATAAAGGGAGAAAATTTGAGCCGCCTTCTGGAGAGAGTGCAAAAGAGCCTGATACGATCAGTTATGACAAAATACATCTTAGGAGTGCAATATAAAAGCAACTTGATCTTCTTTTGAGTGTTGGTAACTGCTGAAATAGTCTCCTTAGGTAGGCACTGTTGGCAGGAGTGTTTCTGCCCCCTAGGCAGCGTTTCTGGCATAAAAAAGTTACCAGTCCCACTGAGTTTTATCACATTGAAGTGCAAGAGTTCTCCTGTTAGTGTAATCAACATCGTCATGATTAGTACCTCTTCATCCTGCCGAGCTGGCCTTTAAGCTCAGTTTAGAGCCTCATCTCAGAGGGTCAGGTAGTTCTGGCTATTGTGCGGTGAGAAGAGGTCAGGGAGCCCTTCTGTTGGGGACAGAGAGCATGTAGTGTGGGTAGATCAGAGCGCTAGCCTGGTCACTGGGTGCTGGAGTGTGTGGTCCCCCATCAGCACAGGAGCTGCTTTTTCTCTCTCCGCAGTCAATGGACGGACGGACGAAGTAAGGGATTAGAAGAGGAATTTTCACTGCTGAGCTGGGGAGTTCAACAGCTCAAAAGTATCATCCACAACCTGCCAGAGGCAGTTTTCAAGTGGGAAGTCATTGTCCACCAGGTTGACCAAGTAGTAGTTGTCATGGATGTACTGGATGATCATGCGAGAGGGCGACTCCTCTTCATAGAGCTTAGCCCATTGCTCAATCCACAGCGCAAAGGCCTCATCCTGCCAAGAAAAAAAAAAGTGTTGGCAGTGGTGTAATGCACAAGTTACAGAGCTCCATTTTTGTATTACCTTATTTAGGATGGCCAGGCACGTGGCTGGTTAGCCTGTGGCTTGTTTCCTCTCAGTAAACATTGCAAGAGCTGAGCGAGTAGCCGGGTGCTTTCCAGTCAGTGGGAAGTGCCCTGAACACAACTGTTCAGTGCTGAAAGGATTGCAGCAGCAAAGGATTTTTGCAGTAAAAAGGCTCAATACTGCCCCTGTGCGCTTAAGAGGGCAGGGAAAGCTACTGCCCAGAGCTCTGGGGGCCAGTACAGGGACAGTGGTAGCTCCCAAGCCTCCAGTTACTGGGCACTTGGTGTCTGTGAGGAGCTCTTGCCGGAGCAAAGTTCTCCTTGCACGGAGGGAACAGGAGGAGCAACACCTGGACCTCTGCAAGCTAATATCACAACAGTACTCAACTGTGAGACTATAACCAAACCTAACGCTCTGAACTTCCAGGACATCCCAGCAATGTATGCAGCAGGAGAGAGGACTCACCTTCCAGGAGAGGAAGCTTACAGGATCCACTACAGTGGGCTGGATGATCTCTCTGCCTGGGAAGATGCCCCAGGTGACAGCATTGGGTTGCAGATCTGGAGCGTTGGTGATATTCTGGCCCTGCCAAAGGAAGGAAAACCTTTCTGAAGCAACTGCTGAAGGAAGGATTGAGTGAGTTGGAACAATTGCATTTACCCTCTCCTTGTTAAGAGATCAGAGAGCTGCTGCACATCACAGCTTTCCCTTCCCTTCATCAGCCCCACTTTGTCCACAGTGATATCTGAATATTTTCCTCTCTCCCAAGGTGGTGAAAGGAAAGTGTCTGGTAAACAACAGCCTACCTTGACATTCACAATGTGGTAATTCACTCGCAACTCGTACTTCTTCAGCACTTTGAGCAGTGCCGTGACGATCTCACTGGAGGTGAAGAACTCTAGGTATGCCTGCAGGGGTGGAGAAGGGGAAAGAGTAAGAGCCTTTACCCATGGTAGGGCTGGGACACACACAGGCGACAAGAGAACAGCTGTACAGTCTGTGCTGCTTAGAAACCGGGCAGCTTAAGACTTGTATGTCTATTCCTGGAAACATGTACTATAGAGGAGGCTTGAGCAAAGGGCAGAGCAAATCAGTAAGAGATCTGGGGGGAAAAAAAAAATAAATGGGGAGAGCAGAGGTAACAGGCCAGGAACAGCCGGCTCAGGAAAGCTTCAACCTTCCTATTTTGCACCCACATAAACAGACAGGCTGGAATAAGCTCCAGACAGCGTAGCCACAACGGCCGTGCCTGGGAAGCAGTCTGTGCCAGGGTAGAGCGCTGGGAAGAGGCCTGAGCTGGACCTCTGTTCTACGTGGTACCCTGTGAACAGCCATGTCCTGCCAAGGCAGCCCAGTCTGGTGGGAACAGAAGTCAGGGGTCTCAGCTGGACTCTCCCAGCATCCTACCATTCCCTGTCCTCATCTTTTGTTCACAATTTCCCCCCTTTGCTTATACAACCTAATTCTGTACTTGCTCCATCTACCACTGCTCTGTGCTTGGCTGCTCCCAACAACTGCTTCCCCTCCCCCCATTTCCTGGCTATTGTGTGAGATGATGGATTTCCCTTCACCTCGGGGGAATTTTTTCCTTTGAAAACATAACTGCATTTGCCATCTGCTAGTCTCATGGCTTAGCGGTTTGGATCCCCTTTGAACAAGGCTGCTTTGTTTCCTAGTATGAGCCACTTGCTTGGCATTTACCTTGATGGGAGATTCCTACCACAGCCATTAGTGGCAAGGCTCTAGGGCCTGAAAATGCCTGACGGTAGGAGGCAGGCATGGGAAATAAGACTGCTTACAGGGCAGAGAAGAAACTTGGCAACTATCTGAATAGCACAGCACTAGTGCCCTGGCATGGAGGCAATTGGTGGAGAATTTTTGCCTTAAAGAAGTACAGACAGGGGAATTTTTCATTGCCCAGTTATTACCATGGGAATCTGGGTGGCAGAGATACTACTTCATTGATTCCCATTATGAAAAAAATGGCTGTTTCCTGCGTTACCGAATGGGATCAGATGCAGTGGGCAGGCATGTGTTTGTGTCTAAAACTTCATAGCCCTGCTTTAGGAAGAAGTTATTAATAATTACTTGCTGGGAGTAAAAACAAGAAACTCTATAGATGCTCAGTAGATGTTTTGAGGTGGGGGAAAACAGCTATGAAGTAAGCCATAGAGATGACATAGTCTGTCTCTTAAGACACCAAAGGAGCTTTGGCTCATCTCAGCAAGAAGGCATTAAGATAAGGAGCAGGCAGGATTATAGGGGTGAAAGCCTAGGACCTCCCTACCTAACAGAGACCAAACTGGGTCGTAACTCTTTGCTGCCTAGCCCAGAGTTGCACAGTACCTTTTGGAAGACGTAACCCCCACTGGGCCCCCAGCCTACAATGGGGTCTGTGGACGGTTTGCCATTGATGTTTGGCTGGGAGTTGATGGTGAGGATTCCTCGTCTGTTAACCTTCTCCAGCTGCTCCTTCAGAAGGTTGGTTTCAGTAGCAAGAGGGTCGTCATTCCAAGGCATGCATGTAACCTACCGTGAGGAGAAAGGATGGCTCACAATGGATGTAACACTTTCGTTACTGTCTGGATGCTGAAGGGTCTCAGAAGTCCCTAATGGTCTCAAACACACCTGCTTCAGGGCAGAATTCCCATGTTTGGTTCAAGGGGCAGGACATCCTGAATCCTAAGAATGACTGCTGAACCCTCTTGGTACTGGTCCTGTCATACTGTAGCTTTTCTTTTATGTTGAGCCCTAACTCTGGCTGTTGGATTCTCTTCAGCCACTATCTCAGCAAGTCATTTTGGATAGGGAAGTGCCAATTCTTGTTTAGAACAACAATGTGGTACCAGGAGCAAGTGCAAATACACACTGTTGTCTGTGCCACACTGACCATCCCTTCCTGGGCCATCACTCACCTTGTGCCCATTCTTGTTGGGTTCTCCGGTGATGTAACATGTGAACACCTCAAAGACACTTTCCTCACCAGTCAGCTCTTCTCCCCACATCTTCAGGAGCTCCTCTCGGGGAGACTTGCTCTTCAGGTAGAAGAGATAATAGTCCTTCAGTTCCCCGAAGGCTGGAGAGGAGGAGTTTCCCCTGTAAGGGGAGCAGACACAGGATTAACAGGCCACTGAGGAAGATGAGCTGATTTGGTGATGCAGGAAGACAGCCGCCCAGGAAGAGAAGTATCTAGTGAAATCCACCTAGAGACCAAAATCACCTTGGTGCCACTCTCCTCACATCATTCAAACCCAGGCAACTGGGGACCACTCTGTTAAGAAGCCACCTGTTCTGTCAAGCCCAAAGCATGCCCAGGACACCCACTAATGACAGAGACCAACTTTGGAGGAGGCTTTCATACCACACCTCTGTGGTGCCACTGCAGGCTGACAGCTTACCATCGGCCATTGGGGAAATCGTCCCATTCTTGAGTTCGATAGATGTAACTCTTTGGCCTAGAGGCCCAGAAGATTGGCCGAACATCTTCAACTCTTCTCTTGGGATGAGCACTGACTGCCCAGGGCAGAGGCCGCCTGCATAGGAGGAGCAGATATTAACAGTTACTCTGCTGAGTTTCCATGAGAGGCTGGAACACCTTCCCTGGAGAACTTTACCTCTGGGGAGAGCAACTAACAGGGGCTGAGAAGACTTCTATTTCTCAAGAAGTAGGACAGAAAACTCTTCTTCCTTTGTGGAAAATCTTTTCCCACTAAGTTTCCTCAAAGGATGCTCAGCAGGTGTCTGCTAAATAGTTAAGTACAGGACTGATGCCTGAAATTGGATGGAGGTAAGGGAAAAGCACTGTATGAAGCTATTTTTTACAAGAAAAAACAGCTATCCATTTTTCTTTGCTTCTTCTTTTCTGTGCTGAAGCCTGTGGACTCAGAGAGAAGTCCACATTCCCTTTATCAGCTGCACAGAACCCTGTAAATCCACAGCAGGAGCTTACCTAGCACCTAGCCTGTAAGAGGGGTTGTGACAGACCTCAAAAAACATGTTTCTTCCAAGTGGCAGCTCTAAGAGTTCAGGTTTTTAAAGCTCCAGGACAGGCTACTTTAAAGCCACTTGACTAAAATGAATTCCTCCTTTAGCCAATCCCCTCTATTCCTCCCAGCTTTTGTCAGAGACCTGCAGGAAGGGTGAATTTCTAAATGCAGAAAGTTGCTTAAAAAAAAAAAAAAAAAGGTAACAGAGAGATGCCAACCCCTCCATTGCTTGAGCCTTCAGTAGATGGGATGAATATATGTGAAAGAGGAGCTAACAGAAGCCAGCATATTCTGCTCACCTTGGGTCCTCCTTCCAGATGCCCAGGCGCTTAAGGACTTCAGTAGTAGCTACTTCCCGATTGAGCGTATAAAAATGGAGCCCATGCACCATGCCACTATCCAAGAGCTCCCGGCACATAGACACCGCCAGCTCCACCCCATAGTTCCGGATGGCTGCATCATTGTCCTTGATGGGTTCAATCACATCTTTGATTTCTTGAGGCACTTCCAGCTTGGAGAGCTTCACCAGCTGGCGCAGGGAGTGGTAACCCTGGGTGAGGATGCAGGGGATTTTCATTTTTCCAACATCCCAGTAACACAGGTATTTGATCTCTATGTTGTGGCAGGAGATTCAGAATTGGGGATCCTGGATTCTACGCGTAGGCACCATCTCTAGGATGGTAACGCAGGCCTGGTCATGTCACTGTAGGTGACTTCTTCCCATTTCTTTACTCATTGCCTGAGCCCAGCACGCTGACAGCGATGACTAACACCTTAGGGCTGACAGACCATTGTCTTTTTTATCCCTTTCTGCCACATGGGCACAGGAAGCCTTTTAAACTTATTATTACCTAATAATGTACCTAAGATTTTAGATTATTATGCCTAAGAATTTAATTTGGCAAACCACTTACAGATTTATCACGTTTAGCACTCTCACTTCCCAGAAATTTTGTGGAGGATATTCGCAGACCCCTCTCAGGCCCTGACCCACAAACGCATCCTGGATCCTTATTCCCTCCCCAAACCAGAATTACTGGATTTCACCTGTATGGGGAAGATGCCGGGAATAATGGGGCAGGTGATGCCAATGGCTTGACAGTCCTTCATGAACTTGAGAAAGGTTTCTGATCGGAAGAAAAGCTGCGTAATGATGAAGTCTGCCCCAGCAAAGACTTTCTCTTTCAGGTGCCTCAGGTCTGCCTCATAGCTTTCTGCTTCAGGATGACCCTTGGGGTAGCCTTTAGGGGATAAAGGGAAAAAAAAAAGAAGTTAAAAAAGTTGTCCTGGTGGTCAGGACAACACACTAGAAATTAGAAAGTAGCCAATCTGATTGTGCTGTCACTTACGGCCCAGGTCCAGAGAAGGACTGCTGAGCTGATTTCCTCATCTCAGACCCTACCCCGTTTACCTGCCACACAGATGTCAAAGTAATCATCAAATTCATTGCGAATGTGCTTAACCAGGTCAACAGCATAGTTGAAGCCCTCTACTTCTTCCTCCCACTCCTCACCAGCAGGATCTGAAAAGAGAACAAATCCACAGCTCCCTCTGACTGTTTGCTGAGCTCAGATCGCTACTGCTGTAAAAACCTCTTGCTATCACAAGGAAGACAAGATGAAACATCCAAGTTTGCGGTTTTACCCATGGACTGCTTTTGTCTATCCTTGAGCTGGGAGGACTGCTAACAAAGGAGTCAGGTAAAAGGCAGTCTCAACTTTTAATTCCTGCAGCAGAAGGAGCCTCTGAATCTCATTTCTCCCATTTTTACTCTGGAATTGAACACAAGAGCAAAATACAACCTCAGCCCTACACATCGTAGGACAAAAGGATTCACCTCCACGCAATGCCATGATGTTCTTCAAGCCGAGCCGCTTGGCCTTCTGCAGATGCCCTGTGATGTCATCCTTGGTCTGATTGCAGCACGTCATGTGCAGGATGGTCTCCAGCCCACAGTAGTTGACTGCAGTGTTGGCAATAATCATGGAAGAGGTTTCCTTGTCAGATCCTGGGTCCCCTGCAGGGTGCCACGTCACATCAATGAAGAGTGGACCACCCGCTCCCATGCGGTCAAACCTGTGGATTTTAGAGCTGCATTAGCCCATCAGGTCACCAACTCCCCTCTCCATACCTGGGATATCTTGCTCCCTGCTGGAATGCCAGCAACAGGCAGAGAGAGCTTGGATGACAGCAGCAGGAAAGACCAAGAAAAGTGCTGCACTAGCAAGTGGCCAATGTAAATAAGGAAAGTCATCCTTTAAGGCTGTATGAGGAGGAGCTTACAATCTCTTGGAAGAAGAGGCAATTTAATTGTTCTCTGCAGAATAAATTTCCTCCCAGCACGCTCTATTACATTTATGTCTTCCGATAGACAGCAATGCAAGTCCCGTTCCTTTTCAGATGGGAGACTATGCTGCAACCCTCTGTTCCCAACTTTAACTGTAGAGGCCACAGATACGAAAAGATGGACCAGATCTCTGTTATGTTCCCAAATGTGCCTAATAGAAGAAACAAAGGCTCCCCTAACTTGTCTCTCTCCTGCTCTGGGATAGAACAGGCCATTCTGTTTAAAGTAAACCTGTCTCTGGCATACAGCAGTTACAAAAAGAGTTATGAAACTCCCTGTTCTCCTCCAGGTGAGTACACGGTGGCTCCTGGGGCTTTCTACTAGGCTCCAGGATAACCTTTAGCTCTGGGGACACCTATCTTGAAGGCTAAAACTGTAATCCTCAGTAACAGAGGTACAAACTATAGAGGCTGGATGATTCTGAAAACAAGTGGGCATGTCTGTTCCAGAGACTTGGGCATCAATTAATATTCTCTGTTTTTAATAGCGCCTTTTCTGCTCCACTGTCCCCCAGCACTCTGCTTCAGCCCCAGAGCATGACAGCGGGGTTGCTGCTCCATCTTCACAGAGCATGGGAGAAGGGAAACAGACTGGCCGCCTCAGTAACCCCACCACGACACTTAACTCTTCAGGGCCTCCAAGAAGACAAGTTACCTGGTGTCCATTACCCTCCTCAGCAGGAAAGCACAGCCCCACTACCTGCTTCGTCACCTGGAAGGGGAGACAGAGCATGGGGCAGAGCCTGCCTCATTAGCTATTTCCCAGCCCTCCACCAAAGACACTTCACCTCTCCCCTCTCCCACCCTGCAGGCCTCACCTGGAGATGAGATTGACAGCAGCATTGGCTGTGCGTGGAGGGAAGAACTCCAAGGAGAACCACTTGTCTCCAGAGTCCTGCCGTCGGCGCATCTTCTCCCGCAGTCGCTCATGACGGTCAGCATCAAGGACAGGGGTGGAACAGCGTGAACTGTCCTTGGAGCTTTCGCTCCCGCTACTGCTGCCACCATCAGACTTGGAGCTGGAACTGGCACTGCAGGTATGCTGGGTCTCATTGACCATGGTGAGCTCTCTGGAGGAGGGGAACAGGAGCACAGTGGGTACAAGACAGGGGAGAGATCTCAGCAAGCAGCAGTTACAGCTGGGGTGGGCAGATGATGATGAAAGAGAAGCCCATGCCAAGACCCAATGTTAATCATCATCAAGTAGTCCCTTTGCCAGCGCTCACTATTAGCTATAGTGGGGGATCTGGTGGAAACACAATAAAAAGCGTGTGTTTAGGTAGTGCTGAGAGAAATAACACAGCAGATGGCTTCATGCCGCTTTGGTGCGTCTCTTCTGTGCCTGCTGGATCAAATTTTGTTCTCAGAAAAGTCAGGTCAACATCACTTTTGCCCTGACTACAGCTGAGCAAGCCATGATAGCCACGTGCATCAGGTGAAGGCCTCTTTGATCTTGTGGCCTTGGGCTTGACATGCCGGCAGACTTATTTATTTAATTATTTATCCTACAGCAGCTGCTTCTTGGACTATATCCATCTTCAGGATTTCCATTCTCTTTGTTCCCAAAAGGCAGTGCTTCTTTATAGTGAGGGTAGGAGAGCAAGTGCTGAGAGGGCAGGTATGCAAGAATGCACAGAGTATTCCTATGTCAGAGAAAAAGTGAAGAATCCCCTCTGATCAGGCCATCCCCACAAATACCATCCTTTGTTTTGTCTTGGCTGGCATCAGACAGTTGCATTTCTAACCATTAGCCTTCTTCCACGAGACACACCATCTCCACAGACAACTGTCCCTTACACCAATACCACTGCACACACGCAGCTCTTCCCTTTACCAGAGATGCTGTTCATGTTCCTTTCCTCGCCAGTTGTAGCTGCTTGGAAACAAGGTCAGTGGAGACCACCCCCTTTTCCGTGCCTCCTAATACTATCAGCAGTGCTCGTTAGACTTCACAGAAAGGAAGTGGTACAAGCGGGTCTAGGATGGCCAAATCCACTTAGGTCCCAAAAGTGTTTCACCCTATGCCTTTAAAATTAGATAGTGATTACAGATAATTAAAGAAGAGCTGCCATAAAATTAGCATCTCAGTTATTTGCTTATGTACCTGCCAAAACTGAACATGGTCCCTGGGAAACAGCATGTTGTCTGAGCATGACATAATGCTGGAGCCTGGTTTGGAGGGAAGGGTTGCGCGAGCTCATGTACGCTTTGTCCTTATCAAAAACTCTGCAAGTTTAGGTCATCCAAGAAGACTTTGAACTTATCTTCTACTGTTTACACTGAGTTGCTGATCAAGCAAAAGCCTTTGGGAGAAAGTCTACTTTTACCACCTGGGGACCTCTCCAGCTGGCAGGAGGTAAAAGAAAGGAGCGCAGGCTGCCTGCTGCCAAGAGGAGCTGGGAATCTTAAATCTCTTGTGTACCAACATAGCAGGTGATGGTAAAAATCAGCAGCACAGACCTATTGACAAGGGAAGCAAAAGCAACAGAGTGCACAGTAACAGCCCTGACCAAGCTCTCTCCAAGGGCTTTCCCTGGCATCCACGTGGCACTAATCTGGGAGAATTATCCCAAAGCATATGCTGGTGATCAAGCTAGCAGTGCAAAATCATGTGCAGTCAGCTCCCGATCTCCCAACTTTTAGCAAGCAGCCCGCAGCACCAGAGCGAAATCAGAGGAACTCTGTTATGCCACTTGAGATTTAACATCCATCACAAGGGAAGGGTTCACGTACTAATGTCTCTATAAGATGAGACTTGTTGAGGACAGGTCCTTATCTCACTGGCAACCTTGAGCCACAAAGACAGGAGAAAGGCCCCACTCAAATTTTGTCTACAAGCAGCATTTGGAGCAGCTTCCTTACCATCAGATGCATCATGGATCTGCTAGCAGAAGCTTGCGGTTATTGCAAAGAAAAAAAAGATCTTCTAAACAACAAAACCAGTTGCAAAATAAGCCGACCTTAAACACGCGTTGGCTCTGTTGTGCCAGCTCTCCCGCTCTCTGTCTCTACCCCGCTGTAGAGCTCAGACCTGTGGCCCAGCACAGTGATGCTGACCGCATGGACGTGCCTGTTGCGTTTATGTGATGCCGGCAGCGCCCGTTTGCTCCACTGCAGGGAATTTTACCCCTCCCAGGCCTGATCTGACACCCCGCACTCCCTGTGGAGGGCTGTATCCTCCGAAGCTTAGTTTTACCCCGCCAGCTACGCTCGGCCGCGCAGACCCGCACTTCGCGTGGGGCATCCAGGCCTGCGAGGGACTCGCCAGGGCTCTGCTGGCATGGGGCTGGCAGGCCAGGGGCCTGCGGAGAGCCCGGTGGGAACGGGCCCGGGGCGGGGCGGGGAAGCCCGGCACCCCCTTGGGCTGCCGGGGGAGAANTGGCGACGACGGCGGAAGATGGCGGGGTGTGGGTCCGGGCTGTGCTGCCGGTGCTGCCCGCGCTGCTGCGGCGAGCGGGAGAGCCGCACCCCCGAGGAGCTGGTACGGCCGCCGCCCCGCGCGGGACCCCCGCCCCATCGCTGCTTGGCGGCGCCCCGACACCGGGCCTCGGACCGGCCCCGCCGCCGCGCCCGGTGTCGGGAGCGCCTGAGGGCGGGCGGCTGTGGGGGGGGCTGAGCGTT
>VXBO01014183.1:173184-194764 GCA_013400135.1 Rhinoptilus africanus
TTGCTGCCGCGCTGGTCCCGGTGCTTCCGCCTCAGGGCCCGGTGCCTCAGCCGGCGCCTCAGGGCCCGGTACCTCAGCCCGCGCTCAGCCCAGCACCTCAAGGCCCAGCGCCTCGACCAGTACCTCAGCCTGTGCCTGGCCCAGCGCCTCAGGGCCCCGTACCTCAGCCACACTTGTCCGGGCAGCTCCGTCCGTTTCCACTCTTTTGCCTGACGTTGAGCCTAGGACCTCAGCTGCTGTTGCCAGTGCCTCGACCTGCGCTGTCCCGGTAGCCCAGACAATGTTTGCTTTGGCTGGGCCTGGCATCCCAGCCCTTGTGGCTGGTGCCTCAGCCTGTGCTGCTGCTCCTCATGGAGTGGCTCTGGCAGGCGCTCTCTCCAGCTGCCCCAGCAGAGGAGAACTGTGTCTCTGCAAGTTTCGTGCCCTGTACTTCCTTGTAACGTGTTGGTGTAAAATACACTGGGATGTGGGTTTACTGTGCTCTGGGGAACTTCCATATAGAGCTAATCTAGTGTATTCTTGCTGAGGGGCATGCTTTAAGGTAAGGCCCTGTACGGTTACACTAGAGTAAGTAGTGGACTGGCAATCCGTACTCTATGAGCAGTAGTGGCATAGGCCTTCCCTGATGTTGCCTTTGCTGCCAATGTTCCTGAGCGCCTGTACATGCGTTCAGTCCCCTGATGGTTTTCCTTTCCCTTTTGTTTGTTTTGCAGACAATTCTAGGAGAAACTCATGAAGAGGAGGATGAGATCCTTCCACGAAAAGACTATGAGGTGGGACGCTAACTGATAGCAGCTTTTGAAGTTAACATGCAAAGAACTGCAGACAAGTTTTGATCTGTTTGAGTTTGTAATGGGGCACATGCTCAAAATGCATCACTAGTAAGGTTGCATTGGTATCAGCAGAAATACAGGAACTGCTGTTATTGCAAGGAACTGCTCCTCATCGCTATACGTTTCTAGGTTAAAGCCCTGTGAGTAGAGCTTGAATATCTGCTGCTCAAGTCACACTCTTGTTGAGAGAAAATTAATTTTCAGAGTCTGCTGCGTTGTTCTGCTTTTTTTAATGTGAGATTTACAGGCTCTAGTGGTCTTGTTTCTCATGACTGTAGAAAACATCTGTAGCTTCTTGCTCACTGTTGACTTACTGCTGTGTGTGATATCACGCTGGCTTACAGCAGATCTTCCCGTCTATCTGATCCTCCTTCTTACAGGAGAATACTGCTTTTTGCACGACTATATGGTGGCCCTTGACTATTTAGAACAGTTGCTGTCAGTGTGAGTGTCATCAGCTTAGCCTTGAATTGAAAGGGTAAAGACTTGCTTGACTTGAAAAGGTAAAGTTGATGTAGGTAGAAGCTAGTGGTACATTGTGAGTATGAGTAGGCAACTCTTTATTGCTTTTAACGCCATGCTGTGATAAGATTAAGAATTGATGCTGTTTATCTGGAGATGAATTCTTATCTAGTGTTCCTGTTGTGATGAGAGGTTAAATTTAAAGATTGAATGTTATTCCCTGGACTGTCAAATTGGAGGCGCTTAAAGAAGTAAGGTCTAAATCTCCACAATGTGTTTAATTAAAGTTGTATTAATTCGTCGTGTTGCTGTTTGGTTTCCTGTCTGTCTCAGCTTGGGCAGTGAAATTAGCCTGTTCTTTCACTTCCTGATTCTCAGGGTCTGGCTCTGCTGGAAATATTTAAATGAAGTTGTTTACGGAAGTTTTCTCCTGCTGGTGTTTGCAAAACCTGCTGTGGGGGTAGTAATGACTTTTGTAATCTTTTAACACGGTCTTCTATCTATAGTTTTTTGCACAATCTGTTGCAGCTGATTCTCTTAAACTGACTTTTGGCATTCTTTCAGAGCTTGGATTATGATCGGTGTATCAATGACCCATACTTGGAAGTTTTGGAGAGCATGGACAACAAGGTAGGACCTTGTTCTTTCTTTTTTATTAGCTTGAGAGCTAGAACTGTGGAAATTGCACAGAGAAATTTGCCCAGGGAAGTTGTGGATGCCCCATCATTGGAAGTGTTCAAGGCCAGGTTGGATGGGGTTTTGAGCACCCTTGTCTCGTGGGAAGTGTCCCTGCCCTTGGCAGAGGGGTTGGACTAGGTGATCTTTGAAGGTCCCTTCCAACCCAAACCATTCTATGATTCTAAATACTCTCCACTGTGGGATGTTCTGTATGAAAAGAATAAAAACATGCATGGAGATTATGGCTCTCAGCATCTGTTCTGATCCTCAGGCTTAAAGTGAGATGTTCAGCACTTTCAGTTCCCTATTTTCAGTTTGCTCTTGTCACTGTCTTCTCTGGATTTATCACTCTAGCTGTAATTGAGCTGTGGAGCCCAAAACCACCTTTTTTTGATTCCCGTTTCTATGTTGCTTTGACTTGGTGTTCTTTTTTTTTTTTTTTTTGTATCCTCTTCCTAAACAGAAAGCCCAGAGATACGAAGCAGTGAAGTGGGTGATGGTTTTTGCTATTGGAGTCTGCACAGGACTGGTAAGTGTCATGTTGTTTGGGGAATGAGGAAAATTCAGGAGACTAAACAGGAACAATTCAGAAGTCAATGACTGGGGAGGAAACATTCTCCTTCATGAAGTGGAGAGCTGAGTAGTTGAAGTTGTCTTGTGGGAATTATAGCATAGTTGTTGCTAGATTATTTTCTAGGAAGCCTTTTTTTTTTTTCTTTTAGATCTTGCTGTGCTTTCTTTGCAAAGCATTCTGGCAGATGCTTTAATTCTGCATGCAGGAATACTTGTCCAAAGTGAGCACTTAATAAAAAAGGATGCCCATTTACAGTTGAACTGTATTTTATGTTTGACATTGCTAGCTTCCCTGCACGTGCTTTCTAGAGTATTTGAAAATTAGATGACTCTTTACCTCAGTTAAATACTGGCTTTCTTCTGTACCCTGAAGTATGTGGTGGGTGTTAAAAATGCTACCAGATTAGTTCTCTGAAATGCATCTCTTCAAGAATAATGCTAGGATGGGTCTGTCCCATCCAGAGGGATGGCAGCAAATCTGAGCTGCTGAAGTTACTTCTTTTGCCTCTGTCCTCCCATGTGTGCATACTTCTGGTAGGATTTACTAAGAGGATGGTCTTTGTTACTTGTATGTCATAATTTCTGATGGCAGATCTGTCTTCTTTTTCATAGGTGGGCCTCTTTGTAGATTTCTTTGTACGACTCTTTACCCAGCTCAAGTTCCAGGTGGTACAAAGCTGTATCTTTTACCTACTGTACGGGTTCCTGTTAGACTCAAGTGACTTTTTGCTTTCTGTTGCCATGTTTTGCTTAAAACAGCTGACTCTCAGACTTTTACCATCAGTCATGTTGTTGACGATTAATCAAATTTTCAACTTGCCTGCGTAATTCAGCCCTTGAAACCAAGAAATGGTTCCAGTATCATGTACGTAGGCAAAGTCTAATCCCTGAAAGAATGAGTGGTTCCCTTTCTTTGTAGTTCAGTCTTAAGCTCTGAAAAGGAAGCCTGGTTTCCTGATGGGTTGTGTCAGCTGCCCCAGCTGGATTAGGAAGAGCAGGCTCAGCTCCTGGTGCCAGTGGGAACCCCCAGACAGTACCAAATGATTGCGTGTTTGTGGGGAGAACATTGTTGTTTTCCTTGACTGCCTCTGCAGCCGTGGAAGAATGCACTGAGAAAGGCTGCCTTGCCTTGTCCTTGCTGGAGCTGCTGGGGTTCAACCTGACCTTTGTTTTTCTTGCCAGTCTTCTGGTCCTGATCCAAGTAAGACTTAAGTCCACTGCTTCTCCTTATGCAGCCTCCCTTTGCTCTCTCACGTGTCCTGGGTAAGAACTTTCCTTCTTGCTGGAAGCGCTTTCTGCCCCAAGACATCAAAGTATCTTCACAGTGCTAATTGCTTTAGCTAAGCAGGGTCTCTTGATCGCTTGCTGTGCTCTCTGATGAGATATTGTTGGTCAGCTATGAAATTGGTGCAGTACAGCATCAGTGTTTCTTTTCTGCAGCCTGTAGCAGCTGGATCAGGAATTCCTGAAATTAAGTGCTACCTCAACGGTGTAAAGGTTCCGGGCGTTGTGCGTCTCCGGACAGTGGTGTGCAAAGCTATGGGAGTGCTCTTCAGTGTGGCAGGAGGTAAGGACGACTGTGGTGTCTTGATCTTGTTGGGGTAAGGAATCGCTGAGGGGGAAAAATGCTGTCCCTGCTATACGTAGGGCACAAAAGGCCTTTTCAGTAAAATGATTTTGATGGGCTGGAGCAGAGTGATGAGTCCTGAATGCATATATAGAGTAGAAAATAGACATAAGGATCAAGACAACTGGCGGAATGGGTACTTTTCTGTGTAGGCTAGTCAGAAGTGTCTCTTTTTGGCTCCAAGAGGGAGACCTGAGAATTCTCCAGAGCACGTTGTCTAGAGCAGCCTGAAGGAGGCTATGTTCTAGGCAGCAGGGCAGAGTAACTTGGGGAGTTCAGAGTACTTGTAACAGCTGTCTTTGAATGGTTCCACCCACTTGGGAGTGCCAAGTTTGTGCAAGTCTTTACAAACATTTGTGAGGTTGAGGGGGCAGGGGTCAGCACCTTCCCTCACCTTGAGGGGAGAGGGAAGAGCTGCAGGCTTGGCACAGGTGATTGTACTATGGCATGGGAGTGGTGGGCTGGTCTTTCCTGGCATTGTCAGCAAGGGAGAGAGCTGGGTGAAATGTGTTGTCTCATCAACCCTGTTTTTCCAGGTCTTTTTGTCGGGAAGGAGGGTCCAATGATTCACAGTGGTGCTGTTGTGGGTGCAGGGTTGCCACAGGTTAGTGCTGGCCTAGTCACACCACTGCTTTGTTAAAAGTACTGTGAGGAGTAAGTTGCCGTTTCCCGTGTTTCTAAATCTTTCTCTTGTTTGTAGTTCCAGAGCATCTCTTTGAGGAAGATCCAATTTAACTTTCCCTATTTCCGCAGTGACAGGTACTGTACCCAGGATGTGGAGGAGGGGGGAGGAGGATGAGTGTGCAGACTGCCCTGGGAGAAGGGTGTTGGGCTGGGATGAATCAGTCAGTCCATTTTTGATTTTATCTCCAGTGTCCTGCAGTTTCATTCTGCAGCAGGACAACACCAGGACTTGGCTCTTCCATGCTGCTCTACTCTTGTCTCCGTGTTCATTGTTGTTCTCTTGTACTACTCAACAAATCTCTGCCTGTTTAAAACCTTTAATGTGAATGTCTAAATGGCTTCACTGTTGGGAACAAACTCAGTTATTCACCCGTTATGACCAAGATATACTACAGAGAAGGCTGGTTCACCTGAATGTGAAGAAAATCTTGCCCTTCCTTCTCTCTTTCCAGTGATGCTGGAGTCCCGCAGTTTGGGGTAGTTCCTCATATACTGGGCAGTTGTGGAGTGCCAGAGTTTTGCTCTGTGTTGGTGCTCTAGAGAAAAAGCATGATGCTGCAATGGCTTACTAAATAAATGCTGTTGCCTGCCATAGCCAGCATTCCTCCCAGCTGTCACTCCTGTATCCCTGGGATATATCCATAAATGGGAATGGTCTCTTTGCAGAACCTAAGCATCTCCAGAGCTCTACTTTGCTAAACTGAGATTGTTTTCCTCTTCATTTTAGGGATAAAAGGGATTTTGTGTCTGCTGGAGCTGCTGCAGGGGTTGCGGCTGCTTTTGGAGCCCCAATTGGGGGCACTCTCTTCAGCTTGGAAGAAGGTTCCTCCTTTTGGAACCAGGGACTTACGTGGAAAGTGGTGAGTAATGACTCTGTGTGCCTCTTCCTTGAGGTGGACCTTTGGGAGGGCTTGTGTGGGAGGGCATTCAGATTATCCTGTGTCTCCTCCTGAGTTTTTATGACAGGAGAGAGATTGTCTGATCTGAGTGCTTCAGAATTACTACAGATCAAGAGCAGAGACGAGTCTGGTACTATCTGGAACTGTGGGGCAACTCTGCAGGGAGCAGAATTAGTGTACCTGGGAGAAAGGGCTTTTGTGCCTGGGCTCTTTGCAGTCCAGTCCTTTGTTAGCAGACAGAGTAGGGAGGTGCTGGATTTCTTTCTGCTTTTTCTCTGCCCAGGGGAGCCGTATTGCAGCAATGCCATGTGCCTTCAGGTTGCCTTCTCTGCTTCTAGTGCCTATTTTCATGAAGTGGACAGTATTTTAAAAACATTGGATTCCTTTTTTTTTTTTGCATCTTTGACACACGCACACAAAAAAAAGAGCATTTGCTGCAAGAATTACTAGGTGAAATTCCTAACTTCTTGTGTGGGAAGCCAAATCAGGTGATTATAGTAGTCCATTCTAGCCCTGGTCTCTTTTACAGCAGGGAATGGGTGTTAAACCTCTTAAGGACTATTTTCCTAAAGCTTTAGATGGCTCTGAGTTTCTCTTCCCCTGGCATAACTCTCAAGGAAGAGCTGACTGCCAGTCGTAATTTGGGGAGTGCTTATTTTTCCTTTTTGTGTTTACTTTCTCAGCTTTTCTCTTCCATGGCTGCCACCTTCACCCTGAATTTTTTCCGCTCTGGGATTCAGTTTGGAAGTTGGGGTTCTTTCCAGCTCCCTGGACTGCTGAACTTTGGGGAGTTTAGGGTAAGATTTAGTGCTCTTATTTCCCCACCACCCCTGTGTTTCTGTTTTTTTCGATATATGCTTGTATTTCAGTGAAGAGCAGTTGATACTTAGCTGCAATACATTGATAGCTTAAGACAGAGTTCTCCTTTGGTCATAGCTGCTGAAAGTCTTCTGCTGGGGAGACAGAAGCACTGGTAGGCAATTGCAGCAACTACTCTGATGCCTTTCTTTAACATTTTTCTGCACATAGTGCTCTGAGTCTGATAAGAAATGCCACCTTTGGACGGCTGTGGACTTGGGCTTCTTCATTCTGATGGGGATTGTAGGAGGCCTTCTTGGAGCCACCTTCAACTGTTTGAACAAAAGACTTGCGAAGTACCGCATGCGGAATGTACATCCCAAGCCGAAGCTGGTCAGGTATTTGTGCTCTTTTGAGTTTGTGCAAGAATCTCTGATCTGTGTTCGGTGTCCCAAAGCAAAAGCATCAATCTAGCAGACCCAGTGAAAGGGATTGGAGGAAGTCCCAGACCTGCTACTTTTAAAATCACAAAAAGAAGCCGCCATAGAACTTTAAAGTGAACACCAGAAAACAGATGTTACAGTCCCTCTGCATTTTTGTAATTACTTTGGCGGTACTGAGAGAGCTGCAAGCCCCCTTACAAGGGCTGTGAAGGGAGCTCTTTATTATAAAGGCTATAGCTGAACAAACCAGAGCTTTGTCTCCATGCAGTATTTTTTTTTATGTCTTGTCAGAATGGATGTGGAAGGAATAGCTGATCCCACTATCCCCCTCTTTTTTTTTTTTTCTCCTCTTTTTTTTTTTTAAATTGTCTTGGTTAATTAAACCCACAACTGAGCTAATATCTTTGCTATTTAGAGAGGGAATTGCCATGTAATTCTGGAAAACAACTTTGTTGCTCTAGGCTATTCCTAAAAAAGAAGCCCAGGTTTAAAAAAAACAAGTGTATTTAAGCAGTAAAGCGATATGAGAGACTATGCATCAACCTGTCCAGTCCTGCCTGGACTTCTGCCCTATAAGGATCTACAGAACGTTGTTTCCATGTGAACAGCCTCATCACTGAACCCTTCCCTGTGGCTTTTTATACGTGACGGTTACATGTTCTGTGGGCAGAAATAGCTCCTTTTTGGGGCAGGCAATTAAAAAGGGGACTTAACGCAATCCCTGGCAGACAAGTCATAATTCAGCTTGACTTGCAGGGTCCCCTGCTTCTGATGTTAAGCTGTGGTGACTGCTTTTTCTTGCAACCTTATCAAAGTCCTGTGCAGAGCTGGGACTGGGTGGACAGGGCTGAGCATGGCTTCAGTGTATGGTTTCTATTGTGTACTTGCAGAGTCTTGGAGAGCCTGCTGGTGTCGTTGACTACCACGGTCGTGGTCTTTGTAGCCTCCATGGTTCTGGGGGAATGCCGGCAGATGTCTTCCACCAGTCATAGTGGCAATGACACTGTGAGCCTGCAGGTGAGGGATCTTACATGGAGATTTTGTCCCCATCATATTGTTCACCCCTCAGAGACGCGCAGGCACATA
This sequence comes from Rhinoptilus africanus, assembly GCA_013400135.1. Classification (NCBI taxonomy): domain Eukaryota; kingdom Metazoa; phylum Chordata; class Aves; order Charadriiformes; family Glareolidae; genus Rhinoptilus; species Rhinoptilus africanus. The sequence continues at coordinate 181,268 of VXBO01014183.1, forward strand.
ACGAGCTGTTATGTGTGCAGCACATAACAGAATGTCAGTGAAAGCTTCCATACAGTTGCAGGAGCGTAGGGTAATAATGAAGGCTGCCCTTTGTGCTCACGTACTTCGGCAAAGCAGCTCAAATGGTGAATCAGGGAGCCCATTGATGCTGCAGGCCACATCTCTGCTATTGATGTTTGGTCTGAACTTCCCAAACTGTGGGCTGACAGTCCTATACAGGAGGGTTACTCCCTTTCTGCACAAAGGCTAATGTCGGAGAGAGTGGATTTTAACTGTTCATGTCTTTTGTGTCCCGCATTAGGGTATGTCGGAGGATGTGAACTCAAGCATCAGAACTTTTTTCTGCCCAAATGAAACCTACAATGACATGGCCACACTCTTCTTCAATCCTCAGGAGTCAGCTATCTTGCAGCTCTTCCACCAGGATGGTGAGTAGCGAGGAGAGAGTGCCTTATCCCCCATGCTTAGGCTTCAGAGCTTCATCTTGCTCGAAACAGCCTTGGCATAAGAAGCACAAGGCTAAGATATCTTCAGACCTTCATGGTTTTGGAGGACTGCTAGTACAACAGGTGAAAGCCTCCTCCATGGGAAGAAAGGCCTGCTTTTTCTCTCTTTTTCATTTATTCGTTGTCTTCATGTGTGTTTGGACTGGGACGCTAAATAGCTGTTGTGAGATGAGCCTGCTGTGAGCTGAGGGTGGATGGTGCAAGACTACAGTCTTTGTCCGACAGACCTGTGCCCCTTTAGTCATGATTCTTCTTGTGTTGCAGGTACTTTCAGCCCAGTCACACTGTCCTTGTTCTTCCTTCTCTATTTCTTACTCTCCTGCTGGACATACGGGATCTCTGTGCCCAGTGGTCTTTTTGTACCATCACTGCTTTGTGGGGCTGCCTTCGGACGCCTGGTCGCCAACCTCCTCAAAAGGTGCATTGAGTATGCGTATGTGTGCGAGAGATGTGCTGCAGATGGATGCTGAGCTCTCCGTCGGGTTATTCTGATCTCCAGGCTCTGTGTTTTGCCCTAGCTACATTGGCCTGGATCACATCTACTCGGGAACCTTTGCACTGATTGGGGCAGCAGCATTCCTGGGAGGAGTGGTCCGCATGACTATTAGCCTGACTGTCATCCTAATTGAATCCACCAATGAGATCACCTATGGGCTCCCAATAATGATCACACTCATGGTGAGTGCAGGCTCTTAGCTCAGGCTTCTTGCAGACTGCTCGAACACGTGCTCGCCCTGAGTCTCTGTTCCTTCCAGGGATATGATAAGCCAAGGAGTCTTGTACTTGGAGCAACAACTCAGTAGACCTTCCATTTGCTCTGCAGGTAGCCAAATGGACAGGAGACTTTTTCAACAAAGGCATCTATGACATCCATGTGAATTTGCGAGGAGTACCTCTTCTGGAGTGGGAAACGGAGGTGGAAATGGATAAGTAAGGCTGCTGCTCTTGGCAGGGCTGTGGGTTAGAGTTTGTGGTGGCATTCTTGCTCAGAAAGGAATGCTGTAATGGAAGGGGAATGATGCTTCATCTTCAGGGAATCTGGCTGCTCTGAGGAGGACTGCTGTGGAAGGAGTTGGGAGTTGTGCATCAGGCCTGCAGCAGGAAAGAGGTGCTGGAGCCCTTTCTGAGGAGGGGTGGATGGGTGGAGATCTGAGGAGCAGATTTGTGAGGTTTAGCAAGAACTCTGAAAATGTTCCACTGGGTGTTGCTGCTTGCAGAATTTCATCTTCTTCCCACCTGTTGTCTTTTCCCAGAAGTGTTTAAACACTTTCTGTGTTATAAGCTGGAACCTTTCTCCTTGCCTATAGTGAATCATTGATACAATGTTATGTTAAAAAAAAAATAATTGTGCCAGCACTGCTAATAATACAGTGAAGATGAGCACACAGGTACAAGGAGCTGACAGAATAAACTGCAGCAGAATCCTTCAGGATCTCGTTTTGGAACTGGTTTGTTTCCTCATTTGTCTATCACCAGCCCTCTGTCGTTGACATTTGATGCATGCAGCAATCTTGGATTTCTCTTTCCTCAGACTACGAGCCAGCGACATCATGGAACCCAACCTGACATATGTCTACCCACACACGAGGATCCAGTCCCTCGTTAGCATCCTGCGCACAACTGTCCATCATGCCTTCCCTGTAGTGACTGAGAACCGGGGCAACGAGAGAGAGTTCATGAAGGGAAATCAGCTGATAAGTAACAACATCAAATTCAAGGTAAGACGTTGCTGGTTTGATAAGTTCAAGGGTAAAGAGCTTTGTTTTGCAGATGGAAGGCCCTTTCTTTTGCTGTCTAGGCTTTTGTCAGTGCAGAATTCAGGTCAGAGATGAGCACCTACTGCAACAGAAAATTTTCAAGGACTCAATTACATTGCATTCTGCAGGTTGTGATAAGACGGGTGGGCAGCATTCCTAGAGGCAAAAGTTAAGAGGACTAAGTAACCTGTTTAGGATAGACATGGAAAAAGTTTGGATTTGGCACTGAAGTACTGAACCCTCCACTGAGATCAGTAGTAGGTGCCTAAATGCCTCTCTCCTTTGTTGGGAGAGACAAGTACCTGTGGGGCAGGTACTTTAGTCTCTTGGTAAACTTAAAATTTAAGGTCATGAATAATGTACATGCTTGTGGAATACTTGTGCTCTAGCGAAAAAGGGTGCCTGAGTTCCTAAATGCCAGGTTCTCCATCCAAGGAGAGTACAGTCCTGTTGGTTCTTCTTACAAGTGCTGCAGCAACACTGACTAAGGAACGCTTTATTGGTGACATAAAGCTATCATCAAATAGTTCACAGTTGCTTTTGGATAACTGTTGACCTGCTTAGTGGGCATCTGAAAATTGTTTGCTTTATCCAGAAATCTAGCATCCTCACCCGAGCTGGAGAGCAGCGCAAGCGTAGCCAATCCATGAAATCCTACCCTTCCAGTGAGTTGCGTAACATGTGTGATGAACACATAGCAACAGAGGAGCCACCAGAAAAGGAGGATCTGCTGCAACAGATGCTAGAGAGAAGGTGAGATCCTGGTAGGCACAAACGTATGGAAACAGGGTGTTTCCATATGTTGAGATGTGTAGTGATGCTTCATACAGTCATTCTGTGCGTCAGAGGAAACGGTGCTGGTATCCACATTTTAGAAGTGACTTGTCTGGTCTCATCAGCCAGTGCTGGGGCTCACACCTGTGACTGAATTCCTAGGCTAATGGCTTGATGATGTCCAACCTGTTAATTTAAATTTCCTTCAAACACTTAGCCAGAAATGTTTCCTGGAGAGGATGGAATACCTGGGGAAGTATCTTGTCTGTAGAAGTTGATGCCCTCTTGTCTGCAAAAACCTGAGGGCTCTGCAAAGCTCACTTCTCCCAGGAGAGACGCTAATGACTTGGTGGCATAAAGCTGATACCACCTTTCTGGTAACTGGGTTGAGTCACCGGGCTTGTATTGCAGTTGCTTCCAAGCAGCAGGCTAGTCTAGTGAGTCAGTTTCTAACCTAGTGATTGTGACTCTTGTGAGTGGGCTCCTGACCCTGATGTTTTGCCACATGCTTCAACTAGAATCGGAATAATTTGGCACTGAAAATTGCTTTAGTAGGAAGTGCTTTGACATTGAGGGTTAGGAGACTGCCTCTGTTCTGCTGCTGCTGTCATACTCTGCCCATAGTAGTGGCTCGTGACTCCTCTCTGCTATTTTGTTTGGTGGAGAAGAGACTTGCTTGTCTAGCAAGAGTCCCTGAAATGTTCAGGAGAAGGTTGCGAAGAGCTGAAATAGCTGTTGTTTTGGGAGCAGGGGTTTGTGTCTGTCCTTAAGGTCGTACAACTTGTAACATGTTAAATCTGTCGCAGATACACTCCCTACCCCAACCTGTACCCAGACCAGTCTCCCAGTGAAGAGTGGACCATGGAGGAGCGCTTCAGACCTTTGACCTTCCATGGCTTGATCTTGCGCTCACAGCTTGTCACCCTCCTCGTCAGGGGTGTTTGTTACTCCGAGAGCCAGTCGGTGAGTCTTCCTAATGAGGAATTGGAGCAGAGACATCCCTCCCCTCTCGGCTGAGAAGGTTGAGAACAATGTTTATGGGTTGCAAAAAAAGAATCTATCTGTTTTTACACTTTAAGGAATACATCTGTGTTTTAAAAGCTGCAGATGGATAATGTGAATTCTCCCTTGCAGCTCTAGAATAGAGAGAATTTAATTTCTGCTTAACATCCCCCGGAAGAGAGGACAGCTATTGTTTAAAAAATAAACCAACAGATCCATTTGTTGCACAAAGGTTCAATTCTGTCAGAACTGGTGAACAGAGGGCAGATCCTAAATGCAAAGAGAGCAACCAGCAGTTAATACTGTGTGGCTTTTACTGCTTCATGCCAAGGTCTTACCAGGAGTGTCAGCTGCATCGAGACTAGTAAGAGCATTTGGTTTTGAGGCCCATCTTTCACAAGGCTAGTTGGTTGCTGCCCTCCAGTGTTGAGTGTAGACCTGTCAGAGGTTGGAGAGCAGATCTGTTGCGCTCTCGGCTAAATGCCTGGGTAGGTTTGGGCTTGCACTGCGGCATTCAGAGGTGAGCTGCTAGGGGTACCTCTACAGAGTTGTATTCGCGGGTGTGGGAGGAGGAGGAGATCTGAATGAGTGATTGGGAGGCAGCGCTTGCTGTGCTGCTTGCAGCCCATGTACTGTCTGGGATGGTGACGCATCAGTTCAGTGGGATTTGTTCTAATTGCAGAGTGCGAGTCAGCCTCGTCTGTCCCATGCAGAGATGTCAGAGGATTATCCCCGATATCCAGATATCCATGACCTGGACCTCACATTGCTGAACCCTCGGATGATAGTGGTAAGAGAGGCACTGCAGTATGGCAGTGTTTCCTGATATGTTTTTAGGACTGTCCCAAGCCTTTAAGAAAAGCTGGGAGCACGTTTAAGTCCACTCGGGTGCAGTGACCAACATCTGGTACTTCTCATGCATTCGGTCAGCCTTGTCTGCACGTGGAAATGAATCCTCACACCTGCTGTGAAGTGACGTTGCACACAGGTGCTTTTCTTTCAGAACAAGACATTATCTGTTTAATTTAACTTCCTTCTAGATTAGACTCCTGTCTGAATGCAATCGAACAGGCAAACTGGTGATACCTGTTTGGAACTCTGTGTGCTGGCAGCTCGGTCAGCAGCAGGCCTGTCATTGTCTTTGTGACAGGAAGGTTGCTGTGTAAGCCCAACTGCTTTTTTAACATACACTCTTATTTTCGTGGACCTGCATTTATCCTGCTTAGAGGCTTTCTGCAGCATTGGGCTTTTAAGATCATGGGTTGAGTGTTCAAACAAACTGTGACAAATTGAGGTTCCTGAAATAGTTTCATAGTTGGGGAGAAATAGAGGATGCTCACAGTTTAATACCCTCTCCAGAGATCAGTGCATTGGAGGAGTTGTAGGAATTGCTTGTTAGTGAAAATGCCTCTTGTAATTAATATAATTGTTTTTCTTTTTTAGGATGTCACCCCATACATGAACCCATCACCCTTTGCTGTCTCTCCAAACACTCATGTGTCACAAGTCTTCAACCTGTTCAGGACAATGGGACTCAGACATTTACCGGTTGTGAACGCAGTTGGAGAGGTGAGTCCTTATCTCCATTTTGTCTTGGCTGAGCAAGGAAGCCACTGTGTTTTTTGCAATGCTTTTCAGCTTTGGGAGAATTTAGATATCTCTTAACATCAAACAGAAATGCTTAAAGAGATCAGAATGTGATCTGCTTTAACGCCCTGAAGCATTGTTGGCTACTGTGACTTTGTGTGATTTTACTGTGGTCTTTTGTGTCCGAGCCTGCTTCCTGCTTTCCCTGCAAAGGGCAGGACATGCAGTCTTGCTCCTGTCTCAGGCTGGCAACGTGTGGAAGCTTTTAATGTCTTGTACCTGTTAAGAGGCCTTGAATTCATCAGAGGCCACTAATTTGGCGTCCTCTTTGACAGCTTTATTCAAGGCTAAGAGCAGAATTTCCTGTGTGTTGGGGCAGGAGGTTTTTCAGCTGGAAGGGAACTTGCATTCTGTTGTTACTCATAGGAGCAGCAAAATAGAGGAGTCTTTGAATGGTTTGTGCTTGATTCATTGTACTCGTGTGTGTACTCTTTGTCATCTACAATGCTCAGGAATAGTCAGTAGGTGTCAGTAACTTCCTACAAACATAACGAGAAACTTTTTCCCTGAGGCCTGAACTGGTCTGTCCCCATAACACAGCAGTGCTTTCTCTGCCTCTTTGGGCTACTAATAGCTACTCTGCAGAGCCCTTTGGTTGAAAATAAGAGATGCTGTCTCGCTCCGTGTTCAGTACAAGATGCTCTTGCAGTACTAGAGAGCACCCTAGTTCTAAACTCTTTTAATGTGTAAAATCGCACGTGGTTTGACTGTTTCTCCAGCAGGCTGGGAGAGGGTGCCTTTTGTGACCTGCCAGCTAGTGATGGCCACTGTGCGGTCCCCACTTAGCTAGTCTTTACCATTTCTGTGTTTTGGTCTTTAGAGCTTCCTAGAATGTATCTGAAACAAGTTATCTGCAGTCATGTCATGTAGCATACTAGAAATGTCTCAGCTTTGTTATTTCTGATTACAGTTTTCATTTTCCAAAGGATTTAGTTGCATTCGTATTCAGCCTAACATGGACAGGTTTTTCCTTCCTTGACAGGTGTAATTACTGCTGTGTCCAGACACAATAGCAGCAGTTAAGCTGTCCATTTGGGTGTAGTTAAAGCAGTGTCTTGCCTGTAGATAAGTGTTGGGGGAGGGAGGGGTGTTGCTTTGGGGAGATTTGAACTTGCACCCGCTCTAATTCAGCACTGGTCAAGAACTTGCTTGCAAGTTCCCTCTTTTTTGGGGGTTGGAAGGAACAGGTCTACCATGCACCTCTCTTAGTGGCATGTCTGTGATATTGACTTGTATCTTTTTTCCTCTTTTCTTCCTCTTTAAGATTGTTGGGATAATCACTCGGCACAACCTGACCCACGAATTTCTGCAGGCAAGACTGAGACAACACTATCAGACCATTTGATGCCCCTGCCCACCCTGCCCCACTGTCGGTGTGGCTACCTCCCTCTTCCAAGCCTGCACACGCGCTCGCAATCTGCTTGGACCCCACAAGGCCCAAGACTTGCCGTTTGGCTTCTCACATGCATATCAAGCCTGGGGAGCTGGAAAACATCTTGCTAGCCAGAGAATTAGAGGAGCTGCCTGAGCCCAGAGGTGTTGATTGGTCTCAGGCACTTGGTTTGACCACTCTTGATCCAGATTTTTTCTTTTCCTGTGCCCCAGTTATCTCCTTTAAACAGATGTTGTCCTAACACTTTATGTTCTGCTATTTTGTTTTGGTTTGGGTTTTTTTTAATGGTTGGAAAAAAGAACCATCTAGCTCCACTGTGTCCTGTGCAGAGAACTGCAGCATCTTTTCCCTGTACTCCTGTATGTCTCCCTTTTCCTCTTCCTCCCTTGTTCCTGCAACTGTTGCCTTACTTGTGTGAGAAGGGGGTCACTGTCAGGGCTGAGAGGAGATATTGAAGTCTGCAGGATGGCTTTTCTCAAAAGTGGCATTAAAAAATCCAGCTATCTGAAAATAGATCTCTCTTTGCAGGTGCTCCCATTTGCCCATGTTGTCCTCAAACCAGGACACCCGTTTTTTCTCTCTGGCTTCATTTGTTCCCAATTTCTCTCCTTTCATGGGGAAGCGTCCCTGCTGTGGTGGTTTTGACAGCAACTGACTTTTGAGAGCAGCTCAGCAAATCAGGAGTTCAAAAGAGTTCAGTTACTGTTTGGGATTATAAATATTTAATACATTTTCAAAGCATCTTAGAGAAAGGAGATCTTTTCTCTGTTAGCTCTTGCTGTTATCTCCTTGTAAGAGACTCTTCTAAGGCACTTTGTGGCACTACACTTTGTCATTGCCCTGACACTCCTGCATTTCTTGGCATTTGTAGACACTTTGTTTTTGAACAGTGAGAGCCTGGGACACATTTCTAGAGAGACCAGGGAACTCCACGTCTGCAGAGCATGGTGAAGTGTTCCTTTCTGGAAGCAAACGGAACTGATGCCCTGTCCCTGGGCTTGGCTGAATTATCTCTGTGTCAGGAGAGGTGCTGGTGTAACTTCAGGCTGCCATACGGGAGGGACACTTGGTGCTAGTGACTAACAGACAGGATCTGCTGCAGGGTGATAAGCGGGGCTGTCTGTGCTCTAAAAATGCTTGGGATACTGTGCAACTGCAACTACCGAATATCTGTGAAGGGAAAATCAGCTCTTAGAAGCCAGTTGCAGCCAGTTCACTGCTTTAGCAGGTACCATCCTGGCCAGCACCTGTATTGTTCCAGCAGGCACCTGCCCTCCTGAGTTTTGCATACAGATAACCCTCAGTGGGAAGCCAGCGTTGTGCCTTCAGGGGCTGCAGAGCTGATTGGCTTGATAGAGCACAGAGCATTCTCTCCTCGAGAGACTGGGCCAAGTAACATGGGGAATGTATCCCAGAAAAGCTTCTACACAGTCTCTTAGCACTCTGATTAACCTGTTGTCTGCCATAAGGAGCTAGCTAGATGAGAGTTGTTCTAGAAGGAAATTATTGTATTTTCTGAATTCAGGAGCTCATCTATGCGGAAAATTTTCCTTACTAAGCCTGAAGCCTTTCCTTACTTGTGTCAAAACACTAAATCTGTTAAAACAGGCTCTTTGACTTTGTGGAAGCTGATTGTTCCAGAGCACTGCTCTGCAAACTGCTGGCTGCTGAGCCCTACTACAGTTAGGGTTAGGACGAGGTTTTGTGCCCAGGGCACCAGCCATGGTCTTGATGTGTGGCTCTTCAAGTCACTGGAACTCACAGATGTTCATAAAGCCTTTGCAGTCCAAATAGGTGGTGGAAAGATGTATTCTCTGGCTGTGCTTACAATAAAGACAGCTGAGTCAGGGGAGGCTCCTGAATTTTTTCCAGCAGATGAGAGAAAACTTGGTCTTACAAGTGGTTCCTGAGGCCAAGTTTTCAGGTAGAATTGGTCCTTGTCATACAGGGCATGGCATGGCTCAGCTGGAAAGTTTGGTTTTCGCAAAGCTGTTTGTGAGCACTTAGATTTTATTTTTTCTTTTAAATTTTTATTCTTCTCCATTGACATCTGGAGACAGTTTTTTCTCTTAGTGTTCTTTCCCACCTGCTGCCTTATTAAGAGAGGAAGGGCAGGTCTTTGTTTTCAAGAATGGATTTATATCATTTCCAGAAAGGAAGGAGTGAACTGTGGTCCATGCAATGGCAGTTGTTGCAAAGGAAGCGCTGTGTGTCCCTTTGTTAACTGTGGCCGCTCTCCAGGGCTGCTTGGGAAGCGACTTACCTAAAGAGCAGGGAATATATTCGTTCTTTTTCCTTTCTTACTGTGGAACTTGCAGCAGCAGCTCTTGTGTCCTCCACTAAAATAGTTTTGCTGGCTTCTGAATATCCTAGCTGCATTTCAGATAAGGCATGCAGGCTCTTAAACGCCCAAGAGTAAAACGAAGGTATTTTCCTCCAACCAGTATCCATCTTGTGCCTTCACCCTGGACTCCTTAGCTGGGCCAGGTGCGGCATGTTCCTTAGAGCATATAAATTGGCATCAGCTACCGCTCTTGACTTGCAAGTTGTTTCCCTGTAAGTAGTGTAAGGATGTTTGTTTTCTCTGAATAGTCTCTGCAGATGATTTCTAAAATGCCTATGTTCCCTGAACTCTGGTCTTGCACTGAGCTATCCCGAAAAACTTCCAGCACCCTTTTGCACTCCCTGGAGCTGGACTGTAGGTCTGAAATATGCTTCTGTTAACCTACCTTTCATTCAAAGGATTTGTGCTTGTGGGCAGTTAGAAATCACAGGAATCCTGTTTTGATGGGATTTTAGATCACTCTAATGTGGAATTAGCAATCCCGTACTGTCAGAGCATCTGTCAAGAGTGCCCTGTGTCTCTCCATGACAAATCTTTTTCCTCTTGCTCATGTTGAGTGATTGTTTGTGGAAGGTTCCTTCTCTTCCTGCACATGAATAGGGCTCCTTAGATTGGTTGCCTTGAGCTGGTCATGTTCTGGTTTATTTCATTACACAAACTGCAGCAGTGTATTTTGCTGCAGGATATCTTGTCACTGCTACTGAGGCCTGGAGTTAGGCAATCCAGACAAGACAGGCTGAAAAATCTTCTCAAGGTTTGTCTGAGCACCAGCTGCTTTTCCCCGTGAGAAGGCCATATGCCTTCAGCCAGCTGTTAGCACTGTCTGCTCTGCCTGTCCATCTCTCTCATTCAAACATTTTAGGTGGAAAACACACCCCTTTCACTCTTTCAGTAAAGAAGTCTTAAATGAGGATGGTGGGTGACCCTGTCAGCTGCTCTAAAGGGAAATCTCAGTGTGCAATCGCTGTTCTGTAGCTTGCAGAAAGGGAATTACAAGTTCACATGGCATTTGGGGATGCAGCATTTCCCTTCTGCTAAGGACCAATGCGAAGAAGGCTTGTGTTGGACCAGTCTTGTTCTCACACTTTGGTCCCTAAATTCCTTTCTTAGAACACACTAACTGCTTCTGCTCTGGCTCCGGCTGTTTAGTGATTTACCAAGAAACTCAATTCTAATGTAGGTGCCTGTAACCTTTTGCTCAGAGCAACACTGAAGGAATAGTAACCAAGAACTGGATTATATTGGTGGCAGAAGTTAGGGGGTAGCATGGGGCGTTCTCCCTGGCCTCATGGTTTCCTGTGCAGTGTTAATTATGCAGTTTTGAATTGTTAACTTACTGTGAGCCATTCCAATGGTAGCGACTTACCTTTCCATTTGTTTTTTTGCACTGTTTTTTGTCATAAAATTATGTAAGCTAATTCCACAGTGTATATAAATTGTATTTTTTTTAAATTTGTATGACTATATTTTTATTTGAACTTTAGCACTTGGGAAGTATTCATGTAACCATAACATGTCTGAGAGTAAAATGTTTGTGTGTCTCCTTCAGCACTTTCAAGGCCTTTTGATGTTTCTAGTGTTGTCTTATTTTTGCCCTTTATTATAATAAAACTGGTAGAACATGGCAATATCCAAGAACATGATTTGAGGTAGATGAGTAGTTGCTGTTTAGGAGCTGTCTGAGTTGAACAGTTTGTGCAGGAGGTGCTGTGAGGCTGGGCAAAGAATTAGTGTAATCCTTTAGGTTGCAACCACTCGAGTCCTGTGTTCTCTCACAATGGCTGTTTAAAAGGAAGGAAATATCGTATGTGTGATAAGGAGCTGAAATGGGCACACTGTGCTAGAGGCGAGTGCTGCTTTTCTTACCTGAGAGCTCCTTGCTTTCCACCCTTCTCACAGTAAGTTAATGAAAGAAGTTTAGAGTGCAGTGTTACACCTCTTGGTTTACAGGTTGCCTCTCCAGGATGTGAAAAATCCTCGTTTCATCCTTAGCTTTATTTAGTTTGTGGGTATCTTTTCCGCTTGATCTTGCTGTCTACCTTACAGGCAAGAACTTGTGACAATTTTTGACCTTTCATCACATGCTTACAGGCCAAAAATGTGAGCAAGTAGAAATATCTGACCCAAAAGCTCACTGCCTTTCTAAGTTTGTGCTTCTCTGGATGAGGGAGCTGTGTTGCCCAGGATGCACGCGGTAGCTCTCTGATGCACTCTGATAGGAGATCAGCCAGCAGCTCGTCTGGCTCCTGCCCTCGGTCTCTTGGTGTGTATGTAGTGACAGGGAGAGCCTGAAATAGATGAAGGCATCAGTTGGGAGAGGATGGCGGAAAATCTGGGTTTGGGAGCTAAATAAGAAGTGCCAAGATGGTCTTAAATACTGTTCCTAGCAAGGAATCAGGGCAGAGGAGTGAGTCACCAGTAAAAAAAGAGCGGGGGGAACTCTGCTTCATCTCTGCTGCTGCAGTGGTGTAGGAGTGAGTGAGTGGTGTAGGAGGAGTGAATGGGAGAAGCATTTCCATCCTAAAATTGAGGTCCATCACCTGCCACTTTAGCATAACAGTAAAGAAGGAAATAGACTGTCTGTCTTTTGTCTACTTTCTCACCTCCCACCCTGAAAAAAGGAGGTGGGAGAGGTGTGTCTGTCCATGCTGGCAGGTACAGCTTGGCAATTGGTGGTATGGCAACTTCCCTGCGGCCAGACGGAGTAAAGCAGCCAGCTGGACTCACGCAGATACCAGACACTTGGTTTGAGCCACTGTCAGCTTTAGTGCTGCTTTGGGCGTCAAGATTTTATGCCAGGTGATTTCTACTACAGACTAAAAGCAGTCAAGTTTCTTGCCAGAAGAAAGAGGGATCAAAACCAGTTAGAAGCAGTGGTTTGTCTTGCATTTTATCATGGTTGATGGAAGTGGTTAGTAGAAAAGCTGTGTAATACTTAAATGCTCAAAGCAACCAACTTCATGTGTAGATTAAAATCCTTTTCTACCAAGGTTTGTAGGCTCACTAAATCGACCTATGTGTCATGGTCTCTGTACCTGTAAACTGTGTATCTAGCAGAAGAATTTAGTGCTGTTCAGTGAGTGGATTTTTTTTTTTGTTGGTGTTTTTTTTTTTTTCTCTTGCTTTGCTGGCAGGATGCAAGCTGCCTACTCTAGCGTGTGTGCATGCATACGGGTCTGTGCCACACGTCGCAGGCGGGAGGGATGGGGGGATGAGGGAGGATGAGGAAGGATGAAGGAGGATGAGGAAGGATGGCTGCCGGGGGCTGTGGCCGCGCTGGGGGCGAGGGAGAGGATGGAGCTGCTCTTCTTGTCCAGGGTGCTGAAGCTCTCTCCAGCAGCAGCGGGACACGCTCGGCCTCTTCAGCATCCACTGGAGCTTTTCAAAGGCAGTGTGTGGAAAAAAAACCTGTTTGAGGCTGGAATGAGATGGCAGTGAGTTCCACCGCCGTCGGGGAAGTGAGGGGTATCAGGCTGCGAGGGCTGGACGTTGAGATCGCTGTTTAAAAGTAGTCAGGGTGCTGGGTGCTTTTCAAATCAGGGTGCTGGAACAAAACTGCAGAAATAAAAGCATAGGTTGCTGTGTGGGCCATGTATATTTAACACACATTTTAGTGATTCTTAAGCATCTAGGAGCAGGATGCTGTAACCCATAGATACCAGTTATGAATAGATGAACATAGAAAAAAATACTGTGATGAAGAACTCATGACTCTAACAGAGAAGACAGGACAACTCTGAGAGCCTTCCTGACTCCCCCAGCAGCCCATTGATACTAGAGAATATCCCTGTGGGGTGGCCGACTTTACACATCAATTTTATCCTTCTTTTTCTCTTGCCAATTTCCAGCATATCAGGCCTGACCCTAGCTCCCTTCTCACTATCTTCTGTTTTCTTAGAACTTCCCCTCCTCCAAATTAGCTTCTTTTTTTTTAATACAGGATTCTGCTGTTTTTTCAAGAGAGTATTCAGGAGATGGGAAGGTCTTACAAATCTTTCTTCCTTCTTTCCCTCGTAGAAGACCCCAAGCTATCAAGCTATGATTACAACTGTAAGCCTCTTTTTTTTTTTTTTT
>VXBO01014183.1:194782-251092 GCA_013400135.1 Rhinoptilus africanus
TTTTTTTGGTCTGTTTTTTTGTGGAAGTATATCACTCGGCAATAGAATCTGCTGCTAGGAAAACAAGATACAGGCATGGTATAACCTGTTTACAAAGGGCAAGTCATACTGTTGAGAGGGGAACTGATGTGCTCAGGATTCTTTGAACTGGGAACCCCAATTGTACAAATTCCTTTTGTTTTGTTCTGGTAGGATGATGGGAAGCTGGCCTCAAACCATTACAAGCAAGCAGTGAAAAGGGCCAACGGCAGCAGCTGCTTCTACTTGCCAGCAGTGAGGAACAAGGGGTTTCTTTCTGCCTTTTTGTTTCACTCTGGTGTTTTCCTTCTCACTGAAAGACTGATCTTGAAACTGCTTCTCTTTATACTTGCAGTGATGGCAGGAATAAGACTCAAAGAACAAAGCCCACTGCATTCTATCACTTGCTTTGGTAAATTATTGCAGATTGGAGCCATCAGAAGATTCCCTTTTAAAATCATTTTGTCCATAGCAGCTGTCACTAGAGTGGCAATGGTTCAGCTCCAGCAAGGCATGACAGCACAGGGACATCTGTCTGTGAAGAACGTTCTTGATTTGTTTCAAGATATTTCACACTTCAAAGGTGTGAGAAAAGCACCAGAAAAGTTCCCCCTTCTTTTATCTCTCAGCAATGCCCCTGAACTCTTCCTTCTTTGGTGTGAAAACTGAGACAAGTGTTGGACAACTGGGTACCAACCGTCTAATGGGAGCTGCACCTCTGGGTAAGCGTGCGAGAGACTCCGGGAGAGGCTGTTCTCAACACAGCAGAGTTGTCAACAAGCCTTCTGCTAAATTCTGAGCTGCGTGACCATGCTGCTGGTAGCCTCTATCTTTGGGCATGGTGCCAGCGTGCTATCTCTGTAAAGAGCTGCTGCCTTAGATGATTGAGACACACTCATCAAGCAGGTGTCAATCAGGAAAGACCTTTTGGGGGCCAAGCTTCAGTGAAAGTAAATCAAGCACGCTGGGTATGGCCAGATTGTTAGGCAAATTGGCACCGCTCTACTGCTCCCTGCAGCAGTGGAGGATGTGTGCCCTATACTTCATGTATGATTTCTTAGAGAAACAAAGCAGCGGTGACAGCTTCTCTTGGCATTCTTGCTTGCAGACTGGGATTTCAGTGAAACATTTCATCTAGTGGGAAGCTGGAAAGGGATAGTGCAGTGTCTGAGAGGGAAAAAAACCCCTCAAATCTAATTTAGGAAAAAAACCCCGTGCCAAGCAGACCACTTTTCCAGGTGAGGTTCATGCCTTACAGTGTGCATAAAGCATGCTAGTGCAGTTACTGTATTTCAAAGTTCAAATGAAAGAAAGCTGCTGAATTAGGCACTGTCAGTCAGGGTTACTGCCAGAAGCTGTCAGGAGGTGAGTATGAAGTCTGGCATTGCAGGAGGTTGCAAATGTTATTAGAGCAGCATGGAGGGTCTTAGCCTGGTCCTTCTCTGATCTCGCTATGATATTTCTTCCTTTGCACAATTAGCATGACAGCACTTGGATACATCCTAGGTGCTGTGTTGTGGGGGGGTTGATTGAGGTTTTACAATGCACTCTGGTACCTGACAGGGTGCAGGAGGGCAGGATTTCAGGACCCTGCCCTGTGCTCAGTGACGAATAGTTGCTTGGAACCTCATCTGCATTATCTGTTTTTGAAATCAGCTTTTGCTTTGCAGTGATAACTTTGTCCCAAGTTAGACTGTTTCTGAATTGTTCGCAATTACAAGCTGCCCTGATTCCCTGTCTTTGGGGCTGACTCACAGTACAGTTCCTAAAGGGAAACTCTGCTCTATTATTGACACATGTCACCGACTTTACCTCCCCTTAGGGTAAGTTTCTCTAGAGGGCTTGAGATGTATCTTGGATGGGTGTGAGGACTTAGAACCTGTTAATCTTCAGTTCATGCCCTCACAAGAGCCTGGTACTGCTTTTTTTCTCCTCTAGTCCAGTCGCATGTTTTCCTCAAAAAAGTTCTAGGAGTATTAGTTTCTGAAATTTACAGGCACCAAAGACAGATCCGCTACAAACTTGAAGGAATTTACCTCCTGTTTATCTGTGGGTCTGCAGAACTGGCTACTGCTGGAAGAGAGCAGGGCCTAGCTGAAAAGAATACCTGCATCCTTTCATGGATAGCGTGTGCAACTGTGCAAATCCATTGCAGTGACAGCAGAAGAAATAAAAGCCTGTCAAGTTAGCACCTAATGTGTATATGGGACGACAGGGCTGTCCTTTTAATCTTTGAGACATGAACACAAGTCCAAGTTGTTCCAAAGTAAAACAACGCATGAGCGTGTAATGCATCCCATGCTGTGGTAACTGCTTGTGCCTCTCTTCTTCCCCTGCTGTAAAGGTCAGCCCGCTGACCTTTGGTGAAGAACGTTCATGGCACTTGCCACTGGAACTGCTGGGTCACAGTGTACCTGGCTGTTCTGTGAAACAGACGATAAATGAATTAGTCTCCTATATCACTCTGGTATCCTTTGTTTCTGTACCTACAGGCTGAAATTCCTGGCCTTGATGAAAGCAAGTTCCTAGTGGAGCCTTTTATGTTTTCTATATACACTTTTCGCCACAGTTTCTCTGTACCCTCTTTAGAAAGCAAGCAGTGCAGCTCTAGAAAGACATTTAGCTTTCAGATGTCCATGCTTTCTCCATAAGCCGGGGGCTGCTTTCGTCTGCCTGTTTCTTTGGGTCTGGCTGTTCCCAAGGCTGTTCCCTGCTCCCTCTGATCCAGCTCCAGCAGCACCAGTGGTAGCTGTGCTTGTCCTTGGGGGTGATGCTCTTTATCTGTAGAGCCGATCAGTGCTAAGTTGCTCTCATTCAGCTTTTGCAAGCGCTTGTTTCTGTGTGCAGTCCTATTCTGACCTGACTGTGAGATTTCCCTGGGGGAGCTTCACAGCTCAGTGTGTTTATGGGAGTAGCAGTAAAAATCCAGCCAGAGAGATGCCTTTTTCCTAGATTGCCTACTCTCAATTAGGTTCTCCCAGACCGCAGGGTCTATTAACATACTGTCTGCAAGCCAATACAGACTTGTTCCACCGGGAACTGGCTTGCTGTTAATACTGGACCCACCTGGCTTTGGGTCAGGCAGCGCCAACTCTTCTTGCGGTTTTTAGCACATTCCACTGAACTCATTAGTGTTTTGTGCCTTGGGGGGCTGACAGGGAGGGACAATTTACAGGGCCTTGATGTGTCTATGCAAGTTTTGCTTGGCTGGGTAAAATTCGGCTCCGGCAAGGGCTGTTACTGTTAGAGTATGAGGGTTGTTTTTACTTTCCTTTAATAGCAGTGCATGGGAAGTCAGGCTGTTACCGGTTGCCAGTGTGGAGGGATCCACCTATGTGTTCCAGTCTTGCTGCAGCGGGACACAGGTGGCTGCAGGGGGGGTGTTTGGGAAGCCTGGTTGAGAAGACAAAGCCCCGTTGTCCCCACAAAAGGTGACTTCACACCACCTTGACTTGTGACACGGCCTCTAAGTAAATGCAAGGTCACTGTAGCTTTTCACTGCGGAGATGTCTCATGGGAGCTGCTGGGAGTCTTGGCCTGGGAATCAGTTCTCCTGCCAGGGAAACCTATTTGGGCAGTATTGCCCAGAGTATTTCATCTTTGGCTGGTGCTGCTGGAAGGAGAGGGTCTGCCAGGTGATTGTATGGCACTAGGTGGTGTTTCCCATCAGAGTGGTGCGAAATGATTCCCTCAGAGTAGGCTTCTGCTCTTCTTCCCTAGGGAAGGATCACAAGGCCCAGTGTGGCAGGGAGCACGCAAGTGCCTTGGAGGTCGCATCAGCAGTACAGGGAGTCACTGGGAGGGCAGCTTATCAGAAATGTGATGTGTGACATAAGCCCTATGAAAGTGGTACAGCAGCCCTAGCTGTGAAGAGGCATGTGTGGGAGCAGTGTGCCATTCAGCACTCAAACTCACGGTTTCGCTGTAGCTATGGTTCCTGAGAGCTGTTGTCAGCAACTGTCATGGCTGTGGCACATCTGCCTCCCCGTAGCCTGTCTTGACCAAGCGTCGTTCCTCTCCCTATGTGCATTTGCAGAAGCAAAGTCAGAATTAGACCTCTGCAGTTGAGTCTATCCTGGTGCTGCTGTGTTCGTAAGCACCAAACGAGTTTTCCGGGGTGCTTGAGTAATGGATGCTGGGAATGAGGCGCAAAATTAGATGCTCAGAATAACGCGGTTTCCAGCAGTATGTGCAATCACGGGACAGTTGCGTGGAGCCTGGGCTCAATGCCATTGCTGTGGCTGACTTGGGAATCCAAGCTGTTTGGTCCACAGGCTGCTAACTGAATGTGGTCTTGGCAATATAACCCTATTTGGGGCACAGGGAGGGGGGGAGAGTGCGCTTCGAGCCAAATTCAGATCATAGCTGTGAAAACTAGCTACAAAGGCTTAAATGAAGCTTTTAACAGTCTTGTGGCATTCCCAGTAGCCATATTTAGAGCAACTTCATGAGTGGCCATTCCCAGAAAGTGATAAACGTTCTGTACTAGCTGCTTTGTAATCGGAGCGATCCCACCTGCCCTCACGTGAGAAATACCGTGACAGGATTCAAGGCCCTTGAGGATCCATCAAGAAACGTTGAGGATCAGCACCTCGGCCACATGCAGAGTGAGACAAGACACAGTTAATGATGTATCTTTCTATTGATGCTCATAACCTTTATTTGGTCAGTGCTAGAAAGCATACACAATGAATTCCCTTTCCTCCCTCTGGTTATCTTCAAACTTGTGGAGTGTTATGATTTTTCTTACTTCTTTTCATGTAAATTTTGCTTGCATGAGGGATTTGTGGCAGTGGAGTGGCAATTCCCTTGACTGAATAATCTATACCGGCAAAAGGACTCTCTTGTTACTGAAACCCTGTCTACGGGACTCGTGTTGGTTTTTCAATGTTGAGCAAGCTTTTTTTCCTGCTAATCTGTTATAATTTCTTAGCGCACAGGGGAAAACTCTAGTGAAAACCTAATTTTTGTTTTTACCAAGTTTATACTTTTTCAGTCTTGCGTAATTAAGATCCAGCCTTGTGGGTACCAGAGTACCGATAAACCGTAGGATTTTGACTTTAGGAAAATACGAGAAATTTTAATACAACAGACAGGAGAGAGGTCCAGCATAGATGTCTAACGTGTTAGTTTTATTTAAAGATGGTCTCTTGGTGCTAGAGTAAGAAATGTTCTTTAAAAAACATCGAATAAATAAATAAATAAATAAATAAAAATAGGAATAACTTTCTGTTGAAGAGTTTAGAAAGCATCCGGCTTTCATCTTGGGAGGAACAGGTACTGTAAAGCATTCTTCAGAGTAGGGTATGGGGAGGTCGTCCTAATTCTTCCTGGAACCTGCAAGCCAAACATGAAATAAGTGTTACTAGAAAGTATTTCTCTCTCAGTATGTGCACCATTGTCAGCAGTGCTTTTACCTACAAACATCAGTAGAAGAAAAAATACTAGCTTAAATACTAGGCTAAAATGAATTCCTTTCTCAAACTGTGTCTTATTCAAGACTTAAATGAGAAACTGCTCCTCCCTTCTCGCATGACACAGATGCAGTCTCTTCTGTTCAGTGAAATGGCTCAGGCGGGACTCACCGTTGCAACCCATTCCACTCAGGGAGCCGATTCTATCAATTCTCCTCCCGAAGCAGCCAGAATCTCTCATCATCCTGGGCATCTGCAGCCCCCTCAGTCTCTTGAGGAAGGGGTCCCTGTAGGACAGAGGGGTGCTGGGTGCTAGCCTGGGTTCAGCCTTCTGGTCGTCGCTGTCATCTATGAGCTCTGGTGGGATCTCCTCCTGGGTTTTGGGGTCTTGCAGGTCAGGATTGGACTCCAGGGCTTCAATCATTGCAAACTTATCCTCCAGTCTCTCCAGCAGAGCCTACAAGAGAAGGATTAATTTCATGAAACTCATAGTTTTGTGGTCATTTGCTATCTCTTCCCGTCATCCAATTCTGCATTCATCACTGGTCCCATAGGCACCCCTAGGGAGACTCTCAGGTTGGATCCCAGGGTTGCTGGTGGTACGTGAGCTCTGCAGTAAATCCCTCTTCACTTTAGTTCCATCTATGGGTAGCTCTAGCTGAGAGCTGGTTGAAGCCACTTGCCACAGAAATGTGTCTTACTGGCAGGGTTAGAAGGGCTCTTAGCAGAGGAAAAAAACATGGTCTGAGTTGCACGGGGAGATACTACCCAACCCACTGATGGTACACTGCCTCAAAGCACCTCTGAATCCATAGTCACTCCCATGTTCTCAGAAGTTGCCTGCAATGCTGCTTGCCAGCAGTTTGCTTTCTCTTCTTTTTATAAAAATTATTTATTTTTTGCTAAGATCATCTGCTTGCTTGTTACCCTAGGCTATTTCACTGGATGTCACTTAGTGTTTTCACTAGTCTGTGCCCCAGGAGTTACAGGATTGTTGCTCCTTAGAGTAACATGTATCTCCCTGAAAATACCTGTGTGCTAAATTTATGTCCTCTATGTGACTTCTTCCTGGGTACCATTCTCTATAATTTGTAAAGCTTTGTGTAACAGTGATCAGATAACCTCCTCAAGGCCAGCCCAACCAATTAGAGGGATCTAATTGTTCATCTCTAGAAGCAGAGTGGAGAGAAGTGAGCCTTAGGGCTTGCTTGACAGTGAATGCAGTTGGAAGCCGCACTTCTCATCTAGCCACTGAAATGCTAGAAAAAGCCTAGAGACATGGGGCAGTTTTAGCTTTGTCTGACACTGTTCTAATCGTTTTAGGGAGTTTGTTCTCAGGGTCAGATGCTGCGAGAGGCTGATCACTGGTACCAGTCCAAGAAAATGTTTGAGCTTTCAGACTTCATCCTGCAAGACTGAGTCTCAAGCTTGTATTGTGCGGCAGCAATGAATGCTCTCTATCATTCATTAAAATATGCATTAATTCATAGATCTAGAAGCTTTTCTGGATGAGTCATGCTAAATGATCATGCTATTCCTCTAGCAACTTTTCTGAAAGTTTGACTTTGTGTGCTCCACTTTACCTCCTCATCTCCCATCCACATGCAGCCAGTTCTCTTAAATCCACAAAGCTAGAGCCGTATGGCTGCTGCGCTTCACTCTTCCTGCCATTTAGCAGGAACTAAAACAGTAAGCTAAACAGCAACCCACCTGAAAGTTTTCTATTTGTTCTTATAGAGCTACTGTGATGATTTGTTCCCTCTCTGGCACTTTGGTCCCAGGAAGGTGGATGTTTAAGAGAAAAAAACCCAAAAACCCAAAGCAGACATCCCACAACAACAGAATGTTTTTTCCTACTGCTACCCAGGAGCTCAGGTGAACCCAGCACTGGAGGGTGTTGCTCTATAGAGCTTCTTTGAAACCCTGTGAAGATCTGAGCCTTTGTCCCCCAGCATGCGATCGCTGATGTGGCTATCCCGTTGTGCAAAAGAAAGGCAAAACCACCACCTCACACTCTGCTAAGCACCCCAAAAGTTTAACCTTGCAAAAGAAGAGTCCTCACCTCCATGCTGGCCAGTTCTTTGGCAGGGCTGAGGTTGTAGATAGGGTTGGCTCTGCTGGACTGGAGTTGGATGAGCAGCAGCAAGAGGAAGCCACAGGAAAATGAGCCTTTAGTGTCCATGGCGCTGAGTTCGTTGGGAATAGGCAAGTTCAAGCTGTTTCTTCTGAGATGTCTCTTCAGGTCTCTCTCTTCCTTGTGCTATCCTCTGTCTTCCAAAGCTTGTCTTTTATACTCTTTGGGTGTGATCTCTGCTTCCTAGGTTATCGGTGGATTTATCTGGGGCACATTCCAGTCCCACTGCAGGCACGCAGCTCTGTCAAGGGAAGATTCCCTTTATTAGCTGTCATTAGGCAGCGGCTGCTGTTGCTGAGGAATGTATGTCACAAGTCAATGATTTCATGTCACTCCCCCTCCTCTTGATACCAGGCGCTGTGATTACATAGTCCAGTTGGAAATTCTTAGCGATTTTCTTTCAAGAGACCCCTATGGTCAGATTTACAGAGGGGACCTGAAACCGCTCTAAACTCCACTCAGTTAGAGGCTTTCCATAGGGAAATTACCTTTTACAGGGAAAACGATAGGGTTTTCAGATGGGTATTTGGTGGAGAGTAAAGGCTGAAGATAAATCTACTTTTAGGTCACCTAAAGTATTGTGCACACTTTCCTTCTATATATGGAATATGCACAGCCACTGCATACCATGGAGTGTGCTGAAAATCCCAGGTTTGGGCCGCTTCTCTTTTCCCATTGTCGTTGAGGTGATACCGCCATTGAGACTTTGTATGTGTACGTTGCCAACAGCAGAGACACTCCGACCTGCACCTCAATACAGACGGTAACTTCTAGACTGACTGCAGGGACACCGGGCACCTCCGACCCCCCACGACAGCTGACTTCGGCACTGTTGAAAAACACTAGGCTTGATTAGCAGCTAAACATTTAAATCAAGGGGATTTCTTTAAACATCGATGGTAAGGCTTGACCCTACATAATAAAATTTGAAGAAGAGACTGTCAGATTCAGGAATAATCTTCTTGTACCGTCATACAAGAAAGCAACTTGCTCGGCGAAAACTTTAGATAGATCATTCAGCAAAGGTATCAGAATCCGGCCCCAGGGAAGAATGAATTTGTGTGCATGTGTGTTTTGGGAGGGATTAAAATGCAACGTTTAACTTAGTACATTAAAACCAGAAAGTATTTATTTGTTTCTTTGAGAGCTGAAGTTTTCAAGATTAGTTAGCAGTTTTCAGCTTAAATGAGAAATTACGAAAATACAGCTTTGCTGCAAATTCCTCTTCCAGCGTTGTCTTTGTGTGTATAGTGCAACTAAAAATTAATCTTTTTTACAGAACTGCAGGAGAGTTCTGAATCACAAAATGTCTTGTTTACCCTGCATTTTCTTAATGTTTCTTGTTAATCAAAATTGAAACAAGAATGAATGTATGAGGAAGTTGAATATGTTGGTCTAGTAATAATTTGCTGACTTTTAATACAAATATAGATCTTGAAAGAATCTCCTGAGTACATTTGCTAAATAATAATAGAACGATAAAATATTTCTCATGTCTTAAATGTCTTAGCATGGTGGTTGTGTACAAACATGTGAACACACTGTTCACATGATCCGCTACCAAAATTATACTAGAAAGGACATTCTCAAGGTTGTGAAGTCAAGCTCAAATGCTACTTTTTCCTAATATAGCCTGAAGTCAGCCCAACTCTGACTGTGTTCTGATGAAGTCCTTTATTATAGCACTCCCTATTTTTCCCCAGTGCTTTATTTTTTCAGTACACGGAGGCAGTACTCATTTTTTTATATCGTTGTGTGCCACAACACATTCTTATTTTGTGCAGTTCAAATTGTGCTTAAGAAAGAACAGAGTTCCTGATAGCTTTTTTTTTTTTTTTTAATTTAACACTCCATACTGCAGTATCTGTACAATGCACTGATTAGCTACAGGTATTCTCTTATTGCTACTCTTGGGTGTGTGTGTTTGTCTGCACCAGGGTGTAACTTCATTTTATAAACTGAGGAAGTGGGAAAAGATAAACCAGAAGTATTTATTAATACTGACTGTCCAATTTAAGATAACTAGGATACGTTATTGGGGGGGTTTTGTTTTTTCTTTCCTTTCATGCTCCACACTCACTAAGTATTCTGTAGTGCTGTCTCTGTGCAAAACCACTCTGTGTCTCGATCTGCGTTTTGTCCGAGAGCTCAGCACATCTGTGAAACAACCCCTGGGGCACAAACCCGGCAGCGAGAAACCGAGGAACACAGTATCGGTCACAGGTGTGAAATGTTTAGCTTTGAGTGACCTGTCCCTGTAGAACAATCTAATATTGCAGGGCTGTATTCAATAACCTGCACCCAGAGATAACTCCTTGCTTTTACTGGTTTGCTCATTTTCCATCTTCTGTATTCCACAGCAGATAAATGAGATGTAGGGTCCTGACTTCAGCCTTGGCAACACTTTTCTAAGAGAGGGAGATTTCTGTGCGCTATTTCATGTCATATGTATGGAATGGTGTAGATGGGATAAAATGACTGATCGTCACTCTATCTATTGTATTTTCAGAGCCAGATTCTGCCCTCTATTATCCATCGCAGTCCTGCCAAAGTAAATGGAGCGTAAAATGTCAAACTCAGCTCATCATTGTTGAAACTGTAAAGTTTGGTTGTTTCTTTGCTTGTGGTATCTCAGTATCATCACCCTGGCATGATTAATATGAACTTTGTGCTTTATCATCCAGCGATGCGTAGTCAAGACCCAAGCATTGCCCGTGCTCAGCTGGCCGTTTGTCTAGTAAAAACCCTGTTGGGAACCTTTTAACAGGGCAACAGATTCTTATAAAAAGCATATGGTGGCTGGTTTTAGGGTTGGGAAGTTGGCACATTTCCCCAGCATCCCAGGGTATGGGATAGGAGGTGTTGGGGACATGAGGCTCCATTAGAAAGCAGCTCAGAGCAGAGAGGGAGAGCACCAAGGGTGCTCTGTGAGGAGGAGGATGGTACAAGGGCAGAGCTTAGCCAAGGGTGCCCCTTCCCCAGCAGGATGGTGAGGTGTCTTTGGGTTTCAGCCCTGTGAAGCTGACTGTAAGCCATGGGGCTGGTGTCATGTGGATTCCTTCTGCTGATAGCTCTCTCCTAGCCAATGCCCCTACCTGCTGCACATCCTTCCAGCCATGTCGGTTCTCCTATTGCTGTAGCGCTGCTGAAGAGTGCTAGAGTGTGAGCCGATCATAAAGAGCCGCTGTGGTCCTGTTCTGAGGAGGCGGCTGGATTTGGATGCCTTTCATCTCCCAGTGACTAAACCCTTTGACAAGACTGTGCTGTACCCCACACAAGCTCTCTTTCTCTGCGTCACAATTTGGTTAGATTAAGAAGGAAATGAAGAGACAAGGCCATCAGTGCGGGAAACAAAAGGGAAATGTAATAATGTCTGGTACAGGGCTTGCTGCATCACCAAGATCATAGGACAGGCCATACTGTAATTGAGGTAGTTAAGTGGTGCCTCGCTTTTTCCATGGGGGAGGAAATTTATTTTAATCCCAAACACGGATTGTTTCTCTCGCTGATGGGGATGTATTGTGATTGTCTCTGTGATGTGACTGCCCTTTCCTCTGCTGGCTCTCCCCAGGCTCAGGGCAGGCAGCTCTCAGTTCCTTTGGAGGAGGGTGTTGCGCAGTGCCTGGAGCCTTCCTGCCCGTTTAGGGCTCCCTGCGCTTCACAGCCTTGACTTCAGAGTGCTTTGCACAAAACCTGGGCGGAAGAGGGAGGGGGCTTCTCTGGGGCCGAGTGCCGTGAGCTCGGGGAAGAGCCGCCCGTCCGAGCTGCCCCGGTCCGGGAGAGCAGGGCAGGGGGGAGGCCGAGCCCCCGGGCGAGCGAGGGCAGCCCCAGGGGAGCCGCGGGGGCCCGGCGGGGCCGGCGCTGGGGCCGCGGGGCGACTGGCGTCTGTCCCGGGTCCTGAACGGCTCCCGCCCGCCGCCGCCGGGGGTGTTTCCAAAGCCGTGAAGCCCCGCCGCCCTGAGGGGCACCCGGTACAGCGCTGGTACAGCGGCTTAGCCCGTGGGACAGGGACGCGTGTGGGACACTACCTGGAGTTAACCCCAAGCCCGGTGCCCACCTCCTGCTCCTGGGAGGATTCACAGTGTCGGGAAAGGCATCCCAGCTCAATGCCACCCTGACAGTGCCCCTCCAGTGCAGCGTGGAGGGTCAGTGGACTGATCACTGTCCTAGAAAGATGCAACCACCATCCTTCCTGCTGCTGCGACCCTCCGGCAAAGGCTTGTCCGGAACTGATGGGATGCTCTGGCCAGGGTGAGGACGGATCCTTTAGGGCAGAGGGAGAGGAGAGCTCTGGAGGGGATTTGTGTATCCTCTGACTGTCTGCTACGCCGTGACCGAAAAAAACACTCACAAAAGGCAATGCAGGCTTTGTACAAAAGTTTATTGCTGCATACCCCACCCCCGCGGGGGCTCCGGGGGGAGCCTGGCTGGCTGGCTGCTGGACACCGGCCTGGAGGCTCAGGAAGCGCTTGGGAGCCGGTCCCGGCTTCAGCTTCTCCCTCTCCTCCAGAAACCTGGGGAGAGAAGGGCAGAGAGCTGCGGGGGGAGCCGCTCCGAGGCTTTCAGCCGGGGACAGCGGCCGCTCTCGGCGACTGCCCCGGCCCCCCCTCCGGCCTCCCCCGCCTCCCTGCGCCGCGGGGAGCCGCGGCCTCCGACCCGGGACCTACGGGCTTTGTACTGGTTGCATCCCAACCCCGTCTGAGCGCCGATCCTCTCCATCCTCGTCCCAAAGCAGCCGGAGAAGTGTCTCCGTCTGTAGGAGGAGAGGAGGCTCCTCCACTGGTTCTCCCCCTCCGCCGGCTGGGGGGGGCTGGGCGCCGGGAGCGGAGCAGCCGCCGGGCCGCCCTCCGCCTCCGGCAGGTCCCACTCGGAGCCGCCGTCCTCAGCCCCGGCCACCGGCTCGTCTTCCAGGCCCAGTTCCCATTCCTCCTCCCGGAGCTGGCCCAGCGCCTCCAGGAGGTCCTGGAGAGGGAAGGAGAGGGGAGGAGCGACGGCCGCGGCGGGGGAGACAGGGAGCCCCGCTTCGCCCCGGCGGGACGGGTGGGAGCCCCGGCCCGGCCCCGGTACCTGCAGGGACCGCAGCTCCGCACCGTGCTCGCCGCCGGCCGGCTGCGCTCCGGCCCGTGGCAGGACAAGCAGCAGCAGTAGGGAGGCCCCGCAGCACAGCCCCGGGAACCGCATCCTATCCTATCCTATCCTATCCTATCCTATCCTATCCTATCCTATCCTATCCTATCCTATCCTATCCTATCCTATCCTATCCTATCCTATCCTATCCTATCCCTATCCCTATCCTATCCTATCCCTATCCTATGCCAGCTCGGCACTGTGTCACTGGATTGTCCATGGATACCTCTCCTTATATCCCCGCTCTCTGCCCGGAGGGAGCTCAGCTGCCTCCTGCCAGATCCCCACAGGAGCCAGAGTGCCACACTCTGCCCCCCAGCTTCGATAAGGGAACTGGTTACAACTGGCCCCATAGGTGACCCTCCAGGTGAGGGGGGTCCCCTGAGTGTAGCAAATCCTCCAGAGGAAGAGAACTGCCCAGAGTCATCTCCTCCCCTCCTGGCAGCACTCATTTTCCCCGTGATTTCTTCCCCCTCCCCTCTCTGTCACTGTTAGGTAGGAGTTGACGCAGTGCAAGGACCTTGCGCTTTCTGCCTGTTTGCTCTGTCTCACATCTGCAGGCACACAGGAGCTGTGAGCTGGCACAAGCAGGGGGTTGATTTCCCCTCAAGGGGATGAGGGATGGATCATTTCTCCTCCATGGGGGAGCGAAGTGAGGGGAACTGGAAATTTTCTTCTGTCTGCAGCAGCTCCCAACAGCTTTTTCTTCTTTGTATGCATATTTTTATGTGAATAGACCATGTCCTGAGATTTGGGTTCAGAAGATTTTCCTTCCTTGCAAGTTCACATGATGATGGTTCTTGCCTTCTTCTGGTGTTGTTGGCAGACCCTTCCCCTCTATAGCTAAGAGGCACTAACTTTTTAGTGGCCGAAGCGTGCCTTGAGCGATGGTATAGCTGACCACTATGCTATAAACCTTACTTGCTCTGCAGCCATGCCTTGGCTGCAGCAGCGAATCAGTCACCACCCTCTCCTCATACCCCACCATCTTTCTCATGAATGATGGTGTGTCCTGTCCCTTACAGCTTGGGCTGGAGTGAAAAATTCCTATGGAACGAATGTTCTTTCCAGAAAGCCCAGGCACCTTGCTCAAAGAAAGAGATTTTGTAGATCTTTGGATTTATGTTCTGCAGATAAAAGTGTCTGAATTACCCGTTTGGTGACTGTAACAGGCAGCCTGTTTGTATGAAACTTTCTGTTATTTTGCCTCAGAGCTTTGCAGCAGTTTCTTATTAACTTTCAGTAAAACTTTTGCCTTCTCTCCTGTGTCCGTGGCAAATTTCAACTACAAATGAGTACAATTTCCTCTGGTCCCGGGGTGCAAATCAAGATTACCCTGTTAGATCCTTACAAAACAAAAGGCAGAATCCATGATGTCCTGTGGGTAGAGCAGCAGACAGGGTCCTTTCAATCACTGCCTGGGTAATGTTAAAGCAATTGCACTAAGTCTCTGCTTTCTGCCCTCCTCATTTGCTTAGCCAGTACACTCATACATTTCTCTGGTTTCACTTGATATGCAGTGATATCTGCTTGGGCCTTTAATGCAGAGACTGCCCTCAAGCTCAGCAAAGCCAAAGAAAGCTTTTTGTCTCAGTTCTGAGGGTTTTGAACCAAGCTGCTGTGGTTTTACTGTTACTAGGTGCTGTATGAACAAGCAACAACATGTATTATGGTTTTACATCTCCTTCCCCCATTTTCTTGTCTTTCTGTTCAACAAATCTACCTACAGCTGACATAATTTATCTTACATTGGAAGCAAATTGGTGATATCAGCTGGTGTGGGACAATGATCTCTGCATCCAGCAGTTTTAACAGTTGGCAAGTGGTTTTGTTTAAAGCATCACAGCAAAGAAGAATCTGGCAGAGAAATGAAGTGTGTTTTGGAAGTATGGTCCAGAAGGAAGGAAGCTCACATCAGGTGGGAGTGATAGCTAAGGTGAGGATGTGTATCATCCTCAGTTATGAGTGTAGTAAAGACAGACAGGAGTGGAAAGGGATGAAGCAGTGAGAGTGTACAGGGTCTGTGTGATGACCATGGTAAATGAGTACAACTTGGCCCTCTAATAATAAACTAGGCAGACTTGAGCCTTGGATGAGACCAAATCTTGATTGCTGCCTAACATCACTGATAAACAGGTACCCCGAAAGCAGACACACTAGAGAAAAATATCTGCATGTTCCTTTCTGTGTAGGAGTAGTTTTATTGTAGGCTTTTCTCCTCAGCAACTTCTGTAATCCTAGTCTGTAAATTCATGCTGTTTAGCGGAGATGGAAATGACACAGCTAGAGATGAGCTTCCTCCGTCTGACCGGTGTGCTAACTTCAAAGGTTAGCTTTGATTATTTAAATGCTAATAGAACTCAGCATATTACCTAAAGTATAAACACACCTGGCTTCAGTCCTAGGGATCTAATTAGGGAGCCTTTTATGTGAAATGAATTGTTCTTGCTTTCTGAAAAGTGGCTTTTTAAAACATTCACACAAAATGCCAGGTGATGGGATGGCATGTTACCAGCTCAGCCTCTGTGGAGTTGGAGCTCTTACCTGTTTCTTATTCACCTTCTGTAGGATTCTGTTCACAAGTGCTCACAGCTCTGTCTTCAATCTCTTCCAACCTCTGTTATTTTATTTGCAAATAATTTCAGTGACCCACAACTTATGTTAGTGTAGCTGAGTTTGGAGAAAGGCTGAGGATGTCCAGGAAACAAACTCCAGTACCACTTACCCTTCACTGGATTTTTAGCATATTCAGTGTTGAAATTTCAGCATCAGGAACCTTTTATGCCTACGAGGATGTGCCTGCTTCTAGGGTTACTGAGAGCTGGGACCAAGCTATCAGACCCAGGATTATTAGGAAGGAGGCTGCAACCTTCATATTAGCACCAACTGTCACAAGATACTAGCTCTTGGTTGTTTGACTGACTGTAGGCTGTGTGGATTAGCCATTCCACCATATAGGTTGCACCTGGGCCAGGCCCACAGCTAGCACACCCGAGGAGGGACTCTATTTAAGAGAGCCGGGTGCTTCACATCACGCTCACACAAGTAAGCATGTTTGTATCTTCTTAGCGTAAGTAATTGTTGTATACTGGGGGGAAAAAAGAAGTTAAAATCTCTTCCTAACTGTATGAAGGTACGTTAAGTTAGAATAATGAATCAGAAATCTCTTTGCTCCTGTTTGTGTAGGGCAGAGGTCTTTGCAGCATGGGAGAGTGTTGTCTGCATGGCCCAAGAGTCCAGACTTCCAGGAGAATTTGGCCATGCATTACTCTGCAGGGCTCTATCCAGAAATACTGTTCACACTGATCAGACTGCAGGGTTAGTTTTAAGACGTGCATAGCTTGTCTATTGCAATGTGAATTATGCTGAAAACTGGTTTACTCTTTCATCCTCCATTCCCCACTTTAATTCTTCATCTAACTGGTGAAATGTTTTATTTTCTTATTGTTTTGCTTAGCAAAAGTAATGCAGAATATAATAAATTCCTTACACGGACTATTCTTTTGTTCAAGAGCTTGTACTGAGGGGTGGCTGTGTAAGTGATGAGACCATTCCTTACCAGTGAGTGTCTGTTTAAGGCTTTTTCACTGTTGCTGCTGCTTTGTTCTCAAAGTTATCTTAAACAGAGTAAATCGCAAACAGCGTAAGACCTAACAAAGATTGTTAACTAGAGAAGCCTTCAGGATACATTGTTGAATTTTCTGCTCAGGATTTGTGTTGATAGCCTCATAAGTGCTGGTCTGAGGAGAGAAAGATTCTTGAGGATGGAGTAGCCATAGGCAGGTAGAATTGGTGGTAAACTCTAAATGTGCAAGAGAGATTGAAAGGGCAGAAGATTGCAAGAGAACAGAGAAGCTGTTGGTAGCTTGTGCAAGGGGAGGGTACCTCCATTAACAAATCATTCTGTGCTTTCTGTTCTCTGAGAGTCAGCTCTTAAGTGTTCAAACATGTTTAGGAGCTTGTACTAATGTCCTTCCTAGAGTAAGTCTGTGGCTTCAGGGTGGAAGCTATGTATTGCAAGTAGCAGGAGAGAAGAACAAAGTTTTCTCTAGTTTGGTTCTGAATAGCTTTCCAATGAGTCCTGGGTTGCCTTCATTCTATGGGAATTGTGGTTAGAAGGAGCAGAACTAAATCCCAGAGTTTAAGTGATTGAGGTGAGCCCAAAAACTGGATCTCTAGCTGCTCTGAGCAAACAGGCTTTCTTAGTGAGAGCTGAGCTGCCAGAGATTCAGAGCACATGCAGCTGGAGGGCTGCTGATGAACATGCTTTGCGTAGGTGTTTGTGCTCCATTTGCAGTTTATATCCAGGGATCCTGTTAGGAATAGGTTTATTACCAGACTATTTTCTTCGGGAGCATCTGTCTGGTGGGCAAGAAAATGGGAGGAGTACAACTGTGTAGCCCATCTGTCCACTCCAAGCCAAAGGCTGGAAGTGAACAGCTGTGCCTTCATTTGTGACCGTCAGCATAGACACTTGGGTGAGCAGCCTTACGGCCTTCCGCAGAGCTGCTTGCAGAGTTCAGCTCTCATCAGCGTCGGGAGGGCACTGTCATGGCCTTGGCAAACCAGCCTTCATACAGAATTCCTTTGGCTCAGGATGTTTGCCAAGTAGCTCTCCTCCAATTTGTTCATAGTTCAGTGAATATTGGTCAGATACATATTCTTTTTTTTTTTTACAATCTTGATTTTTTTGTTGAAAAATGCTTTTGCACTATCTGGATCTGCTTATGGAAGAGTAGATGCCCTTTACCTTTCTTAAAAGAAGGTAGCATTTTCTTTTGTACAAGATAAGATATACTAGTAAGAAATGAGTGTTTTCTTCGGTCAGTGGCAGATCCAAATGCAGAGTAACAGCTTTCTACTGATGTCAGCTAAGACAGCTACCCTTTTAGTTCAAATTGTGGTGGTCAAAGGCTTGGGACTTTGTGTCCTGGTTTCTGATGGCTTTTGTGAAGAGTGAAGATGGCTATGTCAGTCTTCTTCCTGGTATACTTAGGTTTAGATAGTAATATCTTAACTTCAGAAAGGTTCCTTTGGTAAAAAGAAGGGCTTGTTTGATTGTGTGTATGTTTTGTTGTTTGTTTTTTTTTTTTAAAGCAGCTAAAAAGTCCTTTTGACCAGAAAGCAGTCCTCTGAAGTACTTCTGAGTTCTAGTGGATTGTCTTTAACTGCAGACTGGGGCACTGTTCAGTCAGGAATGATGCATGAAAGAATCACAGCAAAGGCTCGAAGCAAATTCACCGAATTATGGAAAACAGTTTATTATCTGTGACATAATGAGAATAGTTTATTTATACATTTAGTACACAAACAGTACAAATAGTTTTTGTAGTTAAAGTTCAGGTAGATGTTCACAAATGATTACTCTGATACAAATTGACAGTACAGCAACGGTGTGTTCTACGGGCCCAGTAATTCAGGGGAGGGGTGGGGTGCAATTCGCTCAGCACGTCGTGTAGCAGATGGATTGGTGGAGCTGATGTGAATAAGGTCTGAATATATCACTGAAAGGCAACCTCCAAGTCAGCCCTGTCAAGAAAGCAGAAGAATAAGTAAAAGAGAAGTGGACAGCATTTCACACGTGGAAATTAACTGACTTCTTACTGTTCTAGGGCCAGGTTCAGCTCCACTGTTCTGCTCAGAGCTTCTTTGGATTGACACAAGCATCCCTGGGGAGCTGGTGAAAACCTCTCTGATCTGGCTTCTGTGACAAGATGAAGCGCCTACAACTGACTTGGAAAAAGGAGTGAAAGCAGGTAAAGCAGAGTTGTGGCATCCGTAGGTTCGAAGTATACATCTGATGACGGTGAATTTTGAAGAGGGTAAAATTAGCAAACTGTTTGCGATAGGAGGGTACAAGTTAGTTTTAGGCACCATTTCCTTAAAGCTGAATTAAATCTGCTCTTCTGCACACCAATGCAAGTTATACACAAACACACAGAACGCCTCTGGCTTTCTCTTACCATAGTAAGCAGTTAACATCCCAGTCCACTCAGTGACCCAATTCTGTCCAGCTTGACACCAAAACAGCCCCTAGAGAGGCCCTTTTTGCTTCTGCCTCGGTATCTACGGGGTAAACTTAGGAGATCGCTGAAGTACCTCTGGACAGCACTATCACCCAGGGACATGCTCTCAGGCTGGTCCCTGCTGTTTCGGGTCCACTGGAATTCAGTGTCTTGCTGCTCAAAGGCACCTGTTGGGATCATGTCATCTTGCTCATGGTCCCTCTCTTCTGAGACCAGGGGATGTTCCAGGTCCTCATTTAACAGTTTGGACAGACTCTGGAAAAAAAAGGGAAAGGTGGAGAGGGAGGAGAGGAGAAAAAGGAGGGGTTCTGTGAACTCTTATTATTTTCTTATAAGCCACGCTTAGTGCCAAGTTTGGAGAAACTTATTTTGAACATTTATCAAAAGATGAAAGTACTTGAAGTGATTTCTGAAGCTGATGATGTTTATCTTTAGTTTCTTCTGGCTCACCAAGCTGCTCTGAGCTAACACTGTATGCTCTCGCAAAATGCTCTAAGGCTCTATGCTGTTACCATATTCCATAATTCTGAGCTGACAAACTGACAGTTAGGTCTTTCCTGGAGCTGGGGATCTGGGATATGGGCTAAATTGTGAAAGAAAATGAAAGAGGCTTGGTCAAGAGGGAATATGGAACAAGAAAAAATGGTTGATACCTTGGAATAATAAGAGAAATGATGTGATGACAGGAGACATGCTGAAATTGATGCTAGAAGGATTATATATTTCTTTACAGATTGCAAGGCTACTTCTTATTTGGGAACACCAGATCCCTAGTTAGATAGCTGAAATGTGTTTTCCTAATGACTTGGAATTCTTGCACACACACAAACACATGCGTGCACACACACATATTCTCTTTTTCTCGTATTCTACCTCTGGGACTCGCAAGCAGTCCCTGCTTGACTGCACTACTGAGCTGAGGAGGAGATCACGCAGGTACAACCCATCAATTCCTTTTTCAGCTTAAACCGCTTCAGGGAGGAACATGCAGGTGACTGCTCTAAGGCTCTAGAGAGGAGTCCTTCCAGAAAAATTCCTTTTATTTTAAAACTTTATTGCTTCACTCAGTCACAGGATGACCCTAAATCTGCAATCCCCAAAATGACCCCACAGGAAAAAAACATTTCCCTTTCAACTGCCTCGTGTGATCAGATATTTAAATTCAGTAATCGATTACTTTAGTTTCCCTCCATTTAATAACTCTGTATCTGCCCACCTCAGGGCTCCTGCTGTCGTGATCTATTTGAATGTCTCCTACTGCTTTAGCTGTGGTTGGAAGAAATGGATTTAATCTGAAGTGTTTAAGTCCTAAAGAAGCATCAGCTTCTTTCAGTTCTAACGAGCAGCCAGTCACTTACCTGTAGGCTGGAAATGGGCCTGGCCCTTCCCTGGTTTTGACTGACAATAAGCAGCAGCAGAAATCCAGGACAGAAAAGAAGTTTCAGATTCATCTTCATGTTTTGGTGTCTCTGATTCCTCCTCCCCTTGAGACTCTCCAGTTCAGTGTTGCTCTGTGTCTCCAGCTACCAGCCTTTATATCTTCCTCCAACCCCTCCCAAGTCTACCTTTTGAGTTCCTGCCAATGCAAGGATTGGTTTGAGGTTCTGATCTGTTTTCCCAGGAGGAGGAGGGAGGGAATAGTTCTCTTTTCTGATGGTGAATAAAAGGAGCATTTTACACTTAGGCAATGCAGTGTCGTTCTGTTGCTGTGGATTTGAAGGTCCCTGCAGCCTGCTGTCTTGGTGCCGCTTACTTACGTCAGTTTGCTTAGCGCAATGTTCCTTGGGTTGACTGCTAAACCTTTTCTTTCCATCCAGAGAAAAATAACTGTGAGAAAAGTAAAAAGTGAGCCAGGAAGCAAATTATATCCACTATGCAGTCACCTGGCCCCTTTGTCAGAGTGAAGTACCAAATCAGAGGGGCGGGGGGCTCATAAAACATGCTGTGTAGAAGCAAGGTGTTATTACCGAACATAATCATATGGCATTGGTAACCTATGAGATGAAAGAGTGTTATTTGGAAAAGGGAAATCCCAAGTCCTAAAAATATGCCAAGTTGTGTTAGTTACTGGCCTGAGTGACAGGGAGGGTGGCTGAAACCGGGCTAACAGGCACAGAAAGCTTCTGCGTGGCTTAAGTTGAGGAAGAAATCCCTATTCTCCCCTGGACCCAGATTAAAACATTTCCTCTATGTGTTCTTTCTCAGATTTTCATACACAACTTGTATTAAATCTGAAATTAGTCTGAAAGAAAGCACAGCTTTTCTTGACATATTTACAGGGACATTAAAAAGCTGCAGGATCAGAATGTGTGTTTGGTGAATGTGCTCTCTCTCCTTTTTTTTTTTTTAAATGAATTAAAGCATCAGGTTCAAACAATGAATTCTATGAAGTGTTAGGGGGAGCAGAAGAAACTGATTCGGTTCTCAGCCAGGGTCTCGAGGGTATTTAAATCACTGCTGTTGGCCAGACCTTCCTCTACTGTAAAAGCACCTGGCAGGTGTGTTGGTGCCCTAATGAAGATGTATGTAGATAAATGATTCTCCAAACACCTCGTCTGTTCTAATGAGTGTTTTACTGGATTCCATACCCAGAAACGACCCTTTTCCTTTTTTGGGAGCATTGGGGAAGAGCAGCATTAAAATCTATTAAGTTGCATCTTGAGTAAGCAATAATACATCTTGATCTTTCACTGCATTTTTACACACATGTGATGCAGAAAGCTAAGGGCCATCCAGCTGAATCTGTATGGAGTAAATGGAAATGAAGAACCATCTGGCACTTTTCATCTGATCTTTGAGGTTAAGAGTCTTGTTGGTACTGAAAGCTTGGAAAAAATGATTCTGTGATGTGCCAGCAGGTTTAACATTTTCAGCCTTTTTTCATCTGCAGATCAGTTTAAGACACAATTGTTATGTGTCTTTAGAAATGGTATTCTAAGAAAACAGCTTATAAACATCCCTCTGTGACAGAAAAGGTCTGATATTATTGCATTGTTTTCTGATATTATTGCATTATTGCATTCTTTGTTGTTGATGTTGATTAAAAGCACATCTGACCTGAATCTTACTAGAAAATGAAATCAGCATTTCAGAGGTGTAAGGTGTGTACTTTGCAGTGTAACAAGACAGTAAGAGAAGGTCAGGACAGTTTTGGGCTTGACTCTTCTCTGAAAAAGCCTAGGTTTGGTTTGTTGGTTTGACTGGCTTTTCACAGGTCTGCATACGTGTGGATAAGAAAATTTCTTCATCTCAAGATCTTGGAATTTATTTTCGGGGACTTCTGAGTTGTGTCTCTGGTAACTGTTGGAAATATATACACTGGCACAGTCCTCGTCTATGGCTATGTTGGTAAAATCAGAATAATTAAGGTTGGAAATGACTTCTGGAAGTCTGTGGTACAGTCTTCTCCTAAAAGGAGAGCCAATTTAGATCAAATTGCTCAGTGCCTTGTCAAGTTAAGTTTTGAAAATCTTCAAGAATAAATTACTTCCTAATATCTAGTTATAATTTTCCTTGTAACTCATGTCATTGCCTCTCATCCTGATGCTGTGCAGCTGGATGCTGTCCTTAAGCAGAACAAAAGGATGTTCCATCTCCCAAAACAGTGACACTCGATGTAAGTGCTGCATAACCTCGACAATGAGGACAACTTCAGTCCATCTAGTCAACAGCTGGGTTCAGCTCAGGTTTAGTGCTGTGGAAAGAAGTAGTTAGAAAAAGAAAGCCATCCAGCAGAAGTCTTTGCTTTACATTCTGGATTTCCTCAGGGCTTAGAGTAACATCAAAAATCAGTGTCTGAATCTTCACAGCAATTTCAAAAATTGCTATTAGAGACTTCCGCAACAAACTTCAGTCTATAAGAAGGGAGGAAGCCCTGAGGACAGCAGAAAATATCTCGGGGACAGGAAATGGCTTTGTGCCCATTTCTGAGATGATTTGAGTGTTCATTTGTATGGCGAATCCTCCGTATAGCGTGGAAGGAAGTATCAAGAAGCAGGCAGGTTGGCATGTGTTGCTCATCTCCAACAGTAAGTTGTTTCCTAGCTTACTGAGATATTTCTCCTGTAGCAGCAGAGATATTATTGCTTATTAGAAAAGTAGAGTTAGGGCATACTATCCCTCTGGGAATGTATCTGCCTCATCTCTACAGGCTGCTGTGGGGAAGGCGAGGTCTGAAGTTGATAGAGTGTGGCATGCTTAGACAGGTACCGTTAGAGCACTGCCGCAGTAACTCATTATCCTCCTCTTTCCCAGCTCAGTGACCCCTTTCGGCCTCCCCCTCCTTCTCCCTGGCTCAGGCCAGCATTTCCTGGCTCACTGCAGCTGGCTGAAAGGGCAGTGACGTGTTAGGAGCGCTTTTGTCAAAGTGGGATCACCAAGTCCTTGATGGAAGCTGGCACCAGGGACCCCTCATTACGAGACATGAACATTTAGCTGTGGTATCCAAGCATTTGCCTGGTTGTCCCCCTCCCTCACCCTCTCTGGAGTCGTCTAGCGGCAGAGCTGATGCAGGGTTTGGTGCACAGCATCATCATGAGCCCAGGCGTGGCTGGTAATTACCCCGCTGCAGGTGCTCTGCTTGGTCTTCTGGCACTTTTTTGCCTTCTCCTCAGAGTATGTGCTGACAGCAAGGCCCCCCGGGAGGAGGGAGCACAGGGGGATCTGCAGCAGTCGTTCTCTCTGCAGAAAAGGGACTTGGCACAACTTGCTTACCTGCGGTAAAGCTGGAATGTGTCCACTGGGTCTGCACCAGCGCAATCCAGAGAAGAGTTTGGTCCCTACCTCAGGAATGGCTGGGACTGTGTACTGGGAGGAACTCTGGTCTCCTGTTGTCTGTGGTAGCCCACCGGGGGGGAGTAAGCCAAACCTTCACTACTGGGGACTCAGAAAGGACTTTCCTTGTGGTCTGGTCATCTCACTGCACACATTCCCTCGCTCCTCTTCCTGTCCAACAGCACTTTCTGTGGGGCTGTAGAGGCCAATAAGAGGATAGATTTAGTGTAGACCTCACTCTTCTGGGGTCCCAAGAATGCATTTTGCCTCTGTTCTGCTCTCACTAATGCTCACTGATCTCTTTGATAGGGGTGATGAGGGGATATTTTCCTCTGTAGCCCTTTGGGACAAGAAGGGGCCACCTGAGGACAAGGAGGGCAGCAGGCTGGCATCTAATAGCAGGTTGTATGTGGCTTTGGAGCATTGGGTTTTGATGGCAAAATTTTAACATTAGGTTTGTCAGGCACATTTGTCATGTTCTGCTGATGCTAATGAAGCCCAGCAGGGAAGTAGCAGTGAGGGAGGGGATGAAATAGCTGGAGACTGTGCTCAGTGCTCGTCAGATGGCTGTCTCGGTGCGCTCTGTGGCTCACTGCTGCTTGCTGGGAGAGCACTTGGGCCCAATTCTGATCTCTGCCACAGCAGGGGTGGAAGCAAAGAAGCCACATGGGATTTCTGTATCTGGCCTGTAGCAGCCGCAATCAGTCTGACTTCTCTCATTATCCCGCGGTGCTGGCACTTGGATGGCATTAGGGAGAGAAGCGCAACATCCACTGATTCATTGGTGATGTTCCTGGCTCCCTTTTCAATGATTCATCTCCCAAAGGAGTTTTTCCTTCATGCATGAGGGCATTTTTAGGTCCTGCTGTGTGGTTTGATGCTAAAGATCTCTGA
Organism: Rhinoptilus africanus; assembly: GCA_013400135.1. Taxonomy (NCBI): domain Eukaryota; kingdom Metazoa; phylum Chordata; class Aves; order Charadriiformes; family Glareolidae; genus Rhinoptilus; species Rhinoptilus africanus. The sequence continues at coordinate 219,169 of VXBO01014183.1, forward strand.
CTTTTCTCTGTGCTAGTCTTGCTGATGTTGATAACCATTTTTCTGTAAATTCTTTTGACATCTAGAGGCAAGCTGCTTTTCCCGAGGTACTTTAAACATGGAGTCCAATTGCCTGTGGTTCAGCACTCTTCAGCAAATGGTATCCTCAGCTCTCAAAGGAAAAAGTGGAGAGGGAATGGATCAAGTTATAGATGCAAACAATAGTCAGAGCAGTGTAAAGCAGATGAAATAATGGTGAAAACTGCTGGAGAGCTGCTACGAAAAACACAGGGAGCTTTTACAGGTTGTAGTACAGGAGAAGATTCTCAGATTTATCATGGTAGGAGGATGGGAAGAAAGGAGGGAGGTTTTATTAGACAAATGTGAGAAGTAAGTGGGGAATGAAGGCTAGGCAAACACCGTAGGGTCAGCCGAAATAAAATTCGGGACTTTTGGAGACACTAGAAAAAGGGATCCTGAAACAGCCAGAAAACAAGCTGAGGTGTGTGGAGCAATGGCACAGGACTTCTGTTTGGTGCCTGGTGAGAGGCAGAGGCTTAAAGTACTACTCACATTCCATAAATCCTCACCTGAAACTATATTTTTGGCTAAGCGTTATCTCTAGCAAGATGAACAGCATCTTGCTGCACGGTTGTTTTGGAAAGGTGGGCATGTCTACCAGGCAAGCTGTAGGTATTCACACTGCAGCTGAGAACGTGGATTAGCTGTGCGTGGTGTTTAACCATGTAGGTCCTTTTAGTCCTGTGGTAGCCAGTCTTTCCCCCACCCCCCGGCTTTTTAAATTGGTTCTCAGAATTTCTTAGGCTGATCTTGCACTAAACTGCTCAGAATCTGTCTTTCATTCTTTGTGTTGCATTAGATAACTTTGGTATTTGAAATGAAGTCTAATTGGTCTACATATTATTGCCTTACTATAGAAAGGTTGGACTTTCAGTGGGAGCTAGGCCAGGCCTCAGCTTGTAAAATTGTTTGTATAGCGAAGCATGCAGCTAATTAGCAACCGAAAGCAGAAAGGCTGTTACATTATTCCACAGTTCATAACCTCTGACAGGAGGAATAAAGAGAACCGTTCCTGGTCAGCATGGAGATTGCATTTCCCAGTTGTTTTGAGCTGTGAGAGAGATTTTCCCAGCACAACTAGAAGGTCATTCCTGTGAGATCCCACCTAGCATCTTTACTGGGGTTGGCTGCCTTTGTCGTTAACCAAGTGTGTGGTGACCTCTTCTGGTGAATAGAGAATATGCCTCCAAATTCGATAAGAACAGGTTCTGTTTGAAAAAAAAAAAAAAAAGAGAGAGAGAACAGATCGGACAATGAGAGGTTTTGATAGAATGACCACTTCAATCTTGAGTTCAAGACCATGGTACGTACGGTACCAGAAGGGGCTGAATGGCACTTTTGCAGGCTTTAGACTCTAGTAGCCATGTAAGAATGTGTGAGTGGTTATGTCTTGGGAAGGCACGTGTGTGTGTGGTACGTGAATGAGTGTGCATGACGTATAAAAGTTTGTGTGTGCAGCAGTGCCAGATGTTCTGGTGGGTGGCTAAGTTTAGATGCACCACTAAATGTGTTGATCTGGACTCTTATAATGGATTTTGCAGAATGTAAGTTTCTGTAAGAAGAGGTGGGCATAGGGAGGAGAGTTCTTGACCACGTTATCTGGGGGAAGGTTTGCCAGTTTTTTCTTTGCAACCTAGCGCATCGTGGAATAGCTTGGGGCAGGGTCAACCGTGTCCATTCATCTGGAAGGTTTGTTAGCCAAGAAGTCAAATAAAGGGGCAAGTGGTCACACTATCCCATTGTGCTATTTATTGCTGCATGACATTTGTCAGCGTAGAGTGTGCAGAAGAAGCAGCCATTTCTAGAAATGGCTAAACAGCTACAGGAATGAAATGGCACCCGTCCTAGAAGTTGCTGTGGTTGTTTACTTCCCCTCTCCCTCCCCTAACAGACTGGTGATGAACCTAAGAATAACTTGACTTTCTAAAAATGTAGCCATTACACAAAGCCTGTCCTCCACTAAACACTCTGTAGATTTTCCCCAGCCTGTGAGAGAGCGGTGCTGTGCTCAACTTTGTGTTCTCAGAGTAGGATCCCAGTTGTCCATTAGTTTTAACATATCTCAGACCTGTGGACTTTCCTTGACTAGAAGTTGTGTCTCTAGGTCCTTGCTTTTTGAGAACAAGGAGGTAAACTGTCCTGACTTTTGTTTAGCAGAGAATTCACATGTGTTATTCTCCCTCCCGCTTACGTTCACAGTCCTATTCATCGATGCTTCTCATCAGTTCAGACACAACTGCATACTCACATGTGCCCATGCTTGCTTACTAGAAGGCAAATCCTTCATGCAACAGTGTGGCAAGCGGTTGATTGTGCCAAGGAGACCCTCCTGGGAGTCTGCAGTGGATGCATATTAGGCTCCGAGCAAGCAGGAAGAAAGCTCCTTCCTACCTCGGGTGGGTGAGCCGCAGCGGGAGGAATGCAGCCTCATCCGGAGTTTAGCTAAGCTGCTCTTTCTTAGTAACTCAGTGTAGCTGTGGTGACTCTTATCACCCACTGTTCTTGATTTGACAACTCTTCTTTCTTTTCCCAGAAAATACTCACTGTCTTTGCCAAGCTTCTGGAAATAGCTACACCCTTTTGTGGTGGAGGATGGCATGGCCGTGGTCCAGCGTGGCAGGATATTTTAGCTGTTGCTTGTCAGCACAGTGAGATGGGCGAGTAGCGTTTCAAAACCTAACACTTTTAAGCACTTCTACGATAAGGTGCTCAGGCTACAGGGCTGGAGCCTGTGTTCGTGCTTGAGATAAACTCCACTGTCAGCGCCACATTCACACCTCCCCTGTCACATTAGGCACCCCATGGTCCTGCCTTTCCCACTAGTCACTTGCTGCAAAGCCTCAGCACAGGGGTATGTACCTTTGTCCAGAGTCCCCAGGGGCTGCATTGCTCCATGTGCCCTTGTGGTGACATTGAGGTGGCTAGAGGAAATACTGTGGGTTGGAATAGATTAGTCACCAAGAATTGTCACCCTGAACTTTCTTTGGACTCAGCCGCTTCTCTTTAAGATGCACTGTCTAGCCATTGCTGTCTGCACAAAGGAGAAATTTGTTTCAGTCCAGACCTTGAAGGATTTTTCAACCTATATGGACCTAAACTCTTTACTTTCATAAACAATACAGCTGTATTGATGTAGGGAAGGTTTTGTCTATTTGCACAAATCAAAAAAATTGGCTTACAGCTCCATGTGTGCACAGGCAGCTTCATGTGTGCACGTCGGCAAATAGCATTTTTACACAGTTTGCTCGCACTGAGCAGAGCAGTCAGGCTTGAGCAGCAGCTGCACGTGGAGGGGCTGTGTCTGTGCATGCCTGGTGAGCTATAGGAAATGCTGAACTCGCTTCCCTGTCAGTGGTTGAGCTTCATGACCTGTTCAAAGGGGGTCCTAACTGCCAGCTTTAAGCCTGAACTTTAACACCCTGGTTGCTGTGGCCCATTGAAGAGAGTTAGGAGCTCCAAGAGTATGTTTGGTCCGTGTCTGTCTGAACTTCCTGATCTGGGAGCAATTTCTTCTGTGTATTGACTCGCTCTCTTCCCTGAGAGTGGTCTCAATCTGCTCTGCTTTGAAAGCTGGGTGGGAAAGCAATGCGATAGTAAGCAGCAATGGACAGGTAGGGTAAGAATACAGCCATGCAATCTGAGTTGGACACATTACTAGTCCTTTTTACAGGAACTAGCGCTTCAGTGCTTTCTGAAATGCAGGAGAACCCTCCAAAGGGTCCTCATTTGAGCACTTAAAACCCATCTTGTGAACAGGTGTCTGCACTGAAAACCCTTACCTGTTCTTTGTTAAAACCAGCACACTAGTATGGCTTCTCTTTGCATAGCTGATAGATGCCACAAAACTTTGGAGGCAGAGGATGCTTTTAGCTTGCCTTGCCCACTGGAGATTCTTCACATAACTTCTGCATTGTTTGACCAGGAGGATTTGTTTTACCATGTCACCTCCCTGAGGATAGCAGCGCATTTTTTTGCCTAGTGTTGAAGTGTGAAGACCGTTGCGAGCCATGACATCATATCACAGGCCAGAGCAGATCAGGAAATGACCAAGACGACCTAAAATATTGGCCCTGGGAAGAATGAATGGAGGAGAGAAGGGATATGATACAGCAACGTTCTTTAGCCTAGATAGGTCAGATGCACCTGACAAGTGTAATAGGATGAGGACATCTTTGACACTTTAGCACATGATGATATTTTAGTGCAGAGAGATGGTTTGTGAGAGGTGGAGGTGAACTAGGGTGCAAATCCACTAGATGACATGCTATAATAAATCAGAGCTGCCCTTAGACAGTAAGGAGTAAAGGGGATATGGGTCTGGACAGCTAGATGGCTCTGAATCTGACCTTCCGTTAGCTCTAGGAGGCTTAAAGTGAGTTTTGTGTCCTGATTTCTAACCACAGCCAGAACAATCATTCCCTTCCGGCACATCAAAACTACCACTGAGGACAGACACATATGTATATTAATGGCTACAGTTGTTTGGGGTGGGGGGGGAGAGTGGAAGGGAAGGAAGGTGGTAATAAAAGAAAAACAGCAAACTACATTTTCTAGAAAATGTAATTTTTTGCAGAAATAAATTGTTATAACTATTGGTTCATAATAGTTTCAATAGTTTCTGAAACTGAATAGATTCTACTATTTTTGAACTGATGTAAACCAGAAGGGGATCAGTCAGGTTAATAAAAAAAAAGAGGTTTGTAAGGTAAATTATCTCTGAGGTCTTCCTCAGTGGGTTGCAAAGCTGAGGGCTTGTTTTGGTCCAAGGTTCCAGCAGCTGTGGGACTTATCACTGAAGTCGGAGCCAAGACAAACCTTCAGGCTGGGTCACATCAGTCTCATTTTGCTCACAGCACGGGAGGCCTTAACTCAAGTCCAAAGAGACCTCACTCGCAGGTGGACCTGGTGCTGTCTGGCTGCTCGTTTTGTAAATAGCCTGCTCTCCAAGTTGCTAGAGCACATGTCTCTCTTCTCTGTAGTTCTCTCTCCTTGTTTCTTTGTGTCAAGCATTGAGAGCAAGATGATATAGCTAAGACTTACCTGGTTTGGGTCTTTTATTCTGTAATTCTATGGGACACGGGATTGGCCAGTGATTAAAGTGTTGCTTTGCTGTCGTGATCTTGTCTGCAGTCTGAGCAACTGTTTGTCTCTGTATTTTCCCCCTGCACAAAGTGTGTGTGATGCTCCCCTGTCTCACGTGGGTATTACGAAACTAGGTTGTCTGTGCAGCTATGGCAAGAATGAACGAGATATTCAGTAATTGCCTAATGACCAGAAAGCTTCTGCTGGAGGAGAGAGGCTGTATTGAAAACTTCTATACCTCTTAACTGTAACACTGCGTGGCTTTCCAGAGCTATTTTTTGCACATCCCTAATCATTATACTACTGTACTTTAAACCTCAAAACAGATCCCTACTTATACAGGTCTGAGCGCTTGATTTGGTACCCCTTAGCTTCAAAGCAAGTACCTTCATTGAGACAACAAAATGTCCCGTCCTTCCAGGCTGAGCTTCTAGGCGCAGTGCCCGCTGACTTGTTCCCTAATGATCCTGCCAGCTTGAGGCTGCGAAGAGCAAGTGTTGGGGAGCCATGTGTGGAAGGCAGAAAGTTCAGAAGGCAGGAATTCCTGGAGCAGCAAGAGGAGGGGGGGGCTGACAGGAAAAGGGGACTGATACATTGCTGAAGAGCCCATCACAAATAGTGCAAGAATAACAGTTCTCTGTCATGGGTAGAGATTCCCTTATCTGGGAGCGTTAAGCGGTGGAGCCTGTCGCCACTCCTGCCTCGCGCCCTGCTCTGCACTCAGCCGCCTGCAGATACAGAGTGGCTTGAACAAGTTCCAGTGCTCGCTCTCGGAGCTTCCCAGGACCCCGCTGCGCGGCACCGTCAGGCAGCCAGGTGACATCACTGCCAACAGCCGTGTAGGCGCTTCCTGTGTCACATTCCCAACTGAAGAGCCTCTTGCCAAATCCTTCTCGTTCTACACAGTCTTTTTAGGAACAAATGGTCTAATTTTAGCCTGACAGCCACAAACACCTTCCCAAAATAGAGTCTGACTCTCTCCTGCCTTGTGCATGTTCTTGAGGGTTTAAAAACAAAATCCCTGGTCCTTAGGGCCCACAGCTAAGGCCTCTGTCAGCCTAAATTTGGGCAGTAAGAAATCCTGAGAAGTGCAGGGGGGAAACTGCTGTCACTGTTAGCCCCATACTGAGCTGAGTGAGGACGGGAATGTTCCAGAGAGGCAGAAACTCAAGTGATGGCACATCACAAAGTTCTTTGGATCTGGTCCAATCTGGATAAGTTGTTCTGTATTTCAAGGACTTTGCAATAGAAAGAACTTGTTGTTTTCTGGGCTGGCTGCAGCCAGATATGACATATGGGAGTACAGTGAATGGACTGACTTAGTGTCCTCTGTGATTTCCTGGGACAATTGCTCTAATCACCATCCTTTCTTTTTGGGGCCCAATGAGACGGGCACTGGCCTAGGAGTCAATAAACCGTGGTTCTGATCCCACAGCAAAGTCAGTTCATATCTGCCTGTGCTGTGCAGCAGTGACCTGCTTTGAGAAGAAGTAAAAAGCACCTATAGAAGAATTAAGAGTTACTGTGAGATGAGGACAAGGAGCACAAACTCCACAAAATCACTGGGATTTTCTGTTCCTGCCTTTTGTTGTTTCCACGAGTCTGATTATGCGAGCTCTTGTACTGCAGGATCAATGCAGGCCTGAACTGCTGTTTTTAATTAGCAGAGAGTAAAAAGCCATGTCTTTAAAGAACTCTTTAAATTGCGAAGGAAAAAATGTTTTCAGGCAGCTGTTGTCTTTATGTCACTCTCTTGGGAGTGACACACATCCCCTTTATGTTCCTTTAGACCTGCTAATTAAGCAGCTCCTTGTATCTGCAGGTCAGTTGATCAGCTAATGGACTCCTTGTAGTCTCCAGTGCATGGGATAAATAGGAAAAGGCAACAAGCTCTTGGGGATCTAACTGGATCCCAGCCTGACGTGTCCACGGGGCCTTTTCTGAGCGACATTGAAAGCGGGCGCATGAGACAAAGGACAATAGCCCCTGAGGCTGATACCCTGGGGTTTGCCAGGGTCATTGGCTATATGGCCTAGCCTCTGCAGGGTGGGAGGCTATTAGCCAGGGGAGCTTCCCAGCTTGCCATCGTTCAGCTGAGGGCTAAAAATACTGTTGGCTCACATAAGGTGAATGCAAAGCGGCTGGTGTTACTGAATACTCTAAAGGCCGAACCCCTGGCACTTGGCTCCAGCTGGGCTTTAATGGATGAGAACAGGAGCGACAGCAGGGCTTCATGCGCTGAGCATCCCAGCAGGAGCTGGGAGTACACCAGCACAGTAACGGAAGGACAGAAGGGACTTGGGGGACATGACTTCTCCGTTCTGGGTGAACACCCAAATTACCCTGACTACTGCGCAGTCTGGGATAGCTTTTACTCTCTCTGGCAGTACCAGACAGGATCTTTGAAATGTTGCTGGCAATTAACGTTGTCAAACTGATGAATTTCAGTGAGCTATTTTTCTTTCCAGCTTCCCACCCCCCTCTAATTTTGATACGTCTTTAATAATAAACTTCTTAACACCCGAAAAGCAGTGCAGAGCCCACAGGTTAGGTAACTTACTGGAGGTTGTTTAACAAGTCATTAGTACCACAAGGTGCTCAGCCTTGATTTTTTTTTTTTTTTTTTTTTTTTTTTTGGCACGGGGCTTTCTACTTTAACTTGTGCTCAGGCTAAAGAAAGAGTGGGGTTAAAGTATTTATTTTTTTCCCNAAAGTCATTAGTTCCACAAGGTGCTTAGCCTTGTTTTTTTTTTTTTTTTTTTTTTTCTTCCATTTCTGCATCTGGGCCATCCCAACAGGGATCATCCCAACTGTCCTGGAATATGTGAGAGTAGGGAACAGTCATTGCCAGAGTGGTTTTGGGAATCAGGACCGTCCAGAAGCTAACAAATACTGCAGATTTTTCTCTTTTCTATTTCATCTTATTAATCTGCTCCCCTTTAGCCTGCTCTGTTTTCTGTTCCCATTTAATGCCTTGTCTTTAAAGACTTGTTTCGCCCTTCCAGCTCCTCTGTCCTTCTCTGTCTCTAGAGGAAAACGCTGTGGCTACTCTGTGACATTCCCTTCTCCTTTCGCTGCTTGTGACAAAGTCTGTGTGTGGTTCTGGAGCCCGGCCCTCGGCATCCCAAGAGGATGCTGAAGGCACTGGGAGCGCACCGTCGGTGAGCCGGGCCGGCAATGCCGCCTGGTGTGCAGTCCGGGGAAATGCTGATTGTCGGGCAGCCTTGCTCTGGCCTTGGGAGAGTTCAGGGGTGAACAGGCTGGCTGAAGGGGAAGCAGAGATTCTTGTTTTTTGATCTGCTGAGAGGACCGGGACAGCTTATTTTCCAGACTCTGCATCCCGTGTATATCATCTGCATCCCATGTACGTACGTCCCAGCGTGACCGGTGCAGGTTGGGTAAAGTAACCCATATGATCTTTATGGAAACAAGGTGTAACCTTTGATACTCGGGGAATGCTAAGGAGAAACTGACTTGGAATGTCATACTCAAAAATTAAAACTGGTTTTATCCCTGTAGGATTTCTCTGGTGGAAGTTATGTCTCTGTGCCTTTGTCTAGGTTGAAATCCGCTACCCCATCTCAGAGTCAACTCAAGACTTGGCATTGGTCTGATCCAGACCCGAGTTTTCAGTCCAGAAAATGTTTCATCTTACCAAAAGTCAGCCTCAGGGTTAGGCCAGGCAACTTGGTACAGCCTCAGCCTTCATCCACTCCAAGGCTTGACGTATGTTAGGCATACACAACCCAAAAATCTTTGGAAACCAAGCTACTATATCAAAGCATCAGCTGTATGCATAGAAAGCAGCTCATCACTTCCTCCTTCCTCTCTGGAGAGGGACTGTTCAGAGTTGAACCAAAGCAGGTTTTGTTAATAAACACTAATTGCCGTCTATCATCAAGCACACAGGGCCGTTTTCTACTATTTTCTCAATTAAAAATCCACACTGAAGCCTCTGAAGAGATGAAGATCAGAACAGGCTCAATTTTCCATGCAAATAATTTTGCCTCTGATCTTGACCCAGGATTTTCATAACAATTAGAGACAGCATGGGGCTCGTGTGGCGCTGAGCTGCCCCGCGGTACCCAGCTGTCCCTCTCCCTCTCCCCGGCGGTGTTCCTTTCATGCCTGCTTGTGAAGCGATATGTGCACCTGAGGCATTTTCCTCCACTGACTTGAAAGTCATGGCTCTTCAACAACATTTCTCTCAGTCCCCCCTTTCCTGTTTTTTTTTTGTTGTTGTTGGGTTTTTTTCCCCACATTTGATCCCACTTGCTGAGTCCTGACAGGAACCAGATGAAAGGATTCCAGCCTTTCAGTATCAGTACTGGGCATCAACCTAGATTTATATATGTGGTTTTGCGTACATGTGATCATGTGTGCGTTTAACGTTGTGTGAGTGTGCCTGTGCAGCTTCCGCACATCTCCAGTAACACATCATCAAGCATTTTAAAAAAACAACAACATACCACCATCCCCTTGGATTCAGGAGTCTGACTTTAAAAAGAGTTATTTTTTGAAGTGTTTGATTTGTATCCCTCGTGGCTTTCTGTGATGCAGCTTGCTGTAATATGATTTACGTTTGTTTTCTTTGGTGTGAAAGTATTGGAGCAACTTACCAGCTACCTTAATGGGAAAATCTTAACTACATTCTTGCAAATATCTTTTAACAGAAATGAAATTGTATTTGCAGCAATGTAGGTATGCCATGTAGACAAGTTCTGAGATTCGGGGAGGTGGGAAGGGAAGTTGTGCTTGACATGGGCAAACTACCATGTTAGGATCTTATAAGTTGTGAGACTGGAGTGACCATTGTGATCATTGAAGCAAAATCCTGTGTGAGTTGAACCACTGAATTTGCTTAAAATAATTCTGGCTTGAACTGATGAGTATATTTTTATAACAGCACCTGATCTTGATTTATAAGCCACTAGGGCTAGAGTTAGTTCTGTGGTTCGTTCCTTTTCATGTAGAAACATGCATATTACATCTATTGTGAATAATGTTTCAGCCTCCAATTTTGGTTTACTTACATATAAGACCAAATAGTTCTTCAGCTGACCTTCAGAGATCCCCTGCCCTTGAGAGTTTCTCATAGAGCCTCACGGGCACTCCTACCCTGGCTGTTCCTGAGCTGACTGAAAAGAGCAGCTCCTGGCTTTAATTTCAACCTTATATGAGGTTTTTCAGTTGTTCTTATTGGCCAAGTGAATGGCAGAGATACCCTGACCAGCTTCCTTTGATTACTTTTATTTTGGACAAAAAAAAAAATAATTAAAAACAAAGACCAGTTGCAGCTTTCCAAGTGTGACTTCCTCTTAAATACATACTTTTATTTTTGTTGCTTTTTGCAACCATTAAGCACTGCCTTGCCTCCCCTAAAAAGAACTTTAATCTGTGAAGATCTTTCTGGTTTGCAGTAATAATGCTCTTCAGGAACCTGTTGACTGGGAGAGGAGACAGGCCAAACCCTCTGCCCCACACTTGTCCTTCTGTTCCCATCAGAATGGTTCCCTCACTCTGGAATTGCACAAAGGTATTGCTAGCGGGATAGAGTTAATGATATCTGCAGCCCACTTACAAATTAATTAAACTCCATGTAGAGTTACTAATTGTGAACGTCGGGAAGTAATTCAATTTCCTCTGATTTCTCCGAGTTGTATGTAGAAGAGGAATTTATTATGCTCTGCTCATCACTGCAGAGGAGTCTTCTCCTCCAACAAGGGAAGGAAATTACAATTTGATGGAAGAGAGAGCTTGTCCTTCTGATCTCTTCCATACAGGTACACTGCATCTTTGTCTCACCACCAATGCCCCTGGTGACTGGGTAAGGGAAAAAAAAATACGTGGATGGAGAGGAGATTCCTCTGTAGTGGAGAACAGCTGGAAAGACAAAGTGCTGCAGAGACTTAATAGAAGTAATTAAATATTGCTCCCACTTCATTTGCGTCTCTGAAACAGTGATCAGAAAGAGTAATTAACCCCTTTTCTTCTCCATTAGGGTCTTGCTACTCCCTCTCCTACTATCTACAGTTATACATGCCTTGCAAGCGATAGTTTACTGCAGAGAGGTACAGACTAGCTTGAAATAAGCGGGCTCAGGTTCTCAAAGTGTCCTCACTATGTCTGGACTTCTCTGGCTAGATTCTGTGTCGCCCAAAAACAGAAATTGAGACTAGCTGTACTGGAGTGAAAGGAGCCGCGTTGCTGTACATCTTTTGTCTACCGCTCGTGCTCCTGGTGGAGCTCCACCTGCACTTCTGTAGCTTCTCCTTGTTTAGAGACACCTTTCTACATTTCTGTTGGTGTTTTAGGTTCCCAAGTAAACATACAAGTTAAAAATGTGAATTATGGCTAAGGACAAAAAGAGAATGTTATTTAAAAGAAATGTGTGTGCTTGGGGCAGTCCATTTCTTATCCTGTCACATCTCTTCTACAAAACCTGGGAGAAACTCATTTTTCCATGTTGCTTTAATACCATGGTCTCCAAGCTGTGCCCTGTGTTCTAAACCGGCACCTCTGTCACCTTCCCCCAAAGCAGGTGAGCCCAGTGAAGTGAGGTTCTCCTGGAGGCTCTGGTGGGAGCTTTGATGAAAGCCGTTCCTCCGCTTCTGGCTGGCACCGTGGGAGGCACTCTCAGGGCTCCAGGCCGGTCTGGGACTTCCTTGAGCGCGACTGTTGGGGCTCTGCTCAGCCGGTGCTGCTCCCACAGCGCCTGCACTACGCTAGGGACAGGGAGGAACACACTTTAGAGCTCGTACTTGTGCCCAGCAGAGCCTTCTACTTGCAGGACAAAGACGTGAGTTTGGCAGGTCTTAGCTGTTAGTGAATGGCGCATTATCTAGGACATCTCACCCCGCTAAACGTTCACCTCCTTACTTGCTGAACAGATCCCTGGCTTCTTTCCATCTTCATTTTCTTGGAGATTGCTGGATTCCAGTGACACACCAGGCTGTCATTTTGGACACTGTAGTTCTTGTTACCAAGAAGCCAGTAGGTTTTCATTTTCCCTTTGCCCTGGGCCAAGACAAGGAGAGAGCAGAAAACAGCTGTTTTCACGGGATATGAAGCAGAGCAGAAAATCACTATGGCCAGGGTTGCCACCTGTAGTGCGTTTATGTGCAGTTTGGGTGCTAATAATTCTTTCAGTTCAGAAAAAGGCCTTGCTGGTCAGTGGCAGTATTGGTAAAGGTTTAAAAATCAGCCTTACACCCATGTGTCTTGGTAACTGAATCCTAACGCTTTCACCCATATTCATGTGGTTCCATGCAGGTGCAGACAGAGCAGCTGTATTTCAAAGCACACAGTAATATTTTTGTGTCGATTAGGAGGAGTAATGTATAGCCTCTTCCAACTGAATTAGCAAAAGAACCTTGGGGCCGTGGTTAAAAACTGACTTACAATTCACAGAAGAGCAATGGCCAAATCTATCATATCTCCTTCCTATCTCATTAAACTCCTTTAGTGATGCAAAGTTACAGAAAAGCTGTTACCTTGACTTCAATTTCTCCTCTCAGTTCAATTTCATATGCATCATCTGTGAGAAGAGCATCATACGTAGCAGAACTGATGTGTATCCTCTGCGCTGGGATTCAGAACAGAGCATTAGAAATGAATGATTCCCTTGTACCCAGCCCCCACACACCAGCCCTCCTGCATTTATCAGCCCAGTGTTTCCACCTTCTCTTTGGAAAATGTTAGGTTGAGGAAGAAGCACAGAGAGGGGGAAGATGCCTTAAATGCTGGTTGAGGCCTCAGCGACACAGCATGCAGATGTTGGTTAAAACACAGAAGCAGGTTACCGGACCCTCTGACGTGGCGTGTGGTGCTGCACTGGGTATCTCTGCACAACACCAGCGTACAGCAGGGAAAATGGGTGATATTGGTAGCTAAGGCAGCATAAAAGGACCGAGAGGACATGAGCTGCCCTCTTCTATGCAGCCATGGTGTTTCTACCTAATGCCTTTGTGTTAAAGTCCTTAAAATCAAACTCGGCTTACCTTGTGCCATTTGGCCTTTGTCACCCTCTTTCTCCTCTTGCTTCCAATGGCATAAGGGAAGTGACTCTACTTGCCCACGTGAATACACAAGAGTTTCTTCTGCTTATTCGATAACTAGTGTGTGTACAGGGATAGCGGGGACTGCAGGGCCTGCTGTAGATGTGTGGTAGTTAGTTCTCTAGCCTGGCATGTACCGCAGGGAATGCTCCTTCTCCTTACGAACCTGATTTCACACTGGGCCGTGCCCAGTGTGAGGAGGTGTTGGGGGTTTTCTTTTCACTGCAGTACCGGAGAGACGCAGAGTGCGGGTGTGAGCCTGACTGGCACATGAGGAACACGCAGATTGTGCCCAAGTGACTTACGCAAGCTGGTGGACTCCATGCGGGAGGCCGTGTTTACAGTGTCCCCAAAAAGGCAATACCGAGGCATTTTGTACCCCACTACTCCAGCCACGCAGGGTCCTGAGGAAATACAGGGCAGAGAGACACCAGTAAGAAGCAAGTGGAAAAGGTGCCGGGAGGTGCCAAATGCAGGCACCTTTGCTAGTCACTCTGGATCCTCAGAGAGCAATGGGAATTGGGAATACTCAGTGTATCTAGGGCTTGGCTGCACAGCATTTATATTCTTATATTTATATATTTATATGATTCTATGATTTACATAAGGAGAAAAGTCACAATTTGATTAGCTGTAGCTAATGGGTGCTGATATCAGGGGAAGATGCACTTTGCCAATACTAAATTGTTTCACAGCCCTTTCCACACCAATACAAGGAAAAGTCATTTCACCCTGCTCTTACTGCTGGAACCAGGAGAAATACTCATCCTGGGGTCCAATTGCTCATACAGAAATGCAGAATTCTTTTCTCCTCACCTTTATTCTCTTTTTCTCATGTCTCAGCCCACATACCTGTGTGTATCCCAGCCCGCAGCTGCAGTCTGCCCATTGGCATATGAGGGATCACAACCTGACGAACGGCTGCCACCAGATCCAGAGACATTTTGGCAATCTCATCAGCGTGTTTGGTGCCGTTCCTCTCTGGCAGGCCGCTCACTACCATGTAGGCATCACCAATGGTTTCCACCTGACGGAAAGGAGCACATGTCACTAAGTGGCAGGCACCAAGCTTTTCTTTCAAAAGGAGATAATAGTAAGAGGTATCTCGACTGTCCACCACTTGCCAAGCTGCGGTGTGTTCCCTGTGCGATGGCGAGTCTTGGATTTCATGGCTTTTGGCCAGCTGGCCTGGTGTATTTGATATTCACTAGGGAACAAAGTAAGAAAGACTTGAACAACTGCCAGATTGGCTGCCTGCAGGTTTGTACTCACCTTGTAAACATCGTAAGACTCAATCCTGCTGTCAAAGCAGACGTACAGATTGTTGAGCATCTCAACAACTTGCAAGGGAGTACAGGAGGCGGCAATGCTTGTGAACCCCACGATGTCCGAGAAAAAGATAGTCACCTGTGGCAGGGAGAAGGAAAGGGTGAAGCTGAGGTCTGCAGGCGACAGTGTCAGAGCCTTTGAAGAGTTTGGGGATTTGTGAAATTCTGAGCAGAGCAGCCCAAGGCACAGGCTGCGCAGAGAACCGGTGTTGCAGAGCTGAATAGATACAAGGCTAAATTAATGAGCTCTGCCTCTGAATTGTTCTCTGTTACTTTGACAGATAAAATTATATTTATCTCCAAAGTTTGTCATCTGCATTTCTCTGAATACCTTGTGCTAGATGGAGACTGAGTCAAACGCTTTGAATCTTGTGAACAGGGATCAACGTGCTTTTTGTAGAAGTAGGGTCTGATTTTTCTTTTAAAGCCATTTAAACTGCAGTAGAGGTGAAAACTAGGTATCTGAACAAACCGTAAAACAAAAACTCAGCTGCTGTCTCTGCTCTTGTTGAATAAGGAAATATTGACTGGATTTTGTTTTTCTTCAAGTGATGTTTATCTCTTACTATCAAGTAATTTACGAAGAAATTAACTTTTAAAAAAAAAAATCAGATTTATAAAAGAAAGAACAACAGAAACCATAATAACTGAATTGAGGAAGGAAAATGTGTGTTATAGCTGTTGGCAAAGAATTAAGTGTTTCTTCTCTGTGCTGCCTGAACTTTGACAGTGTTTAAACTAAAATTGTTCTTTTATTCGTCTTTGGTAATACCAATTACTCCAGAAGAGCCACCTTTTCACTCCCTGCCTTGGTTCAGCTACTTTTGATGTCATGACTATTGTGAATTGTAATTAATTGTGCAATTACAGGTTGCTGTTTTGATAATGACACCTACAAATTACATGCAAACATTTATTACTGTGTTTCACAGCTGAAAGTAACAGAACATCCAGGGGAAGAGGAGTGAATAGAATTGCAATTACTGTAGTGCGAGGCTTTGGCTGTGGAGCGCAGCTGCCACATCCAGCGCTGACAGCAGCGTGCATGGGGGGAGGCAGAGCTGCAAATAAATGGGTACCTGGCCACATTTTGCCCTTGTTTTTATGTCAACAGGCTTCATTACATTACACGCTTGAGGCTACGAGATCCTCCATCCCTCTCATCCTTCTCTAAGTCCCATTACAGGGAGGAAACTCAGTTCTTGCTCCTATGTAGTCATGATCCAGTGATGCTGGCTGCCTTTCGTGAGTAGAATCTTAAACCCAAAGAAGACAACTTGCCAACATAGGATCTTTGCCATCTAAAGCTACACTTCTGGAAATTTCAGCTCTTCTTCCTTCCTCATCAGCCTAAGTGCTTCCTGGCACATTGCGCAGCTCATTTCAAAACCCATTGTGGATGTTTGGATTTCTGTCCACACTCAACTATGGGTGCAAAAC
Source organism: Rhinoptilus africanus (assembly GCA_013400135.1). Classification (NCBI taxonomy): domain Eukaryota; kingdom Metazoa; phylum Chordata; class Aves; order Charadriiformes; family Glareolidae; genus Rhinoptilus; species Rhinoptilus africanus. The sequence goes on from VXBO01014183.1 coordinate 235,136, forward strand.
CAGGTTCCTCAAAACCAGGTTCCTCGAAACGGTGGCAAGGTAGGTGCTTTTTTAGGTGAATACTTTTCTATCCTTGGCGACGGCATCCTTCCCATTTGCTAACCTGATCATAGTTTTCTGCCTCAACTTTTTGGGATTTCCTCAGCTGCTTGGCCACAGATTTTGGCAACATCTGGTGTAAGAGGTCCTCAGCTAGCCGCCTCTCCCTTTTCAAGTCCTCTGTCTTTTCCTTGATGTTCCTGGCGTAACTGTGCATCCAATCTGTCATTTGCTTGAAGGATATGAGGATTATAGGGTAAATGAGGCAGGCTATCACTATGAGACTGATCTTAAGTCTCATTGTAGACAGGATTTCTTTGGATTTCTTGATAAGCTTTTCCTGTCCCTTCTGCAGCAGGCAGCTCTCTACATAATGCAGTCCCTTTACCAAGGCTTCAATGGACACAAATTCTTCTGAGCCCAAGAATGGGATGATAAAAGAGATTCCTTCATAGTAGGTGAAAGGAAGCGACAGATTGATGTTATCCATCCAGCACTTCTGTACGCTCCCTGATGAAAAGATAGCATAGTTCAGAATGGCAAAAAATGGATGCAATGTTGTTTGAAAGTTTGTAGATGCTGGCATAAAATGGGCTTTAAGCATGGCTTCTCTCATTTGAAGGGTAAGTTTAAAAGCTACTATGTCTGCCCAGTCAGGATTGTATCTCATAGCTTTGAGGTCTTCATAGGGACTATTAAAACGCTCCAGCAGTTCAGAGATCGCTCTGGAGAGCACCTGGCTGGCTTCAGTAGCCCTTGTGCTATTTAACTTTTGTCTCATGTCAGTGATGTAAAATCTACAGATGGAGATTTTCTCCTTCTTGCACTGGCAACTCTCACAATACAGTTCTGCTTCGCTTGCCTTACAGAGGGAGTTTAAATTCCCCAACAGCTGAGCATGAAATGGTCTGTTCCTCTTGTCTGCTGCCGGGAAGAGCCAGCTGTGCCTTTCTTCCTGCAGGAGATAGATGAGGCGAACAGCCCAAAGGTTTTCACAGGACGCGAGTTCCTGAAGGGCTTTCCCTGTGTTTCTCCATATTTCCAAGCTGTTGCTCAAATCAAAGGAAATGGCTCCAAGGAGGCTGCAGAGGGAGACCGTGCATGCTGTCAAAATCCTTTGAACTGGTTTTCTACCACCAGCATTGGAGGGGGGAGAACATCTGAAAAAAAAAAAGTGGAGCTGTCTGATCCCTGGGGTGTTTCTTGCAGCTCCTGTAAACAGAACGGGAGCTCGTAGTGATGTTTAACAATTCACATGCATTCAGAAACAAAGTACAGGGAACATGCATTAGCTGAATGTTATTGAAAGACCTATTTTATTGTATTTTGCTCCACCTGAAATTTTATTTTAAAAGAAAAGGTGTAGTAAAGAGACTGTTTCCACGCCACACTCAGAGCTGCAAAAACACATGAATGAAATATTGCAGTTTTTCTGTGAGTATTAGGACTGATAAAATCATTTGCTGCAAGTTTTATTCTCTCTGGTACTTCTATCCAAATCTTAGGGATGCCCATGAAAAGACGGGTTACTTATTTCAGCGATTACAAATTGGAACTGTGGAATTTTTTTAGAACTTTAAGAATTTGTTCTTAGTAGGAATTTCCCTGTGATGAATAGCTTGTGTTGATGAGTTCAAATGAGTTCAGGTATTTCCACAATATAGTCTGAACATTTCAAAAGGAAAAATAATCACATTTCAGTTTTGTTTGAGTTTTTACAGAAGCATATACATATCCGATTTTTTCTGTTTGAGCTTCATGATTACCTTTTCTGTCCTTCTGTTTCATGCTACACATAATTGACATCCATGTTCCATACAGCAAGAGAACCTTCAGCAATTTTAATTTTCAGAAATATTAATCAATCATTTACACTCTGACGTTAATGATACTCCTGAAAACAACCCAGGATGTTTTGCTGAAGTTGGCGAGTCCTGAACAACTGGGCAACCCTTATTTCCACTGATAAAGAACAAACCAGGGGACCGGGTTGCTGAAGAGTCCGTTCAGCTCAGTCCTGTTTTATTTTCCTCTACACTGTAGACATGATTGAAAAAAGCCCTCCTCAGATCCCCTGCGCTTGCAGATAGGTTAGATTACATTTTTAATAAGATAAATAAGACCCAGTAAAGCCTGCTGTTTCTCGGCAGAGGCTGATGTTAGGCAAAACAAGTTCCTGCTGGGCTCTTTGCAGCAGAATGGTGGTCAATGGTGGTAAAGTGGAAGAAAAGTAATAAAAGTCCAGTCCCCAAAGATGATAAACAGACATGTTTTCTCTTATTTAATACAATTTATGTGTAATAATATATATTAATTTATCTTCAGTCCAAACGAAATAACAACAAAACGTCTGACTGAGAGGAACCGCAAGCCTAGAAAAATTTATCTCTGAATGCAGACGTGTTTCTGTTCTCACAGTGAACTTCCAGTCTTTCCCTTACGTTGTCTACTACTTACCTTTGAGTTGCTTGTCCTCTGTTTCTAATCAATCGTTTTACTTTTGAATCCAGCAAAATACATGCCAGGAGCAAGAAGAAAAGCACAACAAAAACCCACCTTGATTTTATACTGCCTACCTTTTATTCCAATTAAAGAAATATAAATAGGGGCTTTAATTTAGTACCAGGCTAAAATGTGGTGATTCGGGTTGTGGTTTGCAAAAAATCCCCATTTGTGTCTGCGTGTCAGCCGTCAGTGACAGTTCAGAGGTCTTCGCCTGGCATCTGAATGACTTAAAAACGAGCAATGGGGAGGTGAAGGAGATGGGTCTGCAGAGACACTGCCGACACTCACTGCTAGATTTTACCCTTCCCCTCGCTAAGTCCCAAGACCACAGGGTGTCCGAAACCTCTCATTTTGCAGCGCTCCTGCACTCACCTGCATGGACCTGCCCGCACCCCTGCTGCCTTCCTGCTGGGCATCGCTGCTCTGGTGAGTCCCGCTCCGGGGTCCCGGCAGCTGCCTGCTGCCTTCAGCCCTGCCGGTGCCTCGCTGTCTCGCCCCAGCCCCCGAAGCTGCTCCTCTGCCTCTCACTCTTCCCACTGCCCGGCCTCTTTCCAGCCCGCTCACGTCTTCCCCCAGGTGAGGGTAGGAAGCTCCAGCCCAAGACAAGGGAAAGCCTGTAAAAAGGCTCCAGCATCATCACTAAATCCACGCTCTGGTCCTGACGATACACAGGAAGAAGTGACATGGACACATGTTGTTATTTCACGTTGCAAAAAATAGTGTTTATTGTAGTATGGATAGGTACAATGCTTGTGGTGTTAACAGCATAGCTTCCCAGCTCTTTGTGATCAACGGTGTCGTGATTATGACTTTATTCAAGCTGTTTCCCTTCTTGGCATCTATCATCCAGTTCTCTTTGGATTAGTTGTTTGCCATAACCTGCAAAAATGCAAAACAAGTGAAAAATCAGATCACGAAACCCGGGAATTTGTGAATACTGTATGTTGCATCCAAGATGCAGGATTTAAATAACTGAGATAAGATTTTTTTTTTTTACTTCTCAGTCCCTTTTTAGATTGAAGCTTATTCCAAGGAAAAAAATAATTGATGTTCCAGACTTGGGCAGCTTGCACTGCCTTCTAGAATGCAGTTGCAAAAATCAGTGTTATAGATGAATACAAATTTGAGTGATCTCTTCTGAAGTCACACAGTAAAATCTTTATGACCCTAAATATCACTCTCTTATAAAGGGAGAAAGCATTCCTGAACATTGAGGCTTCTTTAAAAGTGAAAATAATTTGGGTAACTATTTAAGAGAAGGATACTTTATTTTTGCTTTTGCACTGGTAAGTTATTTGTACGGAAAGCAGCATCTGAATCAAAAGTGATACAGTTCCCTGAGTAGGTGGCAGAAATCTCAATCAGAGAGAACCTCAGAAAGAGCTAAACATCTGTATTCTCTAGCAGCAGTATCTGGAGCCTTACCGACTGGATCCAGTTGTTGTAAGCAGACACCCGGGTGAAGACAGAAGGCTTGTGATAATAGTTGCAGCCAAGGGCAGAGCCAAAGCTGACGATACCGTGCACTTCCCACCTGCCATCAGCACCTTGGCAGTTCAGTGGGCCACCAGAGTCCCCCTGGAAGGGAGGGGGAACACAGTTAATGGCAGTCATAGTATGAATAGCTCCTCATTGGGTTTTTTTAACCTTTCCTTCCCAACAGGCTTGTTTGTGTCTGAAACCAAGCCCTAAGAGCAGTGTTCTCTGGACTCACATTACAACTGGAGGTGATTCCATCCCCGCCAGCACAAACCATGGTGGGTTTCACAGTGCTTCCCCACCAGCTGGGCTTGGAACAAGTTGCATAGTCCACCACCAGCAAAAGGCCTTGCTGCAGGTCATCTGGAAGAGCTCCATTTGCTGGGAGGGAAGAGAAACAAAGGAGTCATGGTACCAGCGGGCACCGAAGAAAGAACAAAACTGCATTCTTAAGTTTCTCCCAGGATCTAGGTACTATCCCTCCAGGTAAGAAACTCCACAGGGGCTGTGTTAAAGGAGAAGCTTTAATCCATTCCTTAGCTCCATTCTTTTATATATATGTATTATAAAGGCCTTAACTTACTAATATTTTGTATTCTATTTAAAAATGTCTCATTGTTAGAGAAATAAAGGGCTGCTCCTTGTTCAGGAGTTTGCAATTCACTTATCACTCTAGGAATTGCCTCTTGAGCTGAGCTGACACTTCTGCTGACGCTTCTGAGATCTTCTTCACTTTACGTTTATTCCCTTATGTGTCTTTTCAGTTCCTCAGCGGGGCGTGTTAGCATTGCAAATGCACCACTCTGTGCACGTTTAACATCTGCGTTACAATAGCTTCTAAAAGCTGAGTACAAGGCCCTCTAGTGCATTACTAGCCCCATTACAAGCAGAATAAACTTGAAAGGCAGGGAAAAATCCCACTGTGTGAGTGAAGTGGGGCCTGATAAACCACCTCACTACGCTGAGGCTGAGGGGATCTTGAGCACCACCAGCAGCCTTTTTCCAATCAACCCCAAAGGAGAAGGTAGTACTGAAAGATTTTGTTCCATAATTTTGCAAATGGCCAAGTACTTACTCTGCAGTCTTCCCCATCCCGTCACGTAGCAGGCGGTGTTGGACGAGAGGATGCTCTGTGCAGGGGGGAGGCAGGCCAGCTTAATGTGGTTAGTTAAGGTGACGTGCTCGGTGAGTTTGATCAGAGCAATGTCGTACCTGTGGTCATATGCACACATTGGAGAGTAGGGAAGAGAAAGGGAAGGAGTGAAGAGGTTTGCCAATAGATTAAGACTCTCATGAAGTCATGCAGTAGCATGAATATTTAGCAGTTATACAGCACATGGCATATTCAAAAGAGATGCAAGGGAGCAAGGAGGCCAGTCCACAAGCAGTAAAGATTCCTCCACCCTCAAAGCAATGTGGAAACCCATGGACTGGAAGACTCTTCCCTGCAGAACTGTCCACTTTCCTGCTGGCAGCTTTCTGGAAATTGCCTTTTATAGGCTCTTTTCACCAAACCCAAGCATGTGTTAGGACTAATTCCAAGGAGCTGGAAACTGAGGGGATTTCTTTGCTGATGCCCTTTGCCTGCAGCAGGACATAGGAGTCCTTCAGCAACAAAGGTATCAATACCATCGATCAGTAATGCTTTGTGTTTATGCCGGTCACTGGAGAGCTTTGAAAAGCGTTGTATAAATTAATTCCTTCCACTGTACAAAAGAAATTATTGCACAGAACAGCTCCCCACCCAAGCATAAACGTGCAAAATGGCATCTGAAAACACGGTTAGTCAATAAGCAATTAGTATTGAAAGTGCGTTATCTTCTTTTGAGGGGGAAAGGTACAAACTGGAGACTCTATTCTTATCTATGAGCAAACATTTAGAAGTATCACTGTAAGCTGTAGGAGGTGGCTCTAAACATTTACGCATTTATCTGCCGTGACTCAGGGTGGGTGGGATTCAGGCAATTTATTTTTGCCCTGCATCTAATAACTGAAAAAATACTTGCCACCAACTTACCCATTTGCAACTCTCTGTGGATTCCAGTTCTCATTAACAATGATTTTTTCTGGAAAAGCTTCAACTGATCCTTCTTCCACAGCTGCCAGATTGTATTTTCCAAGAAGTACTCGATAGGTCCTAGAAGAACTGTGCAAGAAAAGGAGTAACAGTTACGCAGCTGCCGGCTGGCTGCTAAGGCATCTGCATCTTTGCCACCTGAGATATTCGGTAAGAACATCCTTAAGACCGTAATCTCACATCACATGCATGATTTGTCTGGAGCTGAGCCAACGTCTGACTGATTTGCTAAGGACAAAGTTAGGCTTAATAGTCATTTCATCTCCAAGCCGTCCTGCGAACTCTTGCTGAAGGCTTCATTAACAAACTCAAGATGCCTCCAATCTGCAAGATTCAGCTCGTGTTCTTCAATGAAGTAAATGATTTGGACTGCTTCTAGGGCAGCGATAAACAGCTTCACTGATAAACAGCTGTGTGACAGATATAATATGTAGGATTTATAATAATAACATGCAGCCAATTCTTCGTATTTCATATTATGACATTTTCTCCAACCTAGTGTTACAATAACCAAGAACGGTATGTACATATTCAAGGACCAAACCAAAATGGGGTTGTCTTACTGGAACCAGTTTTGATGACGACAGGGCATAGCTGTACCTGACCATTTCTTTGTTATACTGCCTCATAATATGAAGAGCTTACTGAAAATGACTGGTATATTCAAAGCATTTGTGATTATTTCTTCGGGGAGTGAATTGATTAGTTAATCTGTGGATCTCACTGACACATATATTATAAAAACAGGCAACAAAGCTGAATTTTAATAGCAACTTGAAAACATTATGGCATTTGTAGTTATTTACAGGAAATTAAGAGTATATAATTCAGGTAATTGTATGAGGGTTTTTTTCCCCTTCTACTTTTATTTTAAGAAAATGAAAAGATGTCATTCTTCTGACCTAGTAGTTGCAATCAAAAGATACAATGTGAAACTCAGAGCTCTGAATTGGGAAAGGGAGAACTCGTGTTAATACCGTTTTGCTTCACCTATCTCTGGTCATGCACTGCTTCCCAGGAACAGGCCGTAACTCCGTTTTTACCTGATGCAGTGGGCAGCTGTCAGCACCCAGTTGGTTGCAATGAGGGTTCCTCCGCAGGTGTGATACCATTTGCCATTTGAACTGTATTGAAGGGAAGCCTGGGATCAACAGAACAAGTACGGTTCAGAGTTTTGCTTACTGATTGTTTTCATTGTTGCACTTTCTTTATACGCTCAGAACACAACTTGCTGCTGGAAGATGGTGGGAGGCCTTTAAGCAACAAGTTTCCAACTCCTGGAGATAGAAAAGGTCTCCCTCCTTCCCTAGTGCCCAAAAGCTTGATTTTTTTGTTTGTTTAATGTTGTTTCTTCCAAAGCTCTCGTTAAGCCTGGTCCAAATAGAGCATTTCATTTCTTTCAGAAATGTGTCCTTTAACCCACGTATAACTGTGCTCCAGTAAGCATCGTATACTCCACTGAACTTCACAGTCATCTTGCTTAAGTACGGGATGGTGGCTAAGACTATGGAGAGAACGTGAAAGCCTGCGTAACCAGCAAGAGGTGGCACATTCAGACCTTTCTTAAAAAGATTGGAAACTTTAGGATTAATCGGAATGTAATAGTCAAAACTGTAAGATATGACAGTCAAGAGGCATCAAATGAAACATAAGACCTGGGTTTGTTCAGCCAAGTTGTGTGAGGGCAGCACAACCCCGGCTGTGCCAGGGAAAGCACAAAGTGACTCACCTGCCAGGGCCAGCTGTAAGGCCTTGCGTCTTGCCCTCCAACAACCTTAGACACAGAGGGTGGGTAGGCAGGAACCCCGCAGCCAAAGGCTAAAAGATAGACAAAATAGGATATGTGTTTTAAAAGTAGGAGCCTTAAAAAAAAAAAATCTGTAAGAGAGGCTTTTTAAAAAATATAGGCTGTTTTTGTACAGAACACTGAAAGGTACAAATATAGGCTGTGTTTTAATGTGGTACAAATGAAGATATGGCCATCAGGCAAAACTGACCAATGTTAGATAAAGCCTTTTTGAACAGTTTCATTTTTCTTACAGATAATCAAATCAAGTTGGATTAGCCAAACTCTCATGTGTCAGCTGAGATGCAGCTCTTAACCAATGCAACGATTTGATGTGGGTTAATTGTATTTCACTGTAGCAGAGCTAAGTAAAACAACTTTGAATTCCCTAAAGGCTGAGGGCAGTGATGCTGATCGAGCCCCTATATTAAGAGCAGAGTAGGACAGCACCTAGTTACTCTTTGGAGAGGACAGCCTACGCTGTATCTCTCTGCTTTCTTGCAGATTGTCTAATTTCCCTAACAAAGGAAAGCTGCTGTTAGATTTTAGTTCATTTTTCCTTTAAAACTAGTGCTGAAATTGGGTACGTACCTGCAGCTGCCAGAGTCAACACAGCAAAGAGGATTCCAAGCATGGTGCCAGTGAGCTGTATGCTGCAGGCTCTGCTTTGCAAGTCATTTTATATGTTATCCTTTATCTCTGCGACACGTGACTTAAAATGTAGTGCTATTCTAATACCAATGGAAAACTTGTGTAATTGTGGGATAAATTTTTATATGCACAAGTGTCTAAAAAAACCAAACCAGTTTAGATGGACCTTGGGTCCAGGCTGTGTAAACAACTTAGTAAAAAAAGAAAAATTCCGACTGAGCTGCATATGATCTGTAGCAGGTGTTTGCTTTCCCATTGTCTTGAAAATTCATCACAAAGGTGTTTTCAGAAGGAAAATGTTAAATGAATTATTCGAACACTTAATGGCATGTCAGCAGTAATGGTGTCTGATCTATTCAGACAGTGATAGATTCAGACATGTCAGCGGAGTTGGATTAGACGATCTCCAGGGGCCCTCTTCCAGCCTTAATTATTGTATGATTCTGTGATTGCTTGAAATTTTATTTTGTTCTCGTTTGTTTTGTGCCTGATGGCAACTACCACTTTGTACTGACTGAAACCCCGATCTTCTTTCCCAGCTCAAGTTGCGTGTGTTTTAGCATGCCTTACTTCTTCAGTAAAACAAACTGTAATCACTTTGAAGTGGAAGATGTTTCAAGCAATACGAAGAACCAGCTGGCCGTGATGACGAAGAAACACTGGGGGCACGGTGAGCCAGACTTCATTTATTTCCTGTTTACCTTCAATTGTTAGGTCAGCAGCACATCCCTGGAAGAGAACAGAGTTCCTGTAGCATTCCAAATGAGCATTTTTACACCCCAAACCAGCATGCTGACCCGTGGCGTAATGCAGTGTGAGCTTGTTAATAACAAAGAGTAAACCATTTTCACCAATAGGACCAACCAGGCAAGAGCAGGGATTGACACCACTATACAGCTGCTGCCACAAAAGAAAGTGCCCAAATTCATTACTGGATATTTGAGATCAATGACTTGATATTAACACTGACTCTTGTGTTCCTTTTTTTCCTTTTTTTTCTTACGCTACTGGAATTTTCCATCCTCTGTCACGTTTCCATCTGCTTACCCTTCACCTGAAAAGCTGTTACTGGTTATTTAAAAAACAAATATCTCTATCCCATAAGCCAGGTCACACATAGGGAGAAAACGTGCTAGAATGGAAACAAATACCATAATGCCAGTTTTGTAACCAGAGTTGCATTGAACATAAAGACCAAACTAGAGGTTTCGGAAAAGCTGAAATAAATCTGTTGTTTACTGTCAGTATTAACAAGAAGCAAACCCCCTGATCTGCATAGCTTCCATTCAGCAGTAGGTACTGATTTGGATGAAAGATGCCTGGAGCACACATGTGGAAGGCAGAAATATATAATGCTTTGCTGTTTTGTCTGCTCCTCAAAAATGTATTCTCCTGCCCAAACAATAGCACTTGGGAAAGCTGCATTTGGAACTTCAAATGGAGTCAACCAAACTCTGTTCTGGCATCTTGTATTTATTATCTGACAAAAGCATAAATTGGGATTAACTGAGTGCAGAATTGAAATTCTAAAAATTTTTTTCATTAATTAGTTGGCTGTCTTAATGCCTGAATTTGCAAGCTAAACAACATACTATGCTTTTCAGTTTAACTTCCATGCCATTATCATTTTCATTGAATATTAACTAAAAATTAAATATAAATTTTGGATGTTCAATTACTGTTCCAGCTTTCCTGCTTACTGACTGTCCTTGTAAACGTGGAATTACTGGTTTCTTTTTTAAGCATTTCTGCAATCGTTTCACAATTAACCTTCTGCTATCTTACACACTGTAAGTAGAGAAACCCCATTCTTTCTTTTTCCCTTTCTTTGTAAAGGAATTCTGATACAGTTCTTTTATTATATGGAAGGAAGACTTATAATAATAATATTTTTAATGTAAAACACTCTCAATGCTTTTTTTGTTGTTTTGTTGTTGTTCCACTCCTGCTTTATGTAACGGTCGCTTATCCATCTTTTCCAGGTCTAGTCTAAATAGGCTGAAGTATCTTTCTTGGACTTGGTGGGCGTCGTACTGTTGGCAGTTCTGCAAGGGAACATCAAAAGCCTCAGCCTCCAGCTGATACCATGGTGGTGGCTTGGAAACAGCTCCCCAGGAGCTCTTATCATCTTCATGCCAGATGTTTCACAGAAACTAAGCAGCTCATGGGCCTTCAGTAAGAAAGAGCAGGAACTTCTGGTATGTTGTTAAAGTGTAATACCTAATATCTCTTTTAATACACAATGTACTTAGTGTACCATTTATAACGTACTCCACTGCTTTGCTAGCTTTAGTCTGTTCCCTTGCAGGGTAGTAACTATGCTTGAGCAATTAGTAAGTGGAATAGTCTGCAGACAGTAACAGACACTGAAATCTGCATTTCTGAGGGAGGTTTTTCATCTGGAACTAGACAGTAACCTATTTAAAAATTCTAAATTAAATCCTGCTCCAGATTTTCATTGGGAGTGCCAAGTGTTCCAAATTCATTACTTGCTGGATGGCTATTAAATCTGCTACTTCATTGTTCCCTGGGTTCGTATCTGTGTGTTCACAAAACTAGTGCTTGCCCTGTGCACTTCAACAGAGAACGAGGTTACACGGAGCCAGGGAAACGGAGATTAGCACCACCCTGTGTGTTTCAGTCTCTTACTGTGCCTTCCAAATTGTCTGTTCCCACTTTAGACTCATTTATGTATTATTTTCCACGCTGTATTTCCTTTTAAACCAAGCACTTCTGTGCCGGATGAAACACTGGCCAGAGATGTAACATAAGGCTCTGCCTGTTTTAACTGGGTGGGGAGCAAGGGGAGGAGAGAACACTGACAGGGGAAAAAAAAAAAAGAAAAAACATCCACACTTCAGTAATCAGATTAGACTGAAAGATATTTATTTAGAAACAACAGCTTTGGTATTTTAAAACCAAACAACCTTTAAATCACTAGAAAGTGGGATGTCTCCCCCCGTAGCCAAAACAAATCAATGCACAAAGTCTCAGGATGCTTACAGCAGGAAACCTGCAGATCAGCGTTTCCAACTGTAAATCCAGAAAACAATTTCATTAAATTGGTTTTGCACTCTACAATCATAAAGGCTGAAAAACCTGTTACCAGCACTTAGATATCTACAGTTCAATTGACTGACTTTTTAGTGAAGTGGAGGCAAAATTATTAACATCCTCCCCTTCCCCCCAAGCAATAAATAAAAAACGTATACCAGAAAGGAAGTTACACTAAAGTTTTCTAGTTAAGTTAACTCTCTGAAGGGAATCATCATTCTTTATTTTCCTGTAAAATTAAAAAACAAATCAAAATATCAAAGGACTTGGTAGATCTTCAAGTATTTTCACCAAATGGATTACTCTTAGGGAACTGAACAGCTTACAAGGAAAAAAAGAAACATCTGTTACACAAACTTCTGGGATAAGCTCTTGTATAACCACACCTTCCAAGTCTGGGATTGCTCTCTTAACAAGGCACAAAAGGATTGTTGCTTTCAAAAGGTCCTTGTTCTCAGCTGCAAAAGAGTCAGATGTCTCGTGCAAATGGAGGCTGAAAGCAGGACTAAGTTCACTTGGACACTGGGATGTTCTCATTCAATTAATGAAACGGGGTGTTATTTCAACACCATTCGTCTTGCTGACTGCTTACTGCTACTGGCTTCCACTTCACCCCTGTTTCTAGATCAACTTCTGCACCATCTTCCTTGTAAGTAGGTCCAATTAAGACGAGGCAAGAGACTTGTTTGCTGTGCACTGCAAGGCTTTTTGCAGTGTCAGGAAGGAAGAGGTGTTACTCAGCCCTGGCGTGTAGCTGTGAAGCTTCTCAGCATTTCAGAGCACAGTGTCAGGGACAGTTACCTGTAGCAACAGTTAACAAGTCATTCTGTAAAAGGCAGAAGGCAAGTCTTGGAGATGACAAAGGCAACCAGATAGACAGCAGTGAAAAAAAAGACATAATTTTGTAATTTCAGGACACGTTTCAGGATGCATGTCAGGGCGCAGCTGTATACACAGTAATGGAAATTACTTCCAGACCACTTCCTCCTTTTGCACTAAGGTTCTGATCGTGACCGTAGGCTTATAACTGCAGTTGTCTTTGACATATATATCTATTCTACCTCTGGGTTAGTCTGTCTAGCCACAAGCACCTTCCACTCTCAGTCCTTCCTCGGATGACACGTGTCCAGACCTGCCTGGGATCAGGCCTGATCTCCGGGGCTGAACATTACAAACGCATTGAGCTGAGAGGGAAATTGCCAACTCGCTTTAAACACCCCTTAAGTACTGACTGTCAAGTGCAGTCCAGTACCTTCTGTCCAGCCTTAGCTATCCAAAATTGAATTCGCTTTTATAATTTGGAAAAACAGGGCAATCTAAAGCTAAGAATTTTTCCTCCGACAGCTCTATTTAACTCTGTCCTTTTTGATTTTGTCTTTTTTTGTTGTTTAAACACAAGTTCCATTTAACTCTTCAAACCTAAGGAGGGACGCTTCTGAACAGCAGGGCCAGCTCACACAGCAAATCCAGTCTTGTCTTTCATTTACACTCTGTATCAACACACAACCAGAAAGTACCAGGACTGAGAGCAGAAATCACCATCTATTGTCTATTCTGTGCTAAGTCTTTACGAACAACTAAGTTTTCTGAGGCAACGCAAAACAAGAATTTCAGACCCTCTACACCGAAGTGAGATGCAGTAGAGCTTGAAGTCAGAACCTCCAACTCACAGTAAAAAGCACTCAGTACTTTTCTTAACACAGCTATGTATTTTGTCTGAATGGGAGAAACACTAACTCAGCCCTTTCCCAAAAGGATGGTGGTAAACGTGGTTTGATGGAGGACTGCAGTGTCTATAAATCTATAAACATTTACTAGTAGTCCAAGCAAGTCAGCACCTTGACCTAAGAACAGGAGCTTGCGTTTCTGTGTTCTTGTACGACACCTCACGCGTTCACACCAGGCAAACAAGTGTGCACGTCTCCCACACAGTAGTAAAGGCAAGTATAGCAGCTCTCCCAAGCATTCCAGTGCTGCGTAGCAAGAGACATCATCTCCTTACACAGCTGCAACTGTTGGCTTAAAAACAAGCAATGTCCTACACCAGTGTGTGGAAAAAGGACAGAGAAGCTATGCCTGCCTTGATCTGCAGCCTTAAAAGTGTTTAAGAAGGACAGATGATGGCTTTACCTTTTTTAATGTTTGTAAGCCCTACTGCTCCAATCCCTGCTCTAATCCTGCTTCTTGCAAGAAGAGGTCACAGTTCACTTGTTGCAAGAGAGACTGAAAATCCTCACAGTCCAAGACAAACCCTCCCTAGGCACAGCTGACAGAAAACTGGGTTGACAACACTCAGTGGACAGCAGCCAAAAGCAGCAGCCTTATACCTTACTCCTGAAGAGCGGCTTGGCTCCTGGCCCACAATATTCATTGTAGATGAGTTTGAACAGAAACAAGTGAAACAATGTGATTAAGGAGGCCACGCTGAACCAGAAGAGGAAGGGTAAGCCTGGGTATTGCTTGGCCATGTGCTCTTCATGAGCCAGAATAGCTTTTAGATGGAGCGTGTGTCTCAGGTCCTGCAAGTGGATCAAATCTGTCGATATATAAAGCAGGGGTGTGATGGGCTGAGTCACCATGACGGGGAACGTATGACCTCGTGCCTCTGAGGTGAGCTCCACAGGCTCATTCATACAGCCTGCCTCACACGCATATAGTCTAACTGGCTTGTCTTGGAATTTCACAGACACGTGCAAGAAGGGCTTTCCTTCGGCATCCAGCAGAACCGCTAGATTAATCAAGTCCTTGTTGTAATGGATCCCACGTAAGGAATAGCTGTTATGAAGTACATCAGGGTCAGCCTGAAACTGAAGATGGTTTTCCGTGAACTGCAGACCCCCAAAACTAAGCACCATTCCCTGCATGAGTCCATGGACTCCAGCTGCCACAAGACCCTTGCATCCCCGTTTCTGGAGAGTTAGCTTCCACAGGTCTGAGAGTTGCAAGATCTGGGCGACGCTGGTCAGCTTTGCTGGCCACAGGTTCTCTGCGTGCATGGTCGCGTGGCCACTGAAGCAGTGGTCAGCATAGTTCAAGCTGGCTTCCATTTTTTCTCTGTCCTCACCACTGATGAGTGGATCCAGCAGAGGAGCTGGCATGGTTGACAGCACATAGTAGAGGGTCATGTTCACAGTCTCGCTGGATGGTGTATGCAAATCTGTGATCTTTCTCATTTCAACCCCTGTAATAAAAGAGAACAACCAAGAGTCAGAAGATCACACATGAATATGACGTTAACTAGGAGAAAACGAAGAAAAGCCAAGCTCCCACTAAAGGCAAAGCTAGTTTGACATACAGATGCCTTATGGTGACAGGAGCTGTTACCATGACTCTGCAAGAATGATCTGTCAAAAGAACATCTATTTTTTTACTGGCTATAAAAGAGCAAGTTCTACATCACTTGGGCAGCTTCTCTTATGCAAAGCCATGAAAATCTTATTTTAAGAAAAAGCATCCTTGCAGGGCCGTCCTTAACTTCCAAGAAGAAATCTGGCCTTTATAACGTCACTAGAGGTCACACAATTTCCAGCTGACACGCTGGGCAAATCAGAGAAGTTCCTGAAGACAGGAAAGTCAGCGCATTCAGAGTTATGAATAGAAATATTCTTCCACCATTTCCTTTATGCAGTAAGGAATATTCCACTCTTATAAAGTACAGTGGGTTCCAAACCAGGAATGCTGTTCTATTATCCCACAACACACCCTTTGGCCTCTGAGAGAAACCCATCCGGAGGAGTGGAGCCTCTGGAGACTTTACAGCAACTAGGTGACTGAGCTTTCTGCTGCCCTCTAAAGCAACCCTTAGGAAGCTGAGCAGCCCTTTCCTTACCTGAAATGAACAGGTCTGACCAGGTCTGTTGGTGCTCATGGAAAAGATCTTCCACCCCCATCTGCATCACCTCCAGCATCTCTTTCTTGGCCGACTCCCTCAGCTTGCTGAAGGTCTCCTCCAGCCTGGAGACCTCGATGGGCTCTGAGGTGTACACCACGGAGAGCACGGTTTCGTCAAAGTGGGATTTAGGTGCCACCTGTACTCGGCTCACAAGCTTCTTGGCAGCCACCACCATAAGCACCACCTTGGGGCTCCCAGCAAGGAGCAGGCGGCCGGAGGAGAGCAGGAACTGCCGCTCCTCCACCTTCTCCAGGCTGGTGGCGAAGCGGCCGCCCAGCGAGGGCGCCGAGGCTGGGGCCGAGGCCTCGAAGGCGGCCACCCGCTCGGTGGGGTTGGCGATGCGGATGCGCTGCAGGTAGAGATGCGGCCGGCTCCGGTGGGCCACCACCTCTTCCCGCACCGTCACGCAGTCCCCGGCGCCCGCCCCGGGCCCCGTCTGCACGCACCGCACCCGCCGCACGGCCCCGTCCCGCA
>VXBO01014183.1:254415-285726 GCA_013400135.1 Rhinoptilus africanus
CGGGAAGGTAAGGGGGGGTCTGCGCCGGGGCGGAGGGTGGGGGCCGGCAGCACGGGGAGCTGATGGACGGGCGCAGCCCTGTGGGTGCCACCAGTGTCCCTGAGTGCCCCGGTCCAGCATTGCCCGACCTGAGGCTGGTGCCCGCTGCAGAGCCCGAGCCCCTGGGCGGCACCCAGAGCCCGCTGCTGAATTCCCAGGCGGGCGTGGGTGTCCACTCGTGCTTCTTGAGTGCCTCAGTTACCCAGGCAGGCACTCACAGCTCTGAGATGTGCGAGACGAGCCTCGGAAACCATTTCATCCTTGTAAAGTACTCGCAGCCCCTTGAGTTGTATCCCACCTGGGTCAGCCCTTCGTGCTTTTGAACTTACACAGTTCAAGAATTAGGTACCAGAGAGTATTTGGTCCCAGACTGGCCACACTGTGACCAGAGAGTCTGGGATGCTCCTAAAATAACATCACTGTCTCCACATAAACAGTTGGTAGATGCTCTGAAGAGTAATTGGTAAAACAGCAGGGGATTAGGGCAGCTACAGAATGTCAGCCAGGCTGACAAAAGAGGTTCACACACTGTCACTCTGCCAAGAAGTTTGGATAATTATCTCTGTCTTCATTAGAGAAGTGGCAATTAAGAGCAGATTTCATTGTGTTAGCTAGATTATTTCCCTTCACAATATATGATTCTGGTATAATTACCTTTACTATATATATTATTTAATACAGTTAATGTGAATCCATGGGAATATTTGAGGTTCTTTCGCTACAGTGGCATAACTAAAGGAAAATAATTTCAGCATTTGGGGTAACTGTTAGACAAATATAAGTAGGAAATTTAATCTCTCTGTGCTATCCTGCCTTCCTGACACACCCCAAATCTTCCAGGTTTTTAGTAAAGTTTTAGAGCACACTAGCTACTGGGAAAAGAGAATAAGGTATATTGGTTAGGAAGAAGGATTTCGAATTAACTGCTTTCTGAACTCATCAGTTCTGGCATGGCTTGAAGAAAAAATGCCTTACCTTTTCAGTGCCTCTGCTTCCCTAGAGTAATATGAGACTAATGATACCTCTCTTCTCCCTTGTACATTCTTTTAAATCCCTGCAAGAGCTCTAAGCATAGTTATTTGTATTTAATTGAATCTTTTAAAAAAACTTTCACAATGCAAGTTTAGTACAGAGATTATATTATCCACTATTAAATTGTGCGCTGGTTTTTTTTTTTTTCTATTTGATCCCCGTATTAATGGTATTTCCTTGAGCACTATCTTAACAGGAAGTGGCACAGTAACTTTTCCCAAAGCGCAGCCTGGGGCTAAATTCATTCTTTGTCCTAAAATGCAGCTGCAGCTGTGCTTTCCCTGTAGAGTCAGGGCAGAAGTAATAACTCTAAAATTTTTTGTTACTGAATTCATCTTGTCGCTGACTTTTACTCTGTGTAAAACCTCAGAAATCTGCCCAGTGTTGGTATCAGAGTACCTGTTCCAGTTCTTTCTCCCTACAGAATCCTTTTCATTGAAAAACTCACAAAAGTGGTAAATGTCCTCTATTATCATTCTACAGATGGAAACATAGAGGGATACCACGATTGCCTCCTTATTGCATAGCAGAGCTAGTAGTACAGTCCAGCTCCCCTGGTTCCTAGTCCATTGCTTGCTTCGTTCACCACACTGTGTTCATCCTTTGCACCCATACCATTATTAAATGTATTTAGAGGATTTCTGATTGTGAGCATGGCCCAAGGAGTCTCTGGGCCCAGCCAGAATAGGCTACCGTTTCTAGATATGAAAAGTAACTCTGACAAGGAAAATAGGGAAGCATAAATCTGCTCGTGGAGTTTTAAAATGCCCGTGTGTGGTACTGAAATTAAAAGGGTTTTATCAGCTGTACCAGTGTTCAGCAAAGTCTTTGAGAAAGAGAAAAAAGGGTTAAAGGAGAAAGCGGAGGCAGCACAGCTCAGCACAAGTTTCTAGTTCTGGACTGAAGGAATGTCTCTTGGGATGGAAAGCTTTCGCTACTGCAGAGATTTCTCAGAACAGAAACTGAGTTTAATGTCTCTCAGGATCCTACCCCCACGGACCAGTAGTGAGAAGGGAATCTGTAACTTGGAGTTCTGCTGGGGAGGATAGTTTTCTCTGTGCTGGCTTTGTCGTGCTCCAGTGGGTTCGTAGGCTGCACGGTGAAACCTTTTCTGTCTTAGAAATAGGACACCGCTTCCTGTTCAGCCCCTTTAGCTCTCGCATCTTGTCCAGCAAACTTCTGGCAGTCATATCAAATGACGTATAAACAGTTTGTTGCTTTCTTGGGATGGCGGCATGAAAATTAATTAGTGATTTATTTCATGTGAGATGTCTGAGAATTCAGGATGAAATAATTGCATAGCAGTCAGGCTCTTTTCTTTCTTCCCTCTTTTATCATTATATGCGTTCTCCTCTTCTTTCAGGTACTAGGACTTGATGTTTGTCTCTACATTCCTTTCTGGCAAGCCCACATTTGCCCCCCCTCTTCACTGGCAGTGTGATCTTTGCTTTGTCAGAAACCGTGAGCTCACAGCTATATAGTAAAGCTGCCACGATTTTCTGCATGCCATCATATGGCTAGAAACCTCAATGATTTTAATATATTCCCTGCGGAGATATGTATTTTACTCATTTGTTTGCACCCTCTGACTGGACAGGACACAAGGAACTGGAGTGTGTGGGAGGAGCTGGATTAGGAATGCACTTCATACATCTACAAATCTGCTTTTAAAAACTGCATAAATGCAGGATTCATATTCCTTTATCTCTCAGTCTCTTTGTCTGTGTGCACGAATGTCTAACAAAATACAATTAGAGCTGACCTATTCACTGTTCTCAATCTCACCTCTATTTTTATTCTAATGCAGGTAAAGGATTTGGGGAATTTCCTTGGGAATATCCTCTTTCTTCCTAACTTGGAGTCTTACACTTATTTTTCACTTTTGCTGCCTTTGTCAGGTGTATCCAGGACTCCACTCCTAGGTCCGTATGCTCTAAGATCAGACAGAGTACAGTTTGGGTACCCTAAGAAGATGCATCTGGTACATCCATTGAAAAAAAAAATATAATTGTTCCAAAAGAAGCCTGCTCAAGCCAAGAAAATGTGCTTTCAGCTTTTCCTGGTATTTTCTGATGTTAAAATCATATGACCAGGATTCACATTTAAGCACTGCTTCCAGAGCCTATACAAATTCCTACTTAAGCAGAAGTGTTAAGATGAAGTATAGCATTTAATCATTACAATGAAGAAACCATAGCTTTCACATAAAAATCCTATTCTGGTGGTACTATAAACTTCTGAGAGAGGACTTCAGCATTTAGCTTTCTTACAATTTTAAGGGCCTGGAAATGAAAAGAAGCTTGGGAGCAGACTGTAAATGAAAGTTGTGGTAGAATTAAGTTCACATTGTGTACGTATGAAAAAATCTGGAAAGCACCTCAGGGATGCAGTAGAAAATTGGAGCAGCCAATAATAACGTTCAGACTAATTTTGGTTTTCCCTATATGAAGTCAATGCTAAGTGATAGAAAAGCAACTCTGCGGGGAGCAGGAAGCCAATTGCACTAAATGGATGACTTCCAAATGGGCATTTTATAGTAGTTCTATTTTTTATCTTCAAGTTTAATATCCTTCATGCTCTGTGTGAGAGAAGAGAATTGTAGCTTTCAACAGCAGGGCAGAAAAACACTTAATACAATTAAGTTGTATCTTTACATATTATCTCATTTTATGCCCAGCACCAAGTTATAATCTCTTCTGCAAAGGAACAGTCTTGCTTGTGCTGCAGTTAGTTTTGGGTTCTTCAATCAAACACTGAAATTTGAGGGCACCTTTGCCATGTTTTGTCCCCTGTGATAGTTACTTTCTCCAGTAAAACATTGGCTACATCCACATTTTCTTTTTTTTCCTCTACAAATCTCTGATGATGTGGTGCCACAAAAATCCAGGTAGCAAATAAGTAGGATTTGAAGCTGGTTTTCTTCCTGAGGTTGAAGCTTCCTGGGCAGTGAGAACACCTATGGTACTTAACATTGTACAATGTAGGTGTAATTGGGTGGGGTGTAAGCAAGCTGCTTTCTTCTCAGCAGGCTGTGGTAGCTCCACAGCTAGACTACCTCCCCTACCTCATTTAAAATGAACCTGGATGTCTGTCAGTGTCATGTGGAACAGATATAACCTGTGTCCATGAACAGCAATGACTGCGCAGAAGTTGGGACCCGTGGATTCTATTGCTGGATTCTCGATCAACTTGAAGAACGTACTGGGAAACTCACTTTGCTTCTCAATGGTTGGATTTTGACTTGCCTTTGTCAAATCTGTTAAGTACTTTTAAGACTATCGATCCCTACTTTGTCTCAGTATCTGATAGTAAAGCTTCTTCGTTAGGTGTGGAACGGCTGGTTGTCAAAACTATGCAAGCTGAATGTGTCCCTTGTGCTTTCTCCTGTATGCAGGAAACCTGCTGGTTCTTACTGTTGCCACCAAACAGACTGAGGGATTCCAGCGCTTTAGAAGATCAGCCCAATTCTTCAACTACAAAGTCCAGGTGATGACTAGCAGCCTCAGTGGTGGTTGGCCAAAGGGAACTTTGAAGCGTGGAGGGGGTAAGACTTGGCCACAAAGTGATTAAAGAAAAGCTCAAGAGGGACACTCAGCTGGTTAAAAAATAGTGTGAGTGGGGCACTTCGGCAGCAGTCTCTTATTCCATCCTGAGTGTTGGCTTGAGATGAGATCCATAACCCGGGCTCAAGGGAGGCACATGGTGCTTTTCCATTGCAATGCCAAAACACACAGTACAGAGCGTGCTCCTGTCGCTGAGTCCTTTGTTACTGTGCTCTGTGTTACTCTGACTGTCCATCCCAGAGACTGGTTCAAAGGCTGGTGTATATACCTAGTCCGTCTGTCCTGATGCTGTGTTTCTGTTGCGATTTGCACTGGGAATTATCAGGACTAGTAAGGTTGTGGGTTCTGGTCCTTTCCTGTGAGTCTCGGTGGGCATGTGACCTGTTCAGTAGACCCTGTCCCTGTCGTTCTTTAGGTGCTGGGGCTGGATGAGGAGTGGCAGGGTGGAGATGACAAGAAGCCAGCAGGAGGTGGGCAGAAAGTCCGTCTCTTGAAATCAGCTTTGAAGCAGTATGCGGATAAGGAAGACTTGATCATCCTTTTCGTAGAAAGGTAATGGGTTGGAAAGTATTTGCCATGAACTGAATCATAAGGCTGTTTGGACAGGTTCTTACTAAGAAGAAATTAACTGTAAAGTAGATTGCTTTTGGAAGGTGTGTCCACACCTCCTGCTTTTTTCCCCATGAATTCCCTGAAGTTGCTTGAGCATTGCTCAGAGCTGCATCCGTGGCAGCTGGGAAGGTCTGACCAGAACAGGCTGATTCCAATTCTTGCATAAAGTTGATAGCGTTATACCTGCTTCTGCCAGGGTGGAATTTGGCTGCCTCTATCTGCAAAGAATGAGCAGACAATTTCTGTGGAACTAGGCAGGCTTTTCTTACCAGAATTATTTGTTTTATAAGGTGAGGCAGGCTGCAACACAATTCTGAGAGCCAAGAATGAGTCTGCCAGAGAAATGTGGAGAGGGAAAAGGACGGTTTGGAGTCTCAGTGTCTTTTCATGCGCTCAGCAACAGGCAGGGCTGGGATGTCTGCATCTCCCGTGGGAGGGAGATCATCTTTTGCAGCTCTGAGTGTCTACGTGTGTTTAGAGAAGTTGGGAATCATAAATCTCTGGTATGAGCAACTTTTTCACTCACCAGAATGAGTTTGAAGTATGCAAATCCTCTCACAGGAAATGCAAGTGTCATTCTGAGAGTGTCTCCTGGGGATTAGTCAGTTCTACCCAGTACTGAGGAGGTGGTAGCTGGAGCGCAGCATCCGATGACTGGTGTCCAGTGTAGATTCCTCATGAAGAGGAGCTCAGCGGAGAGTGGCAGGAGGCCAAAAGTTGTAAAAAGCATAACCTATGGGTTTGTTTAATCTAGGAAGGAATGGCAGAGTAATTCTTCCTCCAATAAGTAAAAAGTTGTTACAAGCAGTGAGGGCACCAGGGCTTCACGGTTCCAAATGGGAGAAAAGCAAGAAGAGATCAGCATGTTTTGTGTCTTGGAAGATTTGTTTTTATCATCAGTGAAAACTTTGTAAAAATAAGAATGGGCGGAAGTTGCCCCAAACCACTGTGGAATGTTCTGTGCTGGAAAGTAACATCTTCCACCCTACAAATAAGATTGCGCCTTAATTAGATATAATTATGACAAAAAATGTAATACTGTGATGCAGAACTACAAGAAAGGGATTCCTAAAGAATTAGCTGTTTCTCGAAACTTTTTGTGCTGACATGTTTTTGTGACTCCATACTTTTCTGTCCCTTTCTTGTTTGCCTTTTACTCTAGCTATGACGTACTCTTTGCTTCGGGCCCCACAGAACTGCTGAAGAAGTTCAAACAAGCCAAGAGCAAGGTGGTCTTCTCAGCAGAGAACTACATCTATCCTGATAGAAAGTTGGAAGCCAAGTACCCTCAGGTGCGAGATGGAAAACGCTTCCTGGGTTCTGGAGGTAAGACATAGAACCTTCTTTCAGCTGAGAACCTCTCTCAGCTTTTCCCTCCTGTTAGAAGGCCTTTGGGAGAAGTCGCAAGGGACCAGGTGTGGAAATCATCTTTATAGAAGATGGTGCAAACTGAAGCCCTGTGCATAATGGGCCATAATGGAAAGACTAACTAGGCTCCTATTTTGACCTGCAGGAAGGGACATAGCTATGAATTGCATGGAGAGGATAGGAATCTGCTTCCTATCCCTTCTCCATTTTCAGTGAGGCTTGTCATTCAGGGTGTGGGTATCTGAGCTTTTCTGATGCTGAGGATTACAGGTTCGCTCCTGGTGTCGTTCCACATTGGGAAGTGTGGTTTATACAGGCTTTTACTGAAAGCTGGTGTACCTCTGCAGCACCGCAGAAGGGAGCGAGACTTTGTGTGAAAGAAGTGAGAGTATGTGTATGCAGGAGAACATTCCTTTTTTTGGTTGTCTGGGTTGCAACACCTCTTCATACTTATTCCCACAGGCTTCATAGGTTATGCTCCAAACCTGAAGAAGCTTGTGGAGGAGTGGAAAGGGCAGGATGACGACAGTGACCAGCTGTTCTATACGAATATCTTCTTGGATCCAGAAAAAAGAGTAGGTGTAGCTAGATTCGGGATTAGGAGGAGTTGTCTGAGAAGCATTGCTGTTAATCCTCTGTGCAGTATCGCTGTTAACAGTAAAATAAGTTAATCACATATTGAACCTTAATCACTGCTTTGGTATCCTCGCATGAAAAAGGCCAGTATGTCGTGTTACCCATTTTCCTTCTGAAAATTTTTTATTCTAGCCGCTGCCCTCTTGTTCCTTTATTAGCAATTTTTATCTTTAAGCTCACAATGTGAATGGGAAGATAGATCTCAAAACAAGTCTTATTGGAAACTCACGCCAACTCAACTGTATGTGCTGATGTTTAAAGCTATTGATTGTGGCAGAACTAACCAGCCTCCTCCTAGGGGACATGAAACGCAGACTTTACACATGCATCCTCCCTGCAGAGTGCAGTGCTGACGTAGAGATACCCAACCTAGCGCTAAAGTACACGGTGGGTAAAGGGGCAGATGAAGCCCGAGCAGATTTGTGGTGATGAGCAGGACAAAGGTTCACAGCCTTGCAACTGCTGTTGTGCTGCAGGACAGTGACCAGAGACATCACAGTGGGTAGCCCTGCTGGAACAAAGAGGCTGCCACTGCCTTCAGCAACCACTTCCAGATTTTAGCTGACAAAATCTGCATCAGCCTATGCAACATACCATGTAACGTAACACGTCACGTCATGCAGAAGTCTGGAATGAACCCCGGAAGCATCATTGCCATTCTAGCACCGTATTATGCACTGGCCAAGTTGTCTGACCCACGGGGTGATGCTGCTTCTGTTGTCCCTGCCCAGTTCTGCATTACACAATGCACTCTGTCCCTGAGGGACACCACAAATGCATGGGAACCAAGAAGTCAAACTGTAACTGTAGAGTCAAGAGGAAGCATTAGAAATAGGAAACTGCTTTCACACCGATTAGAGGAGTTGCACATTTTTACCGGCAGGGCTGGTAAAAAATGCATAACAGCTGCACTTTTTTCCTTCCCCAAATCTGAATATGGCCTATAAGATATTAACATGAACAGTTCCTTTAATGTTCTCATCTGCAGTTCTGGCCCAGTGCCACACAAAGGCTGAGTAATTCCGCTGACTTGGCATTCAGACAGCGGATGTTAGCACCCTGCTGTCCTTTACGGTAATCAATCTTAATAGATGCCTGGAGGGACACTGAACTCATATTAAGTCAGAGCTGGATTTTAGTCTGAAAAAAAGAAAAAGATTGCACGAGCTGGCCTTGTGCCTTTACGTTTTCTGGTTTGACGCTGTCACCTGGGATGACACTTGGGTTAATGCTCGCCCTGTGCACAGATGGCAAGAAACTGTCTTCATAGCAGACGTTTTTGTTATCTTGGCATTCCTGCATGTGGAATTGGGTGAGTTTTATATGATGGTGGTGCAAGTGTGCCTCTTTAATATGCTGCATATTATTACTGGCACACCCACAGCAGTTTAAAAATGTTTATTTGTGTGGTTTTGCCTAATATAGTATGTTTTAGAAAATGGCAAATTGTCTTGGATTCAAGTGAAAATGAGGATTAGCTGGGACTGTTTTAGGCTTCAGGGCTTGGAGAGTATGGAAATGATTATAGAAATGATAAATATTACATGTGAGAGACCCTATAGCTCAGCATAAGGTCTCTCCCATGTAAAGAATGGATGCTGTCTTGTGTTCTCATTAAGGTTATTTATCTCATTCTTTTAAAGGAAAGTATCAACATCAGTCTAGACCAAAGAAGCCGGATCTTCCAAAACCTAAATGGGGCATTAGGTGAGATGGAAGAAGGAAGCTCCTTCCTCTTTGGAATGCGACTGCATGCTGACACCAGAAATAAAGTTGTGTTGTGGTTGAAGGGATTAAATGTCAGAGATTCCTGTCCCTGCAGAATAAGCCTCTGCCAGAGTTCTGGGATTTATTTGCAATTCCACTGCAAGCAATTAGGTTCTCACTGCAATTCCCTCTTCGCTTGGGGGAATGCAGGTCGGGTTTTCCATCTTACACCTCCTTGCCACTTTGATCTCCAAACATGTTGGATTGAATTAGCCTTGGGGATTGAAACTAGGAGGGACTTCAGAGCAAGTAATAACACACAACCCTGCCTAGGGCTTGCCTGTCTTTCCACTTCAGAACTGTGTCTGGAATGCCGCAGAAGGTGAGATGCAGTCAGATACTGCCTGCGAGCACTCGCTGACCTGGCCTGCTGATTGATTGATTTTGCTAGTCCTGGCAGCCGTGAATCACTTACTCTCCTGACACTACTGCCTGATGTTTTCAGTTTACAGTCTTGCACCACTCGATCTTTATGCCAGTCAGTTAAAAAATTATAAACGGCAGTGTAGTTTTTGGCTCCTGTGCTCATTATAACAGTGATAGACCGGAGCTTGGATCTGTGCTGGTCTGTTTTCCAAAGATTTTGTGTGGTTCTGTTGAGGAGACATCTTGAATGATCGCTGCCAGGAGGGTGGGCTTTTGTCAGGGGTGAAAAAGAGAGGCAGCGGGCACATGGAATGCTTAGGTTGGAAGGGCCTGAATCCTCCCTGGCCATCAGTAGCTGTTCCTCACAGACCCAAACGCATCAATGCCAGTTTTGAAACACTAGTTTCAGTGTGGCTTCTGCCAATTCCCAGTAGACGGTGTATTTGTCAGCTTAGCAAGCTGCACTCGGCCCGACTTCCCAGCCACCTCCTCTTATCTCACAGGATCATTCTGAACGTATTTTCTCCTTTCTGGACATGGTCTGTAGCCCTTAAACTACTTGTATATGGTTATCCATGTCCATGCTTTTATCTTTCAGCAGTTGTTCAGTAGAAATGAGGCATTGTGCTGCTAATTATTAATAAAAGCCTTCCTCTGATAACATGATGGCAATGTCCTTTCCAGATGAGGTAGTTCTGAAGTTTGAAAACTCACGAGTGAGAGCAAGAAACTTGTTATATGACACTCTGCCTGTGGTGATTCATGGAAATGGACCCACCAAGGTAAGTGGACATCCTGAAGGAAAGATTTGATTGCAAAGTGGCCCTTTAGGCTCAAGTGTATGAGGTTACAGTCTTCCCACAATGACTTTGCCTGTGCACATTTATGTTTGAGAAACAATAAGTGGTCCAGGTGTGTAGCAGCAAGACGGGTCTGATTCAAAGATCAGCATGTAATTAAACCATCACGATATCATGCTTTTTAGATTCTTTAGTCCAAGAAGGTGGTAAATGAAGTTCTGATGAAATGTGGTCTTGCACTGGGGGTGGGTGCAAAGAAATTCTCCTGCCTTGTAGTGCATAACATGGCAAATTGCCTTTTGCAGCTGCAGCTGAACTACCTGGGCAACTACATTCCTCAAATATGGACATATGAGACTGGCTGCACTGTGTGTGATGAAGGTCTGCGAAGCCTCACAGGGTTTAAGGTAAGGCTGTTGTCTTCAAAGCTCTCAAGACAAGTCATACAGTGGGATCTTACGTGTCCGATGTGGTACATGAGCCACCACTTCTCTCCTCTTCTCACTGAGTGTAGGATGAGGCGTTGCCAATGATTCTGATCGGCATTTTCATCGAGCAGCCCACCCCATTCCTCTCCCAGTTTTTCTTGCGGCTTCGTAACTTTCATTACCCAAAGCAACGAATCCAGCTCTTCATTCACAACCATGTAAGTAAAGTTGGCCTGTGATGATCTTAGCAAATGTGGGGAAAATGTATACCTCTTCCTGTACTGTAGGCACCTTTGCAACCTTTGACTGGACTTCCAGGCTCTGTAGTCCCAGTACGTATCTGCAATGGCACCTATAAGGTAGCTCCGTCCAGCTGTAAAGATGTGGAAGTGGGAAGAACTGCCGCACATCTCATTTGGCATTTTCAAGAACAGGAGGCTGAGCAGTCTGGGATGAGCCCACCTCATCTATTTTTCCTTATTTTTCCTTTGGCATAGGAGCACCATCACTTGATGCAGGTGGACTCTTTCGTTAAAGAGCATGGCAAAGAATATCTCGCCATCAAAGTGATTGGACCAGATGACGAGGTGGAGAACGCTGAGGCCCGTAACTTGGGCATGTAAGTGACGGGGCCATACATTATGGCTGGCAGAGTCAGCCTGTGTCCAAACTAAGGCAGTCCAGTTTTTCTGGGTATCATCACTGTGATGCTTCTCATCTTTAAGTTACCCTCTTCTTTCAGTTTTCCTGGTGTTAACTCCCCATGCCCATTATATATCGGAAATCAGCCCCAGTACCAGCTCCCTTTCTCCAGTTTCAGAAACCAAGTTCTTACTGGTCCTTTGCTCTGTTAGAAGGATAGCCCTGTACCTCCCACCCTCATCAAGCAGTCTGTATATCCAGTCGTCTGTCACACAGAATACACACCAATTTCTCTGAAGAGGAGCATAGTAGTAAAACTAAGAGTTAGTGGCATAATATCTTCCTGTCTGTGATCAGGAGGTGTGAGTTTGAGCTCAGGTCTGAATTTAGACCAGCCGTAAATGGGAACCTCTTCAGTTTGTGCTGGGGAGGGTTTGCTAAACGTTGATCTTGGCCATGTCTGACTGTGTCTATTGGATACTGAATCTGATGTGCTTGTACTATGCTGGCCCTCTGGGTTGTTACGTGAAACTGAACTTTTCTGAGCACCTTTAGTTTATAAGGTGAGGGAATTCCTGGTGTTCTGTTCCTTGTCTTGGTCTATTCCAGGAGGATTTTGATGTGACTTTTCTTGTTCTCTGGCTGTAGGGATTTGTGCAGAAAGAATCCTGACTGTGACTATTACTTTAGCTTGGATGCTGAGATAGTTCTGAAGAACACAGAGACTCTAAGGATCCTGATCGAACAGAACAAGTGAGTTCTTTGGTTTGAGCAATCCTTACTGGTCGTCTTTCACACAAGGAATACAGTGAGCTCTTTGTCATTGAGATGTGTAAGGTACTAGGAGAACTGCGTCAAGAGGGAATGTTAGACAAACGCCTCTTATTTGTCCTTTTTTTACTGTAGTTTTAATCCCTGGATTTTAGGCAGAGGATGTAAATCATCCCTAGTTTTGTCTTTATATAGTTGCTAGACCAAATTGAATTCTAAGACACCTGCTGCAGGGTGCAGTTAGATAGGAGATTGTGACCATATTTGCCCTTTCTTACGTGGAATTTTATTGCAATAGAGTTAACAGAAGCAGCAGCTCTGTAAGTGAGGGAGAATCTAACTCTTACAGTCCTGTAGTTTGTAAATATTTTCATTTTCTTTCTGTGGTAACATCCTGTCCTGCGATTCCTTTTTCTTTTTTGCTCGCAGGCTGGTGATTGCCCCACTGGTAAGCCGTCATGAAAAGTTATGGTCAAATTTCTGGGGAGCGTTGAGCCCTGATGGATACTATGCCCGCTCAGAAGATTATGTGGATATTGTTCAAAGGCGGAGGGTGTGAGTATGCAGAGAGAGTTTTCTTACTGATATAATCCCTCAAATGTAAAGCTTGCTGCAGCACGTTATCATCAAACCAGCTAATGTCAAAGAACCAGAGAGGACAACTGTCTTGGTGTATAGAAAAGGAAAAGAAGTCTGTGCTCCCATTTGGAAGCTGTTCTGTGTTCTCCCCTGAGCAGGGACCATATCATACTTTGGGCAGATTTTTCTTATGATCAGAGTAAGGGTTTAAGAATCCTGACTCTGATGAAGTCACTCCATCTTGCTCATGTCATGTTTTCCCACTTGTGGATTATGGTTAGTGTGATCCTTAAAATCCTGTGAAGTGCTGTTTAATGTTTATCAGATAGCCTTCATAAAATAGCAAGGCAATCGTTGAATGGAAGATTCGCAAAATATAATTGTTGGTTCATTCATATTCTTGAGGGACCCTCTTTTTTTCTTTTTTTTAGGCCATTATGTGTGCGATAAATGCTGGAAATCAGCTTACGCACTTTTGGCTGCTTCAGTTTTTTTAAATCACTGAAAAAAAGTATGTTGATCTCTCTGGGAAGAGATTCAAGCCATTAATTACGTCTCTAGCAAAAACACACAGTGGCAATTAATTGCTTTCACAGTGGACTAGCATTTGTGCAGCTTAGCAGCTCTGAGCAATATAAGTGATTTTTCCTGGCATGACAATTCCTATTGGTATGATTTCTTCCTGCTGTTCTGAGTTGGCTCATTGAGGCAAGCCTGGCTGATACCGCAGTGCTGTCTGCCATCCCTTCGAGTCCAGCAGTTTCTGTCTTAGTGGTATTTCAAGTCTTACTCTCCTACCCCTGTATTTCAGCGGGCTTTGGAATGTTCCCTACATCAGCAGTGTTTACATGGTTAAAGCCAAGGCTCTGCGGTCGGAGCTTGACCAGGGAGATCTCTTCCACAGTGGCAAGCTGGATGCTGACATGGCTTTCTGCCACAACGTTCGGAATCAGGTCAGTCGAGGAGAGGGAGGCTGGTAGGGGAGAACTGCATGCCAGGGTGGAGGTGGCAGGATTAAGTAGTTTTAAGGCATTCAGCTTTGCCAGGGCATGGAACAGGATGAACTGGCATTATTCAGTACTGTGCAGGCTTGGAACAGTGGGATTTCTATCTTGTTGTGAGACCACACGGAGCTAAGAACCACTAAACGTGGGTAGGATTTTTGGTTTTGGGCCTACGCAGGGCTGTTCTAAATGGGGTTGACAGGGTAAGAAGGAAGAACCTAATCTCACAGCAGCTGCTCTGCTCTGTTTCCAACCCTGGCTGACAAGAGGCACAGAATAACTGTCTCTGGCTATAACCTTTCAAAGTTCCTCATATCAAGGGGGCAAATTAAACTGAAGGCCCAAAGGAGAAAGTATGAGTAAATGAACAGCTTGGGCAGAGCCATCATCATTGGGGAAGAGTCCAGTGTTTGTATGTCATAGTGTCTCACAGAAATGTGAGGCCTGGAAACGAGGCTTCATTGTTTCCCTTCTGTACTGCAGGGAGTCTTTATGTACCTGACAAATCGGCATCAGTTTGGACACATACTGTCCCTGGAGAATTATCAGACAACTCACCTCCACAATGACCTCTGGCAAATATTCAGCAATCCTGAGGTGAGTTAACCTGCATGCTCAGCAGGCTGAGCCATGTGGCATGTGAAGATTTGATGACAAGCTTCAGCAATGACGAAGATCCAGGCTGTGTAATAACGATGTCTCTGGGGTGGGATGAGGAGCGTAGTCACCAAATGTAAAGAGAGGGTATTTATGTGATTTGTAACATCTGGATTTTCAAAGCCTGTGAAGTACTGCTGCATGTGCCTGGCCCTGCACTGCCTCTTTAACCAGGCTCCACGGAAATGACTGGTTTGCTTATCTTTTAACTGCAGGACTGGAGAGAAAAGTACATCCATGAAAACTACACAGCAGCTCTGAAAGGGAAATTGGTAGAAACGGTAAGAAAACGTCACTCCTATCCATCAGAATGGGAGATTAGCATCAGACAATGCTTGTATCGTCCCTATTGTTATTCTCAGGAATAAGCAGTTGTGCACGACTTTGTAGTCTTTCAGACCCAGAGGAAACATGACCTTGAAAGTATTTTTAGAGCCAAATCATTCTTCTAGAAGTACATCTCCAGGTTTCTTAAGTGGAAGTGGAGCACATAAATCAGAAGACAAATTTCTCTCCTCAGTATTCTAGTTACTTTGCACTTAAACTGACTCAAACTATGGGCAGTTTAGTCTTGTTCTTTTTTCCTCAAGCACCTATCCTTGTTTCTGCTATTCTCACCTGTCTACTTTCTGCAGCCCTGCCCGGATGTTTACTGGTTCCCCATATTCACTGATGTTGCCTGTGATGAGCTGGTGGAAGAAATGGAACATTATGGCCAGTGGTCCACAGGTGACAACACGGTAAGAAAAAGCAGGAACTCTTTGATTTCCAGGTCACACCATTATCTGTGTGTATTTCAAGGTAGCGGTGCCTCCTGTAGGAAGGCATTAAATCCCACAGTTAAACCAGGAAACTGGAGGCAATACTCTAATTTTGTTCCTGATTAACTCTGTGATTTTTCCCTTATTCTTAAACATGAATTAATTTTTGAGTCCTCTTTAGTGTTCCCTGAAGCTACAGTGCTCAGCCCTTCTGAGGGTGATGCTCTTTACCTTAGAGTTTGTTTATTGTTTGAAATGAGTTTTCCATCCTGGAAATTCTGATAAATAAATGTCTCATTTATTTGTAGTTACCAGAAATGAGTGCTTTTTATTCATGAAGTACAAGGTTCTCATCCTCATGGTTCATGATTCTATTTCAGGACAGCAGAATACAAGGAGGATATGAGAATGTCCCAACTATTGACATACACATGAACCAAATTGGCTTTGAAAGAGAATGGTACAAGTTTCTTCTGGACTATATTGCACCCATCACAGAGAAACTGTACCCGGGATACTATACCAAGGTACACACACTTTATCATCAAAACTTGTGGTCAGCTCAGCATCTCTTCTAGTTGCAGCTGTGTGAAAAAACTGCTAGAATCCTCTAGCAATATGCATACTGTTTCCCAGTGTGGAGGAACTGACCCTGGAGAATGACAAGCATATGCATGAGGAAATAGGCAATTTCCCAGTGACGTTCTCCTGCCCTGTTTTTGCCTTTCTGCCTTAGCAGTGGGATGCAATTCAAATATTATACCCTGCTTTGCAGCTCAGTAGCCGTGGACTACTATAGCCCTGTAACAGATGTGCACTTTGTTCTTTTCTCCTGCAGACTCAGTTTGAGCTAGCCTTTGTAGTTCGCTACAAACCTGATGAGCAGCCCTCTTTAATGCCCCATCATGACGCTTCCACCTTTACCATTAACATTGCTTTGAACCGAGTTGGAATAGACTATGAGGTAAGTGTGTGCCAGTGTGTCAAGAATGTGGTACAGCCTCTTGAGCAGTCCAGGCAGCTGAAAACCCTTTCCTTATCCATATCTGGCTTCTTCACGCTGAGGATTGTGATTAATGACTGGGCTAGGGTAGATTTTTGAATGTGTCAGAACATGGGAGACTCCCCAGGCACCTTCTCACACTTTCCGAAGGGCTGCCAGGAGAAGGCAGAGACCCTTTCCCTCAGGTGCTTTTACCAAGCTGGTGCGTGTCTTGTTTTGTTTCCATCAGGGAGGAGGCTGCCGGTTCCTGCGCTACAATTGCTCCATTCGAGCTCCGCGGAAAGGGTGGACCCTTATGCATCCAGGACGCCTGACCCACTATCATGAAGGTCTTCCAACCACCAAAGGAACCCGTTATATTGCAGTGTCCTTTCTTGACCCCTAGAGCCATGCTTCACAGGAACGACCTTTCCCTGGTCCTGCTCACTGCTGACTTTGAGTGGAAACAGGGAATGCTACTGAGAGTTGAGGCATTAATCAGAGCTATTTGGATATTGATTTTTACCAATATTTTAAGACTCCACTACTGGAAGATCTCTCTCTCTGATACTGCAGGTAATATCTAGGAATATTGCTGTAGAATTTGGAAGGAGATTTTGTGCCTTCGTTTTTGATTCTGCTCCTCATCCGCTGTTTCTTGGAAATGCGATTTACTTGAACCATCACTGATTGGTTGGCTTTACAAAAATGTTTTCTTGGACTGAAAATCCAGCTTTTTGGAGGCAAGTCACAAGCTCTCTCTCCAAGTAGCTGGAAGCCCATTTTCATCTGCAGCATATATGGGACTGGACAATAATTCCTGGATACTATTCCAAATATAAACCAATCAGGGAGCTGGCTCCAGGTGTCAACAGTTAAATGTCATACCAGATGAAACTCGGGAATAAGAGCCTGAAGATCATCTGATTCCTTACCTCTTTGCAGTCCTTGGAAGCATATCACAAAGTTCAGAGCAGCAGCAGTGGCAATATAGGTGCTTCCAGTTGGCTAAAGGAAGGTCCATTAATGATACTTTACCTCTGAGATTAGACGGAAGAGATAAAAGGTAGCCTCCCTGTCTTCTATTACTGCAGCTAAAAGGAGTGTGTGTACCCAGACAGATGAGACCATGTCAGTATGTGTAGATAAAATCTAAGAAAGGGAAGGCTGAGAACAACTAGATCAGTGGTGAGAGCTTCACTGCTCAATCATCTCGGTCATTTATCCCGTGTTAAAATTGTCTAATCAATCTCTGGATAATAACCCAGAGACCCCAGAGGTCTCTGGTGGCCTCATTCCAGTTCCGAGTGATTGTTTTGATAATTTTCTTTGCATCTAACTTGAATAGGTCATTGAAGAGCTGTTCTCTGGTACTTAGAGGAAATCATTATGCAGTGTTTCTGTTATTTGAGATTCCAAACCAAAACACTTCTCCAGTGGGGTCAAGGGTGATAGAAATGGGTGGTTGGAAAGTACTGAGAGGTTGTGGTGAGCTAGTAGGTATAAAAATTTAACTAGACCCAGGGTTAGAGAGGGAAAGGGGAGAAACCTTTTCTGCTCTTGCCTGTGAGATACCTGCTCTGCTCATCAGACACCGTTATGCTCTGGGGCAGCCAATACGTTTCACTCATTTGACATCATGATTGTCCTTAGAAAGAAAATACTACTTGTAGTTCTGTCTCCAGCTTCTGCTGTCTACGTGTCAGGTGTAGAGCCCTTTCATCTAGGACAGGTCGCACTAGTGCAGGCAGAGCAGCTTTAGGCACCTAAATTCTGGCAGGGAACTGGATACAATTGAAATGGAGCCGAGGAAGGCGACGTTTGACCTTTTCCCGCTGCTTTCCATGTGCTTTTTCAGTCTGTCTCAAGGCTACACACTCACGCGTGCCCAAGGGAGAAAAAAACAGGCAGGGACAATCGGTGTGAGAAGTAAAACAATAATAAATGTTGTTAGATGACTAGAACTATCTGTTACCAAATGAAGGGACTTGATAGGCCAATAGTTGGGAAGATGTCGAAAAGGCATATATTTATTCTACAGGGGTTTTTTTCTTCACTTGTTTTTGTTATGTCTTTCCTTTGCCCGCTGCGGTGATTGTAATTAATGAGGAGTCTGTGGCGGGAGACTCGCATTAAACCCTTACCCCACCCTCTCGCTGTCAGCGGGTTTCATTCCGGCGGGGGGGCCGCGGCCTCGGCCCTCAGCCCTCAGCCTACCGCTCCCGCGGTGCCCCGCGGCCGGCCCGCCCGTCGCGCCGCCATGACGCGCCGCCCGGCGCCTGCCGGCGGAGGGTGCCGCGGGGGTAACATGGCGGCCTCACGGGAGCGGCGGTGAAGGTGAGAGATGGGGCGGTGCCTGGCGATAAGGGGAGGTGGGAAGCGCTGGAGGCCCGGCCGGGCTCTCGAGGGGTCGGCTCCCGGGCGGCGGGGACAGGGGCAAGGGCGGGGGCCTGGCCCCGCCGCCCCGCGGAGCTGCGCTCCCGCCTGNAGCTGCGCTCCCGCCTGTGGGAGTGGGAGAGGGGCGCTTCCCGCCCTTTGCCCGGCCCCTCAGCCCCCTGAGGAGAAGGCGACGGCGGCCGCCCGGATCATCAGCCCAGTGCATCCCTCGGGCACAGGGATGGCGGGGGAGCGGAGCCTGGCCCTTCAGGGAGCTCGGCAGCCGGTGTCCCTCATCCCCTGGTGCCTCTGCCGCAGGGACGGAGACAGGCTGGACTCGGCGTCGCTGAAAGAGCTGCGGGACGGAGTCTGGCCGGGGTGAGGGAGAAGGCAGGACAACTGCAGTCGTTCATGTTCAAGAGGGATTCGAGCTGAGCATGCCCGACTTGTGAAAACGTAACTCAACCTGAAAGTAAGCGGGGAAGGGGGAGAAGTGATCGCTGGGGGCCTGTTTATTCGAAGGGACAAGAAAAGATGAATTTTTTTTTTGTTTCTGATACTTAGTAATTTCCATTTGTGGAAAGTGGAACAATTTCTTTGGAAATAAATAATTAATTTTTTTTTAACTAGTTCTTGGTAGGATGGTTGGTTGGCTAGCTGTTGGCATTTGGTGAGCCCCCCTTATTTACTGGATTTTTCCCTGTAGCGCAATGTCCCTGTTGTTTACTCGTTCCAAGTCAATAGTTGCAGTGAAGAAGGATAAGAGACACATGGCTGAAGTAAATGCTTCTCCACTTAAACATTTTGTCACTGCAAAGAAGAAAATCAATGGTATCTTTGAACAGTTGGCAGCATACATCAATGAGAGCTCCGCATTCCTGGAAGGTAAGCTGAATTCTTGAACTAAAAGTTCAAACGCACCAGTGCTTTGCCCACATATAGTTTCCCCAAAACACCCCCAAACCCACATCATTCAGTTAAATGGTATTCTTAGACCTGTGCCAGACATGCATGTCTGTTTATATATCAATATTTATAAGAAGAACAGGAAAAGATTTTATTGAATTTGGGTGGAGTTCAGGGTTCATAATTTAAAGCTGACAAGCTCACGCGTTAGGAAACTGAGCGAGTTAGTGAGCTATGCTTGGTTTTTATGCTGTTTGGGAGGTTTTAATAAACAATACGAGGCCCTTTAGGGTTTTTGCCTATAATTCTTTCAGTATTCTTGCCTGGACACGTCATTGCTAGTGACATGTAGCATATGCCAATAATTGACTTTGACAGCTTAAGACACAGACAGAGGATTTTTTTTTTTTTAAGGGTGTTGGAAATGTTGGCTGTGTTGGCACTCCTAAGGATGAGAATGGTTATCAGAAACACAAGAGAGACCAGCTGATAAATGCTGTTGCAAATTTGCCTCAGGGTGTAATTGCACGTGTCAAGATTACCCACACAGTCTTTGGGATGCAGATAAACATTTAGTTATGTGTGTTACATCATGAGGAGGTGTTTCACCCAGTACTGAGACAGATGGCTTCTGGAATTCAGAGACATGATGTATTTTGATTTTAGAAACGCACAAGAATGTAGAGCTTGATCCCGTCACCACGGAAGAACAGGTACTGGAAGTCAAAGGCTACCTGTCAAAAGTCAGTGGCATTAGTGAAGTATTGGCAAGACGGCACATGAAAGTTGCGTTTTTTGGAAGGTGAGTCACGTGCTTATGTTGCCTGCGCTCCCCACGCAGTAAAAGCAACTGGCATCTTTAGGATTGTAGCCAGTAAAAAATATTTACAGAAGCACTAGTGCTCCAGCTTTTGCTTGTAATGTGCATGTCCCTGTTACTAGTTCTCTTGTAAATTGGAAACAGATACTGTAGCACATAATTCTTCAATTTGGAGGAATTCTTAAGAAAATAGAAAAGTCTTTTTGTAAATTTCCTGTGGCACCTAAATTGTTAATGCTTCTGATACTGCTTGGCTTTAGAGGACTTTTTTTCTGTAATATCAAAATGAATATACCTGAATCTCAGAAGCCTGGCTATACCGTTCTTTAATCTGACTTCAGGACAAGCAATGGGAAAAGCACTGTGATAAATGCCATGCTATGGGACAAAGTGCTTCCTTCAGGAATTGGACACACCACTAATTGTTTCCTGCGTGTAGAAGGGACAGATGGACATGAAGCTTTCCTGCTTACTGAAGGCTCAGAGGAAAAGAAGAGTGTTAAGGTACAATTTCCTTAAGCAGAAGATAAAGGAGAAGACCTCTTCAGAAGTGTCAGAAAAGAGAAGGAACGTGAAAATGAAAGCACTATGAATAGATTTCACAGTTAAGGATTTTAATCATTAAAGGAATACAGATAAAGAACTGGGTTTTGTTTGTTGTAGGAAGGGAGGAATGGAGCAAGTTACAGGATGGAGTTTGTTCATTTTACGAAAAAGATGATACATTGTATTTGTTAGTGATAACAGGGTTCTGAGCTCTGTATGGCTGACAGAAGGCACAGACTTCCTGATAATTATTCCTTAGTACCCTTTCTCGACAAGAAAATTTCTTGTAAACTCTCTCTAGGTGGTTGCATTTTGGCTAGGAGACTCAAGCAAGTTTTATGTGGAAAACCTCCCAGAAAGTGATTTGGAGCCGGGTTTTATCTTAAATTGTCTGTGAACAGCCCTGAAGGGGAGATAATTGTGTTAATGGGTCTTAGCCTACAGGAAATGTTACAAGTTATCCATCTTTTTAATAGACCGTAAACCAGTTGGCTCATGCCCTTCATCAAGATGAACTTCTGAATGCTGGCAGCCTAGTCAGCGTAATGTGGCCCAATTCCAAATGTCCTCTCTTAAAGGATGACCTAGTGCTGATGGACAGGTGAGAAATACCTTTCTTTCCTTTCCTGCTTGTCACAGATTAATTACAGAAATGTCTTCAAATGCAAATTTAATAAACATCAAGGAAGTTGTTCTAATCTATGGCATTGACTAAAGTCCTTTGCTGTAGTTAGCAGTCAGAGTTTCTCGCTTGTTACTTCCTTATAGTCTGTACTTCATGTCACCTCAGAACAGTGTAGCTCAGACATGGGAAACTGATGCCCTGAAAAGCTGAAACACGTTTTTTATTAAGTCTTTTAATTCCATTTTTGCTGTTTCCACAGCATAGTAATGTCTTCTCTTTTTATTGCTAGCCCTGGCATTGATGTAACCACAGAGCTGGACAGCTGGATTGACAAATTCTGTCTAGATGCTGATGTATTTGTCCTCGTGGCAAATTCTGAATCAACATTGATGCAAACTGTATGTTCCAGTCCACTTGTTCAGTGAATTTGGCTAAAAGTTAAAAAATTTTGACATATTAATCTTAAAACGTTTTGTTCCATTTTGCTTAGGAGAAACAGTTCTTTCACAAGGTGAATGAACGTCTGTCTCGACCCAATATATTTATTTTAAATA
The DNA here is from genome assembly GCA_013400135.1 of Rhinoptilus africanus. NCBI lineage: Eukaryota > Metazoa > Chordata > Aves > Charadriiformes > Glareolidae > Rhinoptilus > Rhinoptilus africanus. The sequence goes on from VXBO01014183.1 coordinate 276,250, forward strand.
ACCGCTGGGATGCATCTGCCTCTGAACCAGAATACATGGAAGAGGTTTGTGGTGTGTTTAAATTCCTTCTCTTTAGATGGATATTATAGAGGCCGTTTTGACTCTGGTCCTTACAGGTAGAATCATAAAGTGTTGGATGTGATTGTTTTACAGTTTGGATTTTTATTGCCATAATGTGGAGTCGAGAGAGTGTAGACTAGTGATCAGGACGTGATTCTTGACATTTCTTAGCTGGAAACCAAGAGTTTCACAGGGACCTGTTGAAGTTAGATGACTTAGATAACCTCTGGAAGGTTCTATGCAATGGCAAAGTTGGGATTTTTTTCCTTATTCTTTTGCATTGGTAGTTGAGACCAGCAGAGGGCATCCGGATGCCTGGGCTAAGCTTTAACTGATGGAGCATAAAGTGTATTTAACTGTTTATCCCTCAGGTGCGTCGCCAGCACATGGAGCGGTGTACCAGTTTCCTGGTAGATGAGCTGGGTGTGGTGGATCGAGCCCAGGCAGGGGATCGAATTTTCTTTGTGTCAGCAAAAGAAGTGCTGAATGCCAGGATCCAGAGGGCTCAAGGGATGCCAGAAGGAGGTGAGGAAAGCGAACAGAAACTTTCCATTTTCTTATAGGGAGGATAAAATCAGGGTGAATCAGATTATTAATAGAGCAGGCAAAAACTTAGCAGCACTTCTGCATTGGCTTCAAGGTAGAGCAGGAACATTTCCTGATGTCCAACATCTGATTGCTTTCTCAAAGCGTAAGTGGTTGTTTTGTACTTCCCTTCTCTCAGGTGGAGCATTGGCAGATGGATTTCAAGTAAGAATGTTTGAGTTTCAGAACTTTGAGAGAAGATTTGAGGTGAGTGTTGTGTGTACTAATCTTCTATTTAAATTTTACTCCTGAAAGGCTGGGCACTAGAGTCAATAAAAATGGAGTGGGACCACATTTTGGAAGTGGATTATATGGCAAGGAGAAGTTGTGTTTGTGCTTCTGCATGCTGCTAATCTTGGGCTACCTTTTGTGTACAGGAATGTATCTCACAGTCAGCAGTAAAAACAAAATTTGAGCAGCATACAGTGAGAGCAAAGCAGATTGCGGAAGATGTTCGTCTGATCATGGATTCTGTGCATATTGCTGCCCAGGAACAGCGGTGAGGAGAGCTGATGCTTGGTGTTTGCATAACTGAAGCTTGTACTCCAGAAGAAATTTAAGGGAATATAATCATTTAAAATGCAAGGCAGAATACAGCATGGTTGGGAGTGGGAAGGACATGTACTGTTGGTCTTGTTTCTAGTGAATTGTGAAAGTATTACTGGAAGCACCTCTTTTTTGTCCTGTGCCATGTGTGTGTAACTTATTGTAGATACTGACTCATTTTGTTCTTGGGCAGCAGAATCTGTCTTGTTTCTGGAATTCAAATTATATTTGCAGATCAAAAATGCATTTATTTGGCCTTTTGATGGGCACTTTTGTTTTCACCAGGGTTTACTGTCTGGAAATGCGAGAGGAACGACAGGAACGTTTAGGTTTTATTGACAAACAGCTGGAGCTCCTTACTCAAGACTACAAGCGAAAAATAAAACAGATCACAGAAGAAGTGGAGAGGCAGGTAAGGAGGAGTGGCTGCAGAAAAGTAGGTTGTCTGAAACAGCTGCCAGCGTAGTGGGAAAAACGCAAAGTGCTGACAAAGGTTTGAAGTACAAGAAATGTGGGAGTAACAGATAGGAAGAGAAGAAATGCTTTCAGAAAAGTCTCTCTTCTTTTTTTTTTTTAATCTCCTTGAGGTAATAAAATGAAAAGTAGAATACTTGGGGGGAGATTTCAGAGAGACTCACACAAGATGCTTTAAATAAACAATGAGACTTTGATTAACGTTTGAATTATTATTGCTACTATATTTCAATCTTAAATGCTTCCTAAAATAGTAAAATGTTTCAGATAAGTTTCCTTATTATTTCAATCTAGAATAATGTCAGTTGTCTGTATCAATAACAACATGCCATTTTTACTGTTATGAATATACAGAAAAGGCCTGTTCATTTTTCACAAGTCTTATATTGCCTCAGTCTTTTCCTGTCTATGCTTACTAAGAAACCCATGTCTCTGGTGGTTTTCTGTCTCTTCCAAGGAAAGAATATATAGAGAGAGTCTGTCCTGTGCTGTTTCTCTAGGTGTCAAATGCAATGGCAGAAGAAATCAGACGGCTTTCCGTGTTGGTAGATGAATACCAAGCAGACTTCCATCCATCACAAGTAGTTCTTAAAGTTTACAAGAGTGTAAGTGATGTTTGCTTCTTACAGGTTGCTTAAGTGATTTAAAGAGGCCTTTTTTTGCTCTTAGTCAGTAGTTATGTCAGCTCTTTGAGATGCTCAACATTTTTCCAACTAGGATATGAGCTAAGCTTTTCCTCTTGTGAAAATGTTAGAATGTGTCTTGCGTTTGGATAGCTTCTGTAAAAAGTGAACATCTTTAAAATAAAATAGTAATAGAAATAGTTTTTAAAAAAATAATCTCAATGATAAATTGATACGCATATGATATATCACCTTGTGTAGATGAAACAGAACTTTTCCTAGACTACAGAGTACATGTGAGATTTTTTGCTTTGCACTTTCCTCTCCTTCACTGAAACATGGAGGAGGGGGAATGAAATTAATGTTAGAACAGTGGACAGACAGAATGTGTGCTTCTCTTCTGGGAGGGTTTTTTTAACTGGCAAAATCTAGCACCTGCAATCTGCATCTTGCTTGCATTTTTTGTAAGCTTAATAACTGTTTCTTTGTCAGGAGCTGCATAAACACATTGAGGAAGGCCTGGGCCGTAACATGTCAGATCGTTGCTCCAATGCAATCACAGCTTCCCTGCAGACAATGCAGCAAGAAATGATAGGTCAGTCCAACAGGCAATATTTTCCTTCCGCTTTTCTTGAACTGTAATGCAAAATAACTAGGTAGATGTTCTGGGTTTCTCTTTAATCTGATGGCATCATCTTATTTTCCATCTTGATTAGTAATGCTGCTGTGTAGAGGACTCCTTACTCCTGCTTTTTCCACTCTGTGTCTGAACTTGTGCAGTGATTGGCTAATGAGTACATAACAATCAGCTTGATCCTTCATGACAGAGTGCCACTGTGACTTTGGGAACTTGGGAGATTCTCAGACCAAGTTCCTAATGACATGTGAACGACTTGTAACTAGGTGCCTGTCTGCATTTAAGCTTCGATAGGAGAGCGGTGCCTAAACACTTTTAGAACTGGCCTCCAGATTCTGTTTTCCAAGCTATTGCTGACTTCGTCAGCTACCTGTAAGGATTTAGGAGGGTCCATGGAAAGATTTCCTTCTGAATTTATCTGAAGTAATAGTAATTGGTGATGTATTTCTCACTTTGCAACATGCTTGGCTTTGGGAAATTTAAGATACTAAGAAAAATAACTGTGGAGGATGAAACAACCCATAACCTCCCTGATTACAGAATACAAGTCTAGTTAATTCTTGTGAGCTCAATAGCCGTTTTTTGAATGTTCTTATTTTCTGTGTGTGCAGATGGTTTAAAACCCCTTCTCCCAGTCTCTTTGCGGGGCCAGATAGACATGTTAATTCCCCGACAATGCTTCATGCTCAGCTATGATCTGAACTGTGACAAGCTTTGTGCTGACTTCCAAGAAGACATAGAATTCCATTTCTCTCTTGGATGGACGATGCTGGTGAACAGGTTTTTGGGACCAAAGAATGGTCGTCGGGCCTTGATGGGCTATAACGACCAGGTAAGGTATCTAGTTGAGTGGTCGGGATAGATGTGATATTAATCATTACAGTGGCTGCTGAAGTATTTTTGGTGGGAAGGGCAGTGGCTTGCCTTCTCTTATTCTGTACTTTGTTTTGTCGCTACTTTTCTAATTAGGTTCAACGCCCTTTAACACCAGCAAATCCCAGTCTGCCTCCTTTGCCTCAGGGCTCTATGACCCAGGAAGAGCTCATGGTGTCGATGGTGACTGGCCTGGCCTCATTAACGTCCCGAACTTCTATGGGGATCATCGTGGTTGGTGGTGTGGTACGTTGGCATTCTGAGCAGCATGTATATAAATAAAGTTGGAGCAGTGACTTGAAAAGTGCTCAGTCCTGTAGGTGTTTGCTATCACGTATTGTGAAATACTTTCTCCTTTGATGTTCCATTTGAGTGTAAATACTGAGCTTATTTTGCATAATAGTTAGGCTTGGAGCCAGGGTTATTGTGAAGATAACCCCTCAAAGTATGTTACAAAAGCATTAAATAGTCTCTGATTCTTTTGTGAGAATAAAAGAAAATTCAGTATTGTTCTTTTCCCATTTACAGAGGAATTAGGACAGAAATTCCTACCAAGAGCCTTTGATCATGTGTCTCTTCCTTCCTGGAAGGAGAGGAGAGCACTTAATTTTAAATATTATGCCTAAATTACTTCAGAGAAAATCAGGACTTTCTGCTTTTCTGTCTTTTGAAAAAAATGAATGTTTTGAATCTCAAATCTCACCAAATTGTGGAGGCATAGGAGATCTAACTCAAATTGCATGGTAACTCTAGTTCCTGGTGCAGGAAGAATCTAAGTTTCTGTAGCTCCATACCTACATGCTATTCTAGTGTCGCAGTGTCTAGGGGTGGTTGGTTTCTTAAAAGGAAAATGGCTGCTTGAAACCGTCTTTTACTTCAGAAACAGGGATTCTGTGAACCAGACACAGTTCATTTGCACTGGCAAATGTAACTGAAATGTGTTGGAAAGGTTAACCCGTATGGAACCCCAAGAGCTCGGTATTCTTGTTTTCTAGGCCGAGCATCAGTAGTAAGCTGACTAATGAAAACACTTGCAAGTCAGGGTTATCTGTCTGGCTCATTTTCATGTGCCTAGAATATAAGTGCAGTGCTCTATACCACCATTCTTAGGAGTTAGCATCATTCCTAGATGATGATTGTGTCATTATTTTTTCCTTGTGCTTTTTTTAGGTCTGGAAGGCTGTGGGTTGGAGACTGATTGCTCTCTCTTTTGGCCTTTATGGGCTCCTTTATGTATATGAGCGTCTCACCTGGACCACAAAAGCGAAAGAGAGAGCTTTCAAACGGCAGTTTGTAGAGTATGCTGGTGAGAAATTGCAGCTCATCGTCAGTTACACCGGTTCCAACTGCAGCCACCAAGTCCAACAGTGAGTTGCCTATATTCAGCTAAAACCTATTCTAAATTCTGTTGTTTTGGGGTTTATTTAAATGATATCCCATGTTAAAACAAGATAAATCTGCATGTTGAATTCCAGATTAAAAAATGTGTAATGATGCATGTGTTTTAAAAGAATATTACTGTGATATTACTGTTTTTTAAATCACCGATATAGTATTGGGGGACTGTTAAGCATTAGTCTTAATGTACTTTCATCTCTCAAATCAAATTGCTCTAGTGCTCTAAGATATTCTTGTGCAGAACTGAAAAGATGAGTATCTGATTCAATACCGTTATCGCTATACGTCAAAGGGATATATTCCTTGAATTTGCTGCTTGAGCTTACTTGTCATCATATCCAGCTGTTCTCCTTGTTCTATAGAGAGCTTGCTGGAACATTTGCTCATTTGTGTCAGCAAGTGGATGTCACACGGGAGAATCTTGAGCAGGAAATTTCTGCCATGAATAAAAAGATTGAAATTTTGGATTCACTGCAGAGCAAAGCAAAACTGCTCAGGTGAGATTTTATTATCCCATATACGCAGACACTTGCATATAATTGTTCTTCACATGATTGACCCAAGATGTTTGGATTAGGGTATAGCTTTGAGTGCAGTCCTACTTCCATCATAGCAGTTGATGTGCAGTCACCAGCATCTTTCCCTACCAAGTCGCATTCCCTTTCACTGTGTACTTTCCCATGTACTGTCAACAGTCATTTAAATCTTCTGTCTCACAAAACACCTTTTCCTTCTTGTTTTTTTGTTTGTTTGGAATGACAGTTCCTTTCCATTTATCAAAACATACAGTCCACTACTCCTAAAAACTCCTTCAGGCTATTAAAAAATCATGCCAGAAGTCTCACCTTTGCCTTTGTACACAGCTGTCTGATGTTTTTCTTCACCCCGCAAAGAGTGTCAGGAAGAATTTTTCAAACATTCTTTATCTAAACAATAGATCATTGTGAAGTTGTGACCAAGATCTCTGAACCTCAAAGCCTAGGGACTGTTAGCAGGCAAGTGTTCCTGACCTGAGGAAGGGTAGAGGATGGTAGCAGCATTTTGGCATGGACCTCTGGCATGCCTCTCTGTGCCTTGCTGTTCACTCATTTCAGTCGCGCTTCTTTCAAATCGGCTTGAGTGGAGCTATTTTACTCACCTAATGGAGACTTTCTGTCCTTGCAGGAACAAAGCAGGTTGGCTTGACAGCGAACTCAACATGTTCACACATCAGTACCTGCAGCAAAGCAGATAGTCTGGGAAGAAGAGAAAAACCAACACTGTTTCCCTTCAGTGCTCTCTTAATTACTGCAGAGAACATGGTGGGTGATGGAATTCCCTAAAGGGGATGAGCAAAAGCCTATTGCTACGTTTCCAGTTGCTGTGTGAACAATAGGATTCTGCTTCCCTGTTTTGTGTCCCACCTCTAAACACTAGCTGTTTATAACTCTTCCTTTTCCTTCTTGTGAGACCAGGCTACTTCAGAGACAACGTGTGCTTCATACATTTACAGGGGGCTTTTTACAGCAAAATCAAGTACAGATTTAAAACAAACAAATGTTTTATCAGGCTAAAAGTTATTCTGACACATCTTTGTGGAGTTACTCATTTTACTACATGAAGGCAGAACTTTTGACTTCCAAGCCCCAAGTTTATGTATGTGTGACAAGCTGTTTGTCTAAACAGAGATCCCAAGCACATGGACACAATGATGGTTTCACGATGCATTTATAGCCCATGCAGGCCTGTCTCCTAGGTTAATATTCCGTTATTACAGAACATGACAGAGAATCACTATGTCCCTTCCTAGAAAGGTTTATTACTGTCAGTGTGTTCAAACCTATGAACAAAACACAGTTCTCTTCCAGAGCAACAGGGACTAAGATTTTGCTTTGGTAAACTTATTGTATTTGGAGTTAGTTTCTTCCTCTTAAGAGCTCTTTAATAATGCAGTCTGGGTCTGGCCCATTTCACACCATGGACAAATAGTTTGCAAAGACATAACTGGCTCCTGTGAAGGACATAGTGCTGATAATTTGGCAGCTTGTTGAGGAAGAAAAATAGGAAAGAAAAGCCAGTTGACGGAATGTAACGACTGCCTTATGAGATAAGTTGATGAATGTGGGGTTTTTTTTTGGAAATGCACAGCTGTGTTTCTGGAAGCAGGCCTTCGGAATTCCATTACCACTATTTGGTCACAAGAACAGCATGCGGATTACAAGCTGTAAGAGATTTTGCTTCATGTAGAGTTCCCATAGGATGTTACAGTCCATGCAGCAATATGATTTAATGTTTCTCTTCTGTTAAAGGTGCGAGAATGAGCTGGCAACTGCAGCTCCTCTGGGGCAGGGGGGAGACCCATCCCTTGTGTTTCATACCAGCGCAAGAATGGGTTAAGGCGACTTAGTTCTTTAAAGACATTCTTTATTTGCAAATAGATGAAATTGATCGTTGAGTTTTGCCCTGAAGCAATTTTGAATTTGGAGTATAAGATTTGGGAATCGTGAGGACTTGAGTCTTTTCCTGTTCGAGTTGGTAAAGAAGAAATTCTCACTGGTTTCAGTAGTACCAGGATAGATTCCTATGTTGCAAAGTTTCTTTTACACTTGGTGGGTCAGTATTTTGCTGTGTTGGGTGTAAACTTTCTGTTCCCCACATAATGTCTGAGAAACTCATAATTGGATCCTGTAGTTCTGAGGTTAGTGACAACCTAAATCTGTTCAAACTTTAGAGAATTATGGGCTATCTTTGAGCAAGTCCCATCTGAATTCAGAACTACTAAGTGTTTGTTTTTTTCTTATTGACAATGAGACTTTTCACTTGAGAATGATATTGGCTGGACTTAGAATTTCTTGTTCATGCTCAGGTGTGAATATATGTGCCTGTGACAAGTCACTGTTCTGCGTGTCGTGAAAGCTCCGGAAAGAAGAAGCTGCCTGATACTTGAGGGATTAAAAATAGTGAAATGTCAGTAAGTACTTCAGGCTGTTCTAAGATTTGGAGTAAGACTTGAATAATCTTGATCGTGTAGGAGCTGGCAGTGAGACTGTTATGTCCCTGGAATGCAGGAAGCAAACAAACCTTTCGCCTTGAGTAGGCGGCTTTGAATCCAACCCAAGCTGGAAAGCTGTTTTCATCAGTGGGCTTCATTGGCCTTGGTGGGTTTCCTCAGGCAAGCACCGGGACATAAACATGGCTTGTACCAGATCTGAGAGTGAGTAAGAGAGAGATGGGCGTCCTTGCCTCTGGAAGTGTCCTCTAGGCTTGTGGTGAAGTATACCGGAGTAAGGGGAATCAGCCACTGTTACCTGCTGCAGGTATTATGTGAAAAAATTTGGATCTGTAGTCTCTCAAGCTATCACATGCACATTTATAAAAGGCTATGTTGAGTTAGAACAATAAGCACGGGCCTAATACACCAGGAAATTCAGTTCCAGGTAGAGGGGGATGATGATGTACTGCTGCTCAGCAGCTCTAGGCTACCTGAAATGCTGACCTTGCTTGTGAAGACGTGTGCTGTTAGCGTATCTTCAGCAGCCCTTTAGGGGAAATTTGATCTGAATGGTGATCTGATCTTTAATCCAGCGTCTGATCTGTAAAGGGAGAAGAGATAGATGGGTTCTCGGAATCTGGTGTCTTGCCAACGTGTGTGTTTCTGACAGCGTTCAGATTTTGGTGATGTAGACATTCTCACTGTCGGGTTGAAACCTAACCTATAGAATGGGGGAAAGAACCACTTTAATTGTTCTTATAAGAAGCAAAACTGCTAACTGGGGAGAGAAGAATTTTTAAGTATGTGTGTGACCCTTGTCCCTAGAAGCCTCAGCGATCAAGAATCGCACTTTTAACAGAAAGGCCTATGAGCTATGTTCCTCATAAACAAAATACAGCTGTACTTCTTTAATTCAGAGCAGTGGGGGAATGAACGCTATCAGCAAAGAGGCTGTTCCCTCCTGCTTTTCATAAACGATGATAAACTAATCCTTACAACAGGCAATTCCAAAAACAATCTTCCCCAAACTCTTATTAAAGAAGATCAGCTAAATGCACTTTATCTTATTGCTGCTACTTATTTTTCTTGTTGTGTTATGTTGGTGGAGCTCTTCGAAATACTCTTACCAGTGAGTTTTCTCTCTGCTGTATTTAAGGTGGTAAATTTGCATGAATTATCCCNCCCCGGCCCCGCGCATGCCGGGAGCCGCGGGGCGGGCCGGGAACGGCCGGGACGGCGCCGCCCTGGGAAAACCCGGCGGTGGCGGCTGGAGCCGGGCGGGAATGCCCCGGCCGCGGGATGGCCGGGCC
>VXBO01014183.1:285836-308360 GCA_013400135.1 Rhinoptilus africanus
TCCTTGCCTCTGGAAGTGTCCTCTAGGCTTGTGGTGAAGTATACCGGAGTAAGGGGAATCAGCCACTGTTACCTGCTGCAGGTATTATGTGAAAAAATTTGGATCTCTAGTCTCTCAAGCTATCACATGCACATTTATAAAAGGCTATGTTGAGTTAGAACAATAAGCACGGGCCTAATACACCAGGAAATTCAGTTCCAGGTAGAGGGGGATGATGATGTACTGCTGCTCAGCAGCTCTAGGCTACCTGAAATGCTGACCTTGCTTGTGAAGACGTGTGCTGTTAGCGTATCTTCAGCAGCCCTTTAGGGGAAATTTGATCTGAATGGTGATCTGATCTTTAATCCAGCGTCTGATCTGTAAAGGGAGAAGAGATAGATGGGTTCTCGGAATCTGGTGTCTTGCCAACGTGTGTGTTTCTGACAGCGTTCAGATTTTGGTGATGTAGACATTCTCACTGTCGGGTTGAAACCTAACCTATAGAATGGGGGAAAGAACCACTTTAATTGTTCTTATAAGAAGCAAAACTGCTAACATGGGAGAGAAGAATTTTTAAGTATGTGTGTGACCCTTGTCCCTAGAAGCCTCAGCGATCAAGAATCGCACTTTTAACAGAAAGGCCTATGAGCTATGTTCCTCATAAACAAAATACAGCTGTACTTCTTTAATTCAGAGCAGTGGGGGAATGAACGCTATCAGCAAAGAGGCTGTTCCCTCCTGCTTTTCATAAACGATGATAAACTAATCCTTACAACAGGCAATTCCAAAAACAATCTTCCCCAAACTCTTATTAAAGAAGATCAGCTAAATGCACTTTATCTTATTGCTGCTACTTATTTTTCTTGTTGTGTTATGTTGGTGGAGCTCTTCGAAATACTCTTACCAGTGAGTTTTCTCTCTGCTGTATTTAAGGTGGTAAATTTGCATGAATTATCCCTGTATCAATGCTGTAAACAATGGAAACCAAAATAAAAATGAATTGGAAAAATATTTCTCCTGATGTGTCCTGCGTGTCGTGATACAAAGTCTTCAAGCGTAAGTATAATATATTCAGATGATGATGCGTTACCATGTTGCAGTAAATTGCATGTTTAACGATAGTGACTTGTGATCTGTGTTCTTACTATGAAAATTAACAAGATGACCAGTGATACTGAATTATCTGATGGAAAGTTTGAGAGATTCCTCCTTAAATTACACTAAAAATGTCGGTGTTGAATCAGTGCTTTCTTGAGAATGCTGTAGGAAGTGATGCTCAGCAAAGACAGCGTTAACAGACTGACGTTGTGCTGAATCAGCCTTGTCAGAGGAGAGATTACATTGTGCGTCATGGGAAAGCCAGAGGCCGGTGATCAATTTTGGAAAGGGCTCCCTTGTACCTCCGCTCAGGGGCCGGGCTGGGACGATTTAACGAACCCACCGAGAGGAAGTCCGGGGCCAGGCGCCGCCCTCGCCCAGCCCCCCGNTCTGTCGGCTGCCGGACCGGCCTCTTGAAGAGGGAAGGGGAGTTGTACAATGCCTGGGGCGGATCCAGCGCATCTGCGCAGAGAAGGAGCTCTGGGAAGCTCTGCAGAGGTGTTGGACAACTTTGTTGCAGAGTTGAGAGTTTCTAGCTCCCGCGACAACCATTATTTGTTTTTAACTGCGAGAAGCTAAGCTCCTTTTCGCGAAGGATTGAGACTAAAGCAGTTTCATAAGCTTGAGCCGCTGAGGTTGAGCATGAAGGGTAGATAATATTAAGAGTGGATCTCATCTGGTAAAACCCTTCCAAAAAGTCCCTTGACTAATGTTATTTTCAGAGTATTTGCTTTCCGATGAGCAATGATGAGAGGATGCTCTTCGTTTTGTCCTGTGAACGCCGTGAGAACTTCTGTTTCATTAAATAATCTCAAATTTATTGCCTCAAGATTGGTATTTCTATTTTTCGTCCCACAGTGCACCTCTCGCTTATTTCTTGTAACAAAAAGGCATGTAGTTTTTTGATTGTTAGCACTGCTCTTTGTACCTCCCAGTGCTGTTGTACAGCATATGTATTTGATTCCTCATGCCCAGTTACCAAGGTAGCAGACACAAAAACAAATCAGATGAGCTTTGGTGGAGGGTTTAGGGATCCTTTGGAACAAAAAGTCTTGGAGAAGCATATAGTTATACTTGAGAACATAGCTGATCACCCTAGCCAAAAGCAACGTGAGGTTTAGAATTTTTTTTATTTAAGAAAACACACTTTCTGCAAATTTAGTGGAGCTTGTGATGTTGTTAATGTGCTGAACAACATGACAGCCTTCCAGTCAAACTAAGCTTTATTCATTTATTTGTTTATTAACTGCTTTTTTTCCCCCTCTTCTAATAAAAGGGCAGTAACCCTTATTGATTAATGTGTGTCATTGGAATGGTCTGAGCCCTTGTCCTGAGCTTTTTGGAATCTTCCTGCCTGGGGAATGTGGAAGACAGTTCTGACTCAATATTTCTTTGGGATAGAGGAAATACTTTATATTAATTATTCATATTTTGAGTTTGCAAACATCCTGGTATTACCACAACATAAATTTTGATGCTTAGAAAAACATTAAAGCAGAGTTACATAAAATTGTCCTAAACGTCAGCCTGTGATTCAAATGATGTCTTATTTGGCTTTTTGATGTGACTTTTTTCATGTTTACTGTTTCCTCTGTAAGAATGTCATGTCTCTATTCAGACAGCTGCCAGTTTCTGGGTGCAAAACACTCGACAGTACATCTGAGGGGAGAGAAGTATGCAGTGGTGCTAGTTGTTAGTTTTGAGACTGGCTGATTTCTCAGGAGCATTGATGAACAGCTGTAAGTGGGTTTTATGAAAAGTCCCCTGAAAGTGATTTTTTCCTGAGTCTGCTTCTTTGCTTAATGTTTCCATTTATGTAGTTCACCTTTCCTTTGGCTTTACAGGAAAATGTTTTTATAGGATGGAGTTAGAGCACCTGAAGAGGCTGCGTCAGGCCAACCAGGACCTTCTACACAGGCTCAGAATGAAGCAGGAGGAGATCAGAAAAAGACTTCCCAGCAAGGCACGTTCTCCACCATCTCTTCATAACAGAACAGCTACTGAAAGATCTGTCCCCTTGCCCAAGAGAGGGGTATGTGTTGTGTCTGTGCTAATATTGCTGGGGAGCAAATGGGCCTTGTATGGTAGGCAGCAGCTCTGCCTGTAGGGTGGAGTGGTAAAGGAGACATAAGAATGTGGAGCAACCGATAGAAAGTGGAATATGAAGTCTTGTTAGAAAAGTTGCTAGACTTTTGTTTGTTGTTTATCCTGCAAACTCAGATATGTTCCCTTTGCAAAGAGTTTAGAGATCAGTTCCTGCCTAAAAAAATGTACGTTTCTTAATCTAAAATAGGAATCAACATTGTGGAACATAATTCTTTTATTTCTTCTAAGTACAAAGGCTGAAAATTTAGAGGTTCCTCAAATAAGGAAGAGAGGCTTTTAGCTGGAAGTGGATCCTTTTCTTCTCTAAACACTTAATAATGTCTCATGAATAACATAAGGATTTTGGTTTTTTAGAATAAGAGGTTGGTTTTCTCTTACTGACTGAAATGTCCTAATGAAAGGTATTTGTAAACTGAACGATGCCACATGATATGACAATCTCTGTCCTTACAGAAGGAAAACCGGTTGGATGCTGTGAAGTCTATAGCTGACCCAACAGTGTTGGTGTCTGTGGAACCTGGAGCTTATGCATCCAGAGCAGCCCTTTGTTCACCTCTAAAACACAGCAGCAACGACAGAGGGGTTCAGCAGCAACAAGTAAAGAACCAGGAAGCAGTAGGTTTGGATTCCAGCTTTCCTGGAAAAGAGAAGAATGTTATGCCAGTGTCTGCAATCATTACATGTGACAGACAAACCTCCGGAGTGGATAAGGATGGCCATGCTCAAGGAAGTGTGGCAAACTTCCTTCTGGGACATGGAGAGAACAGAAAACAGTCTGCTCTGCCACATGGTTTCCATGCGAAAAAACATCTTAAGGATGATCTGGACCCATCACTGAGCAGCATACAAAGTGAGGAGACCAGCAAGCAGCCTGTGGTCATTAGAGAGCCTGTAATCCGTAAATCAATCTTGCTGACATCTCAGTCCAAAGGGTTGAAGGTAAATGGTGAAACCAAAGCTTTGCTCGTTTTCATAAGTCAATAGAAGGATGACAAAGGGTCAGGAGAGCATTACTCGCTCTGTTCCCACCATGTAATTTGGACGTTGGGATCAGAACTGTTCCCAGCTGTAGCAGCCAGGAGCTGTTGGCAGTTTGTTCAGCCCCTGCTTTCCTTAGCCCTTGAACCAAAGACAGAAAACTGTAGCACTGCACTGTAAGGCTCCATGTCATTTGCATATGTGATTTACACGGTCAGGGAGAGCAGCCTGGTGCAGTGCTGCTGCTACATAGTTTATTTCCTTAATTCCTTATTTCCTATTGCCGTAATCATCCTCCAACGCAGTGCAGATGGCCTGATGTTTGGGGAGGTGTGATGCAGGGAAGTCAGCGTTTTGAAGCCCTGAAAAATACTGCCTACTGCCTTAGCTTGGGCAAGTCCCCAGCCTCCTTTTTAAGAAAACAAATTAAGAAGACAAAGGGCTGGTGAGCAAATTACTGGTAGAGGCATAGATGGAATCCAGCCTCAAACTAAGCCACAGCTGTTCCATTTGAACAGCTGCCAGTTGTGTCCTAAGCTGTACCTTTGAATATCCTGCTAGATGCATAGGAAGTCTTTATGAATTGTTTTCTTACCAGAAGGAAGCTGGTCATGTGACTTTTCAGTCTGACCCTGAAGAATATGCCATACCTGGGAGCAGCTGGTCTGTGCGTCCTTTCCTGGGCTATGACTGGATTGCAGGTGAATCCTAAACTTGAAGCAAAACTCTCAGCGTGATGTGGTAATACGAAGGGTTAAAACACAGTTTACAACCCCTTTAAGCTGAGGTGGGACAGAACTGCAGACCTAGAGCCTGTGTGGCAGGTCTCAGCCGAGGAGCTGCATTTTGTCAGAAGCCATTCCCTGTCCAGGCCAGAGGTGACCTGTGCTTCCCTGGAACGGTGAAGTGGCAGTGGTATGGGGATCCAGGAAGCAAATGGCGAAGCTGGGTTGGGTCAGAGGGAGTACCAAGTAACCTAAATGAGTGAATGCAGTAAGAGACCCAAACCCTGCAGTAAATCTCTGGCTTGACAAGATAGCATGCTCTTCGCATTTTCCATTTTGGTGCTTCAGACCTTTGGTTGGTTTGACTGTTTTGCACGAGGCTTGCTTTCCCGAATTTGGTAAAGCCTTGAACTTCTCTCTTTCCTTGGCATTCTCAGGGCTCCTAGACACAAACTCTTCAGTAGCAGAAAAATCTGATCAATACTTTGCTGAGCTGCATGAGTTCCGACAGGCCAACAAAGCAGCATGTATTCACGAGCAGCACCTGGAGTAAGTGGCTGTGGGGGAAGGGCTGAAGCAGCAGTGTGTCCCTTTAGGGTAATGGGAAGTATAGTCTGATTGGAGTGGGAATTTGTAAGGGTGGTTTTGTAGGCCTTTACCTCCCATTCAGAAATATATGCTTGGAAAAGGTGGGCCTGTTCAGAGGGGCTGCCCCCCTGTCACTAACTGTATTGGTTTCGGCTGGGATAGAGTCAATTTTCTTCCCAGTAGCTGCTGTGTTTTGTATTTTGTATGAGAAGAATGTTGGCAACATATACTGTTTTAGCTGTTGCTAAGTAGTGTTTACGTTAATCAAGGACTTTTTCAGCTTCCCAGAGAAGCTGAGAGGGACCATAGACAGGACAAGCTGACCAAAGGAATATCCCATACCACAGACATCGTGATCAGTATATAAATAATGGGGGTTGTTGGGAGGGAAGGAATCCACGATCGCTGCTCAGGACAGGCTGGGCAACCGGTCATCGGGCAGTAAGAAAACTTGTGTTGCGTCACTTTTTGTATATTCTTTTACCATTATTGTTATTTTTCTCTTCTGTTATTGTTCTAGTAAACTGTCTTTATCTCAACCCATGAGTTTCCTCTTCTCCCTATCCTATGGGTAGAGGAGGGGGTGTGAGTGAGCGGCTCTGTTGTCCTAGTTGCTGGCTGGGGTTAAACCACGACACTAACTGATTTGTTTGCTTGTGTCTTTAGGCCTAAGGCTCTGGATTACATAGCTCCTGAACAAGAACCAGATTTGATCACCAGTTCTCATAAGTGTAAGATCAAATTTCTTCCTAATCCAATTTCTGTGAACAAACAACAGAGCAGTCTTTGCCTGTTATTCTCAGAGCCTCACATCATGCAAGACAAAAAAGAATGTGTTATTTCAGCTGCCGCTTCTAAGCCATATTCAACTTCCTACTTCAAAGATACTTGAGTCTTCTAGGGATTCTCCCTCAATCAGTGTCATCTTGTTTTGTCAGGGTTTCTTGTAATTGGCTAATATTCTCTTTTTAAGTTGAGGAGGTTGAAGTTTTGTTTTTTAGGAACTTACCTGGGAACAAGAAATGTAAAAGAGAGCTGCTTTTCCCAAATTATTTCTGTAGAATGCATGGTTGGCACTGTGGTAGAACACAGCATTGTTGATTGGGTTGAGGAACCTTCTACCAAACCAGAAATACCATGATGTTTCATTATTCTCTGGCAGGTGTTTACTGTTATCGATTAAACCAGCGCCTCTTCACTGTCCCTGTGGATTCAGAATCTGCCTGCCCTGTGTGTAAGATCCCACGTACTCATCAGCCCCCAGAGGTACTGGGAGAGCCAGCCTGTGTCAGGTAGCTAAGAGTTACTGCATTGTAACATGCAGAACTCAAGGAAACAATGGGGAAGAAAAAGCCGATCATGTGAGGGAGGAAAGAGTGTCAAAATAGCTCTTTAGAGGGTTGCTGCTCTCAAGGCAGAGTTATCTCTTGCTTAAAACCCGTTACTGATCTTTTCCATGAGCAGAAACAGTTTTGAAGTCAGTGAGAAATGCATGTTTTATCTGAATGTGGTCCAGAATCTGAATGTACGTGTTAAGTATCTAATGCCCTAATCCAGACTGTTTCACTTGCTTCACTTTGGGGTTAGACCCTTGGATTCTGAGTGTGAAAGGCATGCAAATTTCCTCTGCCTTGTGGAAGGTGTAGACCATTGCTTCTCTTGTATGGTTGCAGGGTCAGCATTCCCAGATCTACCCTAATGCCTGCCTACAAATACAAAGCCCATCGCAGGAAGAGCTTTGAGCTGTCAGACAATCTAGCATTACCTTCGGTAAGTTGCTGTCTTCTTGCTGATAGTGATGGCACAGCCCAGACTGGGCATTGTTTTACAGCACAAGAAGGAAAGAGAATCTGAGACTCACCCCCCTGGCAGAGTTTCCACTAAAATTTCTGATCTGCATCACTGAGATAGCAAGAAAAGCCATCAGTGTGTGCTTCTGGGTTCATACCTTTTGTGTAACTGGCATAAAGTGTATGACATACCTCCAGATGCTTTCACTAAGAAAAAGAAAGTGCCACATGGAGCTGTATACTTCTGGGGCATGATTCATCCGACTTATTTCAGGCATTGACCTTTTGACATGATGATCCATACCTAAGAGTGCCCATATTTATTTCCACCAATGTTAGAGAGTCTGAAAGACAAGCTGCTTTGAACTATTCACAGCATACAGGGGCCAGGCAAAATCAGTAGTGGCAAGGGTGGATTTAGTCCTCTATTTCAGCCATTAGGCAGTGCTGCAGGCAGTGTTACTAATCAGACCTAGCGCTGAGATTTCGAGGGAAGAAGCCTGGTTTTGAGGTTTAGGGACCTGGATGAGTCAGTTGAGACAGGTTCAGAGAGGTTGGGTGCTTGAGTTCACAAAGCGGGTGCTTGAGTTCATGAAGCAGGAACTTGTTTTAGAAATAATTAGCCAATGAAATGTGGAAGAGGTGACAGCTATGCAGTTTTCCTTCATTAGAGATTCCTTCTCTTTCCTGTTAGTCATATAGAACCCCTCAAAAATTAATTAATTACCTGCTAAAGACTCCCTGTGCAGAAGTTATTATTTAGAACTAACAGGCCACAACAGATTAAAAAGAGTAAAGCACTCCAATGCAGCATTCCCATCTCTTTTTACAGCATTGCCTGGCTGGCTGGGAAAATGTCATACCTTCCAGCAACCCCACACTCGGCAGTTTGGACTTGCGAGCTTCACTGGAAGAGAAGCCGCCTCACCATCCTCACCTGGTAAGAATAACCTGTTAAGAGTCCCTGGAGATGCTGTGTATTACATGGGTAGGAATTGGAGTTCCGTCTCTCCAACGGATATGATACTCATCAATGGCTGAGCAAACGAAAACGCCTGGAAGATTATCTCCTTATCTCCACAAGGAAACACTTTCTTTTTGCTGCTGTGTAAACTAGTCCGCACAGACACAAAAAAGCAAACGGAGCTGGATAACAGTCAAAAGCCTGTTCAGCTCACCAGTCTTCAACACGGGAAAAGGACCCTTAAGCGTTCTTTGATTAATATCCTCTTCATTTGGATTCCAGAACTCTGTGTCCGGAGCGTCAGGAGAAACCAGAGCTAACCAACTTCTGAACCTGACCCACTTGACACACTTCCGATTTAGCAGTGCTTCTCAGCAGAGGGAGCAAAATCAACCCCGACACTACAGAGCAGCTCCAGTTTAAATCTGACTGCTTCAACTCTGTGAACCACTGACTCGATTGCCCTGCAAAAGGGTTTGGGGAAGAGGTGTGGGAACAACTCTATTTGGATAAAAATAAATCTTTCAACAGATTTGTCCTAGCTTTCATAGTTGTGCACATATGTGAGCAACCAATACACATAGCTGAATGTACAAACCCTCAGATATGTTTTTTCACTTTTCTTTTTTGCCTTTTGCAGCTACTTCTAAGCAGATGCATAAGCTTTCCCACCTAGGGCTGGATAATGTGATGTGTATGGGATGACTAACTAGTACTATTACCACTAGGACATCTGTAGCAACAGAGTTCATCTACCACCTCAACTGAGTAAACAAGAAGTGTAACGTTAACTCTGAATGCCAGGGTGAGGAACTGGCCTATGAATGGCCTGCTTCAGTGGGATGCATACAGATATGTTAATTTCCAAGTGTTTGAAACATGACACACTAATTTGCTAGTGCCTTAAACTTGAGTTACTCAATAATTTGGTCAAAACAAAAAAGTCCATTTTATCTTCAGTGCAATGTCTGTAGCTACAGGGTGCATTACATCAGAGTAATTATGAATGTGAAAAGCATATTGAAGTAAAACGAGAATTTATTAATCAAAAAGCTAGATAACGCCATAAAATGTTTGCAAATTATGCTTGCCTCTGCTTTTCCTAGTTTTTTGGAGATAAACCAAAAAACATTCTGGAGTTTTTAAATTGTACCAAAACAAAATATATTATATAGTGTGTTGTGTTTGAACTTTATAGACTGATTTTACTTTCCCTGTTTAAAAGCAATAAAACTGATATTTTATTTTGCTTTGAATAATCCCGAAACAGAAATTCCTGCCTCAAGAATTCTGTAAGTTATTGTGAAATCTTTACTAGCAACTGCATTCAGAAGCTTTAATTATTTCTGGGAGCTAACTTCACAGAAGGAATTCACAGAAGTGAATATAAAACAGTAGCTGCCAAATGTTATCCTAAATAGGGCAAATTCAAGATTTTTACTACCCTGCCTTCAAACCCAAAACATTAGAAGTTATAAACTTCCTCTTAATTTATCCTGAAGTAAATGACAGCAATTCTGCTGTAGTAGTGTAAGATTAAGTAATTTATGTGAGATCTATCTGGTGAATGCAGAATGGAACGAACGTTGAACTCAGAATGTCTCTTGATAGCTAGTAAAGTGTTCAGTCGTCACCCTTGTGAAAGTATTGAAAGTGTGATTATGACTTTCTTCCTCCACTAGAAACAGGTGAAAGAAGTCCGTGACACTGCACCTGCTTACCCAAGTTAACCTCAGTTTGTCTCTTTATACGTTGGTTCTGGCCTATTTGATCCTGCCTTCATTTGCAAGCTGAAACAGACTGAAAATGCTACCCATTTATGGAACCTTATTTTTTTTTCTCTTTTTTTTTTTGCTTCATCTCCCTCCATATTTCTCCTTTGAAAGGCTAAGCTTCACAGTGCCAGATCTTGTCGACAGTAGCAAATCTCTAGAAAAGGTTCTTTTCCCCACGCGCACACTTCAGGATAGCTTTAACTCTCCCTTCGTACCCTTCCTCTTGTGTTCTCATATCCCCTTTCAGGTGGAACTTCTCACAAATGTTCAGTCTCAAAATATTCTTTTTTATTATTTTTTTAATTATCTGAGACATCCCACATGCCCTTTTTGCTAATAAAGAAAGAAAATTTCACTTTCACATTAGGAGGACTGATTTAAATTTCTGTGTTAAAATATTGGTGCCTTAGTTCACTTTCTTGTCTGAACTGGTACAGGGAATTGTTTCCTTTGCTTTTTGTTTATTATTCTTTCAGAGCAGAAAATCTGATTTGCCTGTCAACTTAGGTTATGACCTGATGGTTCTATGTTGATTTTATAATGATGTCTCCAGATCAGTGCAGAGTAAGTTTATATCATGATCCTTTTTGCATAGGGAATCTAACCAGTGTACTCGCGTTTTCCAGGAGAGCTTCAACACTCCATGTTTTGAAATTTCTACTCTGAGTGGTGCCCAGGTCAGTGTGTAGTTGATAGTATACAGGAACAGATTTTTCTGCTGGCCAGCTTGGTCTTCTCTTTCCATTCATAATTGAAATTATGAAAGATTGTGCAATTGGATTTTGGTTAATATTGTTGATGCACGATCCAGAATTTAATCTAGAACCCTTTGTGTTGAGCTGCGCTGTTTTCTCTGGAAGAGAGACAGGGGGTCTGAAAGTAAGTAACCTGTATTTTTTAATTAGGACACCTGGCCATGGATGTGCATGGAGGCCTCATCTTCTAGTAAGAAGGTGATTCACATGTAGTCAAGCTTCTGATCATAATCTTACTTCAAGGCTGAGTTACCAAAAAGATGTTTGCTCTCATTTCATGTGACCTGCAGCTGAGGTAAATGTGTGTACCCCTTTTCATCTGTTTTCTCACAATTGCTCTGCAGTGGTCAGTCTGGCTATGTGCTGAGCAGTCTGGCTGCTGATGGTATTCAAGATGCCAAAGTTACAAATCCTTGTTAGTTTAATTTCAACAGCAGTAATGCAAGGAATGACAACCAAAAAGTCATTTCTAGAAAGTGAGGTCATGCTTTATGAGAATCGGGGTTTTTTTTATTATTTTTGGTACTGAATATGAGACAAAAATCTCAATCCAAAAGATGAGCAAGGGAAGTTTTATCCAGCCTAGAGTAATGATTAGTGACAGGCCTGCACAAGATGCCTTTGAACTGTGTGCTGTGAGGAGTAGTTTGCGTTTGGATACACTAATGAGTTATAGTGTAATAACGAGGTTTTGCAGAGTGGCTTTGTCCTGCGGTGTTACACAATCCAAGATATTACACCCTTTCATGAAGGAAGGTAACTGAGATGTCATCTGGGGATGCAGTGTAAAGGAATACATCTGTTTACTGGTTGAAAAATTGCATTTTGTCCAGTGTTAAAGCACCTGCTGCACTTGGACTGTGGACTCTGCAACAACCTGAGCTGTCATGGGGCCAGTGCTGGAATCTGCACTTCCAGGGGAGAGCAGGGTGGGGGGTAGTGTGCGTGGGATGTCGGGGTTGTGGGTTAGGAAAACGGGAACATTTTGAGGCTGGGGGTTTCTGGAGAGGAAGCTAAGCAGAGGTGAGACTGTAGGAACAGGTAGTAGGAAGCCAGAGTGGTGAGAAGTGTGTTGGCAGGAGGCAGAGAGCGTGAAATACTGGGAGTGTGGAGAGAAGGGCTGGATTGGGAAAACAGGATGTAAGATACGGGGTAGCAGAAGGCCTTTGCAGATCTGGGGTTCAAAATGGTATGGTAAGGAGAGGTTCCTAGTACTGTACCAGTATCTCCAGGGCTATGTCCTTAGCCAGAAAATAATACAAATAGTTAACTTTGTTGTGTGCTTACAGGGCTCTGCGATAGCTTGTCTCGCTGGGTTGCTTACCTTTCGATGCCACTAGAAATTGGAATAGCCAAAGCGAAGCCCAGCATTCTTGTCCTGGATTTTATTTTTTTTCCTGTTCGTAGCACTTGGAACATGATGGCTTAGTCTGTGTAGCTGTGTCTTATGTTATTGGCTGGCTCCAGCGTGCGTGCCCATTTGTGCTAGTTCTCTTTTAGCATGAGTGATGGCTGCCTGATGCTTTGATAGTAAAGCTGGTGGTTTAGTTCCCCTTTCTGACTGTATTGCATGTATTTAAATCTGATTCATAAGCTGGGAAATTCAGCTTTGCTTAATTAAACAAGTTAGACACAGTAAATAATGCATTTGTGATTGGTTTGAGGAGAGAAGTGTAGTTTAACCTTTAAAATATAGCTCTGTCTGCTTCTCAGTAACAGTGTTAGACTGCTGTCGTGGTTTAACCCCAGCTGGCAACTAGGACTGTGCAGCCGTTCACTTGCTCCCCTCCACGTTCCCCCCGGTAGGATAGGGAGAAGGGGGAGAAAAAGCAGAAAACCCCAAAACCCGTGGGTAAATATAAACACAGTCTAATAGAGTGGTAACACAAGAGACCAAAAAAAAAATGGTAAAAGAATATACAAGATAAAGTGATACAACGCAAATTGCTTCACTGCCCCATGATTGGCTGCCCAGCCTGTGCCAAGCAGTGATTGCGGATTCCTGCCCCCCACCAACCCCCATTTATATACTGAGCATGACATTCATGGTATGGAATCCTCCTTTGGTCAGCTTGTTCTGTCTATGCTCCCTCTCAGCTTCTATGGGAAGCTGAAAAAGTCCTTGACTTAAACATTACTTTGCAACAATTAAAACAATATGCGTTATCAACATTCTTCTCATACTAAATCCAAAACACAGCAGCTACTAGGAAGAAAATTGACTCTATCTCAGCTGAAACCAGGACAACTGCCAGCAGTGTTTTGTCCGTTTGCTTCCTCTAGGATTACTGTAAAACAGATTTGATGATGTCTCAGGATCAGGTGTTTCGAGCTGTCAGTACATTTTAAGAATTAATATCAAGAGTCTTGAATTAATGTAGTGCTGAGTTATTCATTCTGTTTAGTTATCAGCGTGTCAAGGAATGACTGTCTCCAGAACCCTCAGGTGCATGGGGCACGAGCTTGCTTTTTGAATTATTTGCAAACTTTGATTTTTTGGGGTGCTTTCATCTCTTTGTAACTTGTGTTTTCAAAGCCCAGACAAATTTGGTTTTGGAGTGTGTCAAATCTGAAAATGCAAGAGAAACTCTGCCCCTTCTCTTCAGAATTAAAAACCTTAATTTCACTAGTTTCCTGGGTAATGGCAGACCAAATGCAAGGACTTTGTTTTTTGCTTCAGCTGGTGTATTCCATTGGTTTCTGCAGAGCAAAAAAATCCTTCTAGGAAGAGGAAAATAAGACCCTGAACTGTCAAGAGTTGACATGCTCAGCTATAGTCATAGAAAAAAGTTTTGCACTCTCTTGAAAAACTGTGTCCTGAAAATCTTCCCATTTTTCTTTCGCAAAAATTATTTAATATTTCCTGACTTTCTTTTGTTTGCATCAGCAAAGGAAAGCTTATCTTGCTTCTGTTAGTAGAGAAGCTGTATAACTCTCAGCTTTTAGATGAGGAGAACCAGAGTACTAAAAAATGATGAGTTACCCAAAAAATCTGTGACATTACTGTGAACTCATGCCTCCCACTCCTGTGTTTTAACCACAAGGCCAGTGTCCTCCAAACATTTTTCTTTTCAATTTTGGATTAAAATGTATCGAATTGGAGCTCTTCGTGCTTTTTCAATTTCCTTGTTTTACTTCCCAGGCATATACGTAGAGCGTATTTCAAATGCAATAATAGCATTAACAATTGCCTGCCAGCAAATAACTGTAAAATATTTGCACAAAGGATAGTTAAGAAGGAAAAGTCAGGCATATCTCCTTATTATTTTAAACTTAGTAAGATTCTTCACCTTTCCAGTAATAGAGATCCAGAGTTACTGTGTTGATTTCAGTAGAGTTTGTTTGGATTTGTATTTGAGTAAATGTGAGCAGAATTTCTTGTTGTTAGAAGGAAGTGAAATGCTCATAATTCCAGTAATCTTCTAAAAGGGTGTATTTATTCCCAAAATAAAACAAACAAAAAAGGTAATATAGGGAGTGCAGTAAGATCATAAGTAATTTCCAGTAAATGATCGAGTAGTGTTTAATCCTGAAACAGCTGGTTTATTTGGGAACTGTTTACTGACTTACAGATGAACTTCACGGGTTAAATGTTGTGCTGAAATAACTGAACCTGATTACAAAAGACCCATCTGTCAGTTCACATATATCTGAAAGTAGATTTTTTTTTTTTGTGAAATGACAAGTTTCTGCAAAAGCTTCTTTTACCTCTCACTTTGGTTCTGAACTATTCTTGAATCTCTCACTTCATGGTACCTTTCACTGAGGTTTTCTTTAGCATCTTCTGACAAGAGTTTACAGACTGGAATTCTTGAGTGACTGCAAATACTTCTGGTTTGATTCTCTTCACAGTTGAATAGTATCTTCCAAGAACTGTAGGTGAAAACTGGATCTGATGGGTTAGAATTTTGTTTTAACGAATGTCAAATAATTAGCACCTAGACTGGAGTACGAGAACACCATTGAAAATGCTCAGTCTGATACTCAAAATTTAAGAAATGCTAGCATTAAAATTTCTAGGTACATGCCCATTCCCTCTACCACGGTTTTTATTTACAGTATCCAGTCAGGCCAGGCTTCCCTCTCTAGTTGTGTTCCTCCCTAGTGGCTTGGTCTCCCTCCTCTCCAGTCCTAGTTGTGAGTTTCTTCTAGTCTAAGCTTTTTGATCCCTTCAGTTGATTCTGTCTTTGTACTCTATATGGCACTTTCTTTCCAAAACTTCACTTTGAAGGTCTCCTTGAGAGCAAAGAAGGTAGTCTCCTCAGTCCCTGGTCATATGCTGATGAGGAGAAATTTCTATAGAGAAAATCTGGTTTTGCTTTCGAAACTCCATGTGGGAATTCAATGATGTGAAGATACCGCATAATGGGCAGCTCTGGGAGTTGTGAGTGGCTTGAGAATGCTTAGAGAGAATGAATTTATTACAGATCTTCCCACTGAAAATCAAATGCATTCACCATCAAGTTTGTGCAAGGTCTGGGTTTTTGAGTGGCGTTAGGTTGGTCAGGTTTTGGCAGACTTCCATGGCTTCTCAAAAGGCACACTCCTGATACAAGAGTTACCTTGTACTGGGAGAATTCAAGAATTCAAACTGAGGCAAATGCCTGCCGTGATGATGTTCTGCTCTAACACTTCAAAGTTTGACTGGCTTGTAAGTAGCTGAAAAACAAGATCTTTTAAGTGCCAGGTAAAGCTCAACACCAGACTTGTGGAGAATAACTATGCAGTCAAAATCAAATAATGTAAACCTTGAACGTCTTTCTTTGACTATAACTTAAGTATTCCAAGTAGACTTGCTACAAGGAGGGAATTACTGTGCAGTAAGAAAAGGTGTGAATTTAAAGTGGCTGCTGCTTATTAGCTCTCTGTGTGGACATACTGTGTGTTTAGAAACTTGCTAGCTAAAGGCAAGTATGTACTTAGTTTCTTGCCTTTTACCAGTCCTTTTATGTAACTGATGGTGTTATAGAAGCCTTCTGGCACTTTCTGGTTAGGTAGGGGAAACCACGGGCTTTACGGAGCTCCAAAGACTTGGATGTGAAGTAAGATCAAGCTGAAGTCAAAGCTGGTGCTCATGGATTAATTTGTATCGGTGCAAAGGCTGAGGGTGGGGAGTGAGCCCCAAAACAAATAATGCTGTTGTGGGTCATTTAGATTTCCTAAATGTATGATTACTTCAGAAAATGAGCAGCAGAGAAGACTTTTGCTTTAAATTAAACCAGTGCTAGAGAGGTGTGAAAAAAGGGCATGAAGGATCTTCAAAATGCCTCAGCCTTCACATGGTATTACCTGTCCAACCTTTATTACCCACCACTTTCTTTACAGCTGTAACGCTCAAGTGACTCTCCTGTCTGGACCGTGGATGATTCACCTTTGAGCCATCTATCCTTCCAGCAAGGTACGGGAGGAAGGGCATAATGCAAATGACATTCAAATAATAACATTTTTATCAAGAGCTTTCTCTGTGGAGAATGAGAACGTGTAAATCTACCACTCTTCCAGAAGCTGTAGTCAGAATTACTGAAAGTACAGACATGATGTGATCTTTCTTCTAAGGTTGTCTCTCTCTCTCAGCTTGCTTGTGGGCAGAGTAATTCTGTGACATGGTTTTGGTTTCTTTCATGGAAGCCAAGTCTTTCCTGAGAGCACCGAGTTCTCTGTCATCTCTTCTCATTTTTCAGTCTGACTCAAAATGCACTTTAGTTTTGAAGCTACTATGCACTAGACAAAAAGACACTTTATACATTTTTTTTGGTTACATTACTTATTTTATCACTCTCTATAAGGTACAAGTATTAGTTGAGATAACAAAAACACAGTTACAAGATGTTGTTACATCAACTTTATATAAATTGCATCTGTAAAAGAAATTTAATTGAAAATTAAGCCATGTTATTATTATTAATATGGTCAGTCTGACATATTTTTAGCTGTTTAAATTTTTTTTCAATCAAAGTTCTGAGTGACTTAACCCCATCAAAAAGTGGATAAAATGACAGACATCATACCTTGTTTTGCGTATTAACACTGAATCCAAATCTCTGATAGCAGGAATGCATGGTTAGGCTCCCAGAAAATTTGACTTTTGAAGCATTGCAATACTAAGAGTGACTTTGCTGCTCTGGAAGGCCAGAGTGTAGTGCTGCCCTATGTTGTATTATTTAAACTGAGGATATGCTTTGGTGGAAGTAGTTGCAATGAAAACCAGGGAACATGAATGGAGTCAATGGGCTTTGTGGGGGGACTTTACAGCTCTCAGCTGAAGCAAGACTTCTTGCAGTAAGACTAACATCAGCTGAGAAGACTCTTTTTTTCCCAGAACATCTGGGTTCTCTGCTGTCTGGAGAACTCTTCCAACAGCTGTGTTTTGGCTCAGAGTCAGCAAGACCAATAACTGCTGATAGCATTTCTGAGCTTCCCTCAGTCAGGAATTGTTTTTTTCACATAAGTACCTTTTGACACTATATTCTGTAATTAAAAAAAAATAAAAGTAACCTTATCATTGCTTGGGAACAGACCAGGATGCATCTCCTTCCGTTGGTTTTTCATTAATTGCTAAGAAAAGTTCCATGCTCAGCAAGAGCACAGCTGGTTGAAACAAAAGTCCCGAGTTGCAAACAAACAATTCTGTTCTTTTATTTTAGATTTCTGGTTCACGTATGTATGAAACTTTATATAAAGCAAGGAAGCTGATTTCTTTTTCTGTTATTTTTACTAGAGAACAGAAACACTCTGTGAGAATGTCCACCTACTGAAACTACAGTTACTGAAATGACTTGGGATTTTCCCTATGTATTGGGATTTCATTATGACCCTAGCTCATGATAACAATTTTTTTTTCCTGCTGCAAACTCTTGTTTCAAGCCATTGCTGGGTTTCAACAAGTGTGCACTGAGAGCTTCATACCATCTGCCTTGTTGATCACAGTGGACAAACATACTAAGGTAAATTGCTAAATCAATATAGCTCCGCAGACTATGTTCGTGTTATCAAGAGCACCTGCAATGTATTTAATGTATTGCAGAGTGGTTTGATTGATGGGATGTAATTAAATGGATTGACAGATAGTTAACACTAAGAATAAGAGAAGTGTATGTGCCAAAAAATAAACTTCAATACCAGAGTGGCATAGAGGGACAGAATTTTGCCAATCTGTGGCATACTTGGCATGAATGAGATTTTATTCTTTTTCATGTGTTTAGGCAAGTTCAAATACTTTGTCAGCTACAGTTAGTTCACACTCTGATTGCTTGCTCTCTAAGTGATGTTTCTCAATGAGGTCACATTGCACCAGTATTGCCCTCCTCCCGTCTGTCCTCTTTGGGCTACTGAAAGATTTCTGGAGAAGTTTAGGATGTTGGCTTCACTTACAGTGCCTAAAATCATTGGGATCCTGAATGCTGTCCATGCATGTTGTAAACAGTGTTACTTCCCAAGATCCCCAGGAAGACAGCTCTCCCATAGCTAAAATGCATAAATAGATCAAGAGAGGTGTCAAGAAAGAGTCATTCTTGGTGGCTACTTGCTTTCCTTCCTTTAACCGTAAGATTCTTTGGTTCTTTAGTTAATGCTTTTGGTTTATCTTTTTAAATTTGCTAATAATTTTGCCTTTTACTTGTACCCCCTATAGTATGTAGCATGTATCCCAACGAGCATTGCCTTCGGTACTACTGAGACTCCTAGTGAAGTTTGAGGGTGTGGTGGTGTTTCATCTAGCGAAGTAGCATGAGTTTAGCGATTTTTCATCAGCGTACTGTAATGCTCTAAATAGCAATGCTGACGGACACTGAAATACGGATTTTAGACACAGTTATTTTAATATTTATCCTTTTAAACTCAATGGTCTTGTTTATCTGTTTGACAGAGATTGAGATGACATTTCTCAGTGGTTTTTTTTCACTGATACGTATAGATATGCATTAACAGAACATACGTGTTAAAAACCACAAGGAACCATGCTAAAAGTACAATGTCAGACTAAATCATCCACTTCAAAATTAGAAAATGTCATGAGTACTTTTGCTTGAGCACATGTGTAACAATGATACTTCTACAGTATTCTATTACTAATTTTTTTACTAGGCGGTCACTGTTAACAGCACAACGACTAGACAATGCTGAAAGAACATCTTGGGCACATGTTAAACAGACTTCCCCTCATGGCTTACCTGGGTCTCTGCATTCTTTTGCTCCAGGTATCAAGCGACATTTGACCAACCACTGACTTACAAGACCTCCTCTGATCCCTTCCACCTCACATCCATGCAGAACATACAGATGATCAGCACAGATCAGATACCTGCTGTAAAAATTACCTAAGCACTAGGTAAGCTTGACATTAAATAAATTAGTTAATACAGAAGATGACAAGCAACCTTGCCTTTGGGCATTGCTACTTTTAATACCTAAAACAAAAGGAACTTCAAATGTTAGATGCATGTAATCAAATAAACATTATAAATCATAGAATCATAGAANTATAGTGGCTTTCCCTTTTTTTTTCAGGGGATATTGTCCTCTGAAGGAAAAACAGAGAAACAGGGGTTGTTTGCTTCTGTTTGTTCTCCTTTATTTTTTTTTTTCTTCATACTAACATAGAGGATTATCTTCTAGGAAATACAGGAGACATTTAGAGAACAGTAGCGTGGGTTTGTTATAAAATGGAGGCGCTTCTTCCAGTTACTGATAGGGCTTCTTTTGGAAAACCCCTTTCATTGTATTTGAAATCAGAACATGCAAAGTCTGAAATTAATGCATTCAGTTAAAGATGCATGCAGGTCTGAACATTCCAATGAAAAGTGTGAAGAGATTGTGTTTAATAGCTGTTGCTTTTATTGCAGACTTATAATAGCATTGTGTGATGTAATAGCCTTTCGAAAAAGCCAGCAGCAACACTAAGCTGTTTACACTTCCCGTGATTTTAAATAGCTAGTTCAATCAAGAATTAATTTAAGAATAAGAAGTTTTAACAAGGATGGCAGCTGGGAAGCCTGGTTTCCCTTTGGACATGTGAGATGGATTGTTTCTTCTGAGGAACACTTGTCTCCCACCACAGCTTTTCCCTCGGTGAGAGTGTTACTAGAATCTTTCATCTTTATCCAAGTCATCTCCTTCCATGAAACTGTGTAAAACTTAATGATGTTGTATCCTCAGCCAAATTTGATTGAAGCTATCCAATGGGTTAAAAAAAAGTTGAGACCATTGATTAAAAAGGAACTGACATATGTGTGTGTATATATATAGATATATAAAAATGTGTATATGGAATGCTTAATATGCACATTCCAATCTTATTTTTTTCTGGAAAACAGACCAGAAAACTCTCCCTGTTGCCAGTGTTGGGAAAATCTTTCACACACATTTTTTTGTGCTCAGATATTTAGGTTTTGAATCAGATATGTTGACTTTGGCAGTATAATTTACAGCAGCTAAAACTTTCCAGCCTGTGTCTTATGTTGGTTCCTGTCCTTTTGCTAGAAAAGCTTAGATAGGAGCTGATAAGAAAAGAAAAAAAAAAAAAAGGCAGACCACCCACCCATCCCCCCCAAAAAAGCCCAGAGCTCACCAATTGCCCTGACTACTATGTCATTTGGAACTGCACTCATCAATTGGGAGAATTGCCTAATGGCATGTTGTTAGACAAGATCAAGACATTTTCTAGCCCATTATTTAATTAGGAGAAACAAGAATGTAATGTTTGGACATTCAAATACTTAGTTGTCTCTAGACATACCTACCACAATCAGCTTTTATAGCTAAGAGAGCTTAGAAACTGAGAAGCAGCCTGAGAGAGTGAAGAAAAGAGGTTAGATTTATGTGTCAAAAACATAGTATGTGATGTTCTGAAAATGCATGGGTTTTATAAGATGGTATTCTGCAGAAAAAATAGAGGCAGTTAGTTAAAATGAAAAGAGTTATAGCTGTGAGTTAAAGAAGATATTTACATCATCCCAGGGTCCCTGTGGAATGCTCTCATCTTTGACACTCCATTGTGATGGCAATGAGCTAGCTGTGGGCTTTAATAAAATAATCAATTATCTGACTTTCAATCTTTTCTCACTTCTTTTGGTTTGCTTTTTTTTTTTTTGGCTGATAAGGGTGAGAAGCAAAAAACCATGGGTGTGAGAATTCAAATTCTCAGTGTTTTCCTGAGCACCTCAGAGAAGTTTTCAAGGCAGTCTGCCCTTTTTTGAAGTGGCTAGCTTTTACTTTTGACAAAACTGTTAGGGCAGATAAGAAAGCTTCATGTCACCTTAAACCAATGGAAATCTTTCCAGGCACCAGAGCCAAAAAACGGTATCCAGAGTAACAAATGAAAGTGAGTGAAATGATGAGTAGCAGTCCAAGGGATGATCGTCAGCAAAAGGAATTGATTTCAAGTGGGATTATAGGAAAGAGAAAGATTCTCAAGAGGATGCTCTGTGGTGTGTTAGTGTTTAAATGGCAATGTGTAAAGCCTAAAGCTTCATGGAGTCACCCTGATTGCTTATGAGTTTTCATACACTCATCCAAACAGGAGTAAAATGACTGTACTGAAAAAATTACTGCTTTGTACTGGGAACCCTGTTGAGGCTTGGTTGCAGCTCTTGAGATTGTGGTTGATGGACAGGGCAGGGCTTGGACTCATGCCTGGCCAACGCTGTGGGGTGGTGAAGTGCTCTCTGCGGGCCCCAGATGACTCAGGAGCCTAGGTTTCTGCACAGCCAGCCGTGTACCTCGGGTGACAACCTTGATGCATGCAACCGACTCTCACAGAAACCCAACCGCTCCGGGACTAGTGATTGACGCGGTTTTGTTTTGTTCT
The DNA here is from genome assembly GCA_013400135.1 of Rhinoptilus africanus. NCBI lineage: Eukaryota > Metazoa > Chordata > Aves > Charadriiformes > Glareolidae > Rhinoptilus > Rhinoptilus africanus. Next base: position 307,399 of record VXBO01014183.1, read on the forward strand.
TTTTTTACTTTTCTTTTTTTGGGCAGCCCCCCCTCCCCCTTCCTTCTAAATGGTTTTCTGAGCTTGCTTGAGTCTCAAAGCCTGTCTCCTGCTTGTCTTGAACAGCTGGAATGGCTCTGGACTGAATGAACAGATACAGAGCAAGACTGGACTGGACCCTGGGAGGATCTCAGACTCCAGGAAGAGCAACCTGGCTGTCTAACCTGCGATGCTGAGAGCTAAGGAGATTTAACACCACTGCAGATGGCTGCCTGCAGCCTGGCACTAGGACTGTGGCTCCTGCTGCTTCTCCAGGATATCCAGACAGCCACGCAGGTAAGGCAGGTGGCACCAGGATCCTGCAGTTCCTCAGGACGCAGGAGCCTGGAGAGGTCTGGGGGCACCCTGGGCCATAGGGCTATCCTGCCCGTGGGCTGGGTGCAGGGTAGTGGGTGTCCACAGAAACAGGCTTTGTGCAACACAGGGTGATCAAGGTATAAAGCAGAGCAGCCAGGAAAGTTTGCCCTATCTGGGAACTTTGCAGGAAGGAGCAGGGATATGAGCTATGATTTGCATCTTTTTGCTGGCATTGCACATCCAGGCACATCATAGCTAGGGAGTGAGGAAAGATTTGATGGGGTGGGGGACTGTTCTCATTTGTTTGGGTGAGTGGCTTTTATTTTTGCCTGGATGGCCAGGTTTTCTGTGACAGGCACATTCCTTGCAGAGCTTGTTTAGGAGGGCTTCTGCTCACTCTGCTGATGTGAGTCAGGGCTGACAAATTAAAAGGTGTAAGGACAAACTAAGCAATAAAATACCTTCCTCTTTACAACCACCCGCCCCTCTGACACTGACTTCCTTATGAATGGACTATTATTTCTGCATCAAATTGACTTAAAATAGATGTAGCCCACTAGTTGCACTCAGATGTAGAGGCAAGCTAGCTCCCTGCTCAGATTGTATCATATCTTGTGGGTTTGCTC
>VXBO01014183.1:308448-340287 GCA_013400135.1 Rhinoptilus africanus
CACACACACACACACACATGCAATAAAGGTCAGTCGCAGAGGCTCTTTGTACAGGTGAAGTCAAGCAGGTGAGTAATTGCACACTGTGGTGGATCCTGAAATTGGCTATTTTCCCTTGCAGTGAAAATACGAGTATATACTAGCATAAGACACCTGTCTACATTGTAAATGAATGATATAGCACATCACTTGGGCTGTTAGGAGATTTTTTACAAGAAACTGACTCCAATTAGATCTTTGAAAATAACCAAGTCCTGCATCCTCTTCAAATAGACATTTGAGAATGATCCTCCTGGTTCTTTTGGTAAGAGTAGGAGTTTTCCCTTGTGTCTTTAGTTGTAAATTCCCCTCCCACATTGCAAGTTTGCTCTATTTTGCCCTGGTTATCTGTCTTGCCCCTGTCTGCTTGCTGAAATATAGAAGGATCCTTGTTCTACAGTATTGGGGTCTGTAGTCCTTACCCACCTGAGGAATTCTTAGGAGGACATCCAGATAAGCTTGCCTGGTCTGATGAATGCAAACTGCTTTAGGAGAAAGGCAATAGAAAAAAGATGGTCTTTTTGCTATTTGACATCACTTTTGGTGTTTTGTTCACAAAATGAAAGGAACAGAGAGAAAATCTGTTTTTCTGATGCTCATTGTTAACACTCAGACTCACTGCAAAATCATCAGTTACCTGGAATAAATACGTAGATCTTCCTGGGATAAGCAACTGGCTTTTCACTCTCTTTCAGTATTGCCTCTATCACAGCAACCTTTGCTTTTACTGGAGAACAAGTGATACTGTTTAAAGTGAGCAAGTCACAGCTTATTGGTCATATTTTAAACCGTATTCAACCTCACTTGAGTCCACAGGTTGAGTTTTGTTTATTTTAATATTCAGTTAGCTCTCATTTGTTAATGTCTCTACTATCAAGCAGATGAAGCTTGACTGCTTGAAGTCTTAGATTATCAGCTTCTTTTGTACTGTCAGAATTTGAATAGAAGCTTGAAAGGGAGTCAACTGTTTTGCTACAGTATTAGTCAGTTCTAGAATAGCCAATGCTGGTAGAATATATTTTTTTTTTTTTACCGTAACATGCTTTCTTCCTGACTTACAGCTCATTTGTAGCAAGCTGATTTCTTACTCTGCCTCACCATCACTTTTTCTCTGTGAGCTCAAAAGACCATACATAAATGAGTCAAACCTTGTCCTGACTGAATTGCAGAGTAGCCCACTGAATCCAGCACCATCTTTACGATTGCCATTATTTAAATTGGAATAGGAAACGTGCTTGTAAATATGAGCTACAAAAAAAACTATTTTCTAAAACAAATTCTCAAAATCAAGCACTGAAAACCAAATATTTTGTATCAAATGTGTTTGTTTTATTTAACTGGGCAGGAGAAAACAATGATTGGCCTGATAGGTCAATGAAAGCACTAAGCCAAGGGATCCTTGGCCATCCTGTTACAGAGCAGGCCAAACAGGATATGAATTGTGGTCTTTTCTTTCACAAGAAGTATTCCAACTCCTGCTTAGTCAAAAACCTTTATTTGAAGTGCAGGCAGGAAACAATTAGTGAAATTCAGCCTCTGTGTCCCTCCAGTTGAACCATATATTGAATCCAATTAAGAACTTCTTGTATTAGAGCAAAACCAGTTGCAAATTACCAGCCTGGTATAGACTCACAGCTTGTTCAGATTTGTTCAAAAAATGTGGATGGGTTAATACTGTACTGGAAGGCTTTTTGCTACACTGGTGATTATTTGCTACACCAGCTTACCTTCTTTTTAGTTTAAGTATTAACCTGCTCCTCTACAGCTTGGCATAAAGCAGCATTTACTCTGCATTGTGTCCTCATGTCCAATCCAGGTCAAATAAATTCTGGTATAGTGTACAGGTGCTGAAATAATGTCTGTGAGGTTTCCTGCTGCAGCTGTGCCCATCAGCAGAGACCTGTGACCCAAAGGGGAGGCCCTGCTCCTGCCTACACAGTGCCACCAGCTTTCTTGCATTGAATTTAGTGCAAATGACCATGCAGCCACAGGGTGAGTTGTTTCAGTGCAGTAACCCCCTGAAAACCAGCTCCACAAATTCAGAAAGCAGAGTTTTCAGTCAAATGAACTCCTAGAACTGATTCATCCTCTGGAAACACAATCGATTTTTCTTAAATAATCAAGGAGTTAGAGGGGAAGGAAAATGTGGGTAGAAGCAAGAGGGGTGAAGTGGGATTGCACCCTTGGATGGCAAAGAGCCACAGCATTAACATAACTCTAATAGACACACATTCCCGCTTTGCTAATCCATTCTTAGTAATGAGCCATCCATTCAGAGTTTCCTCAGAATCAGAGGGAAGAATGTAGACCTACTCTCCACCACAGCTGGATTCCTTGACCCTACCCACCAATACTACTGTGATCCTCCTTCAATTTTACAGGTTTTTTTTATAATACATACTAACTAACAGAATTGTAAGTGCTAATGGACAATACTATATGTCATGGGGCTAAAATTGGTATTTCTTCATTGAGACTGGATTATCTTTTCGGAGAGGGAACAGGAAACATACATCTCCTTCTCTTTTCTTCAGGAAACACTAGGAAATGATGCCTTAAAAAGTGAACTTGTGCTAGAATTTTTAATTTCCCTGGCAGAACCTGAGTTCTGTTTCTGTCTGTCTTAAGATTCAGACAAGAGTGGGTAAGGAGGAAGGACAGTCAAAAGATGAAAAAGAAAAATACTTTGAATGTTAATCAAACAGGATTTTGAGGTTACTGCATTTCATTCTGTTCCTTGCAGAGATGAGGAGAGTTTGTTCTGTAAAATCTATTGGAGATTTTCTTGGTGGAGCAAAGCCATGTGCTAGTCACTGCTGAGTACGGATTATACCACACTCTTCAGTGTTTCTAGGCGTTCCAGGAAGAAGAGGAGGGAATGGGGCAGAAGTGGAAGTTCTTAAACACAAATCCTTCCCTACAAAATAAGTACTAAGGGGCAAAAATGATTAAGTGAATCTTTTCTCACTGGCTAATTGACAATGTCTGTAAGCATACTGGAGCCAGGAGAAGTGGACAATGCTGTAAGTGGAGAATTTCTTAGCATTTGCTTTTTTGTGCACTTCTACACACAGGCGCCATGGTATCAAGAAGGTGAACATCCCACCCCAAAGTTCACAGCTGATGCTGGTCGTAAAAAGGTGATGGTGTTGAGGTTTTGTAATGTGAGGCTGAAACTTTTTTCTGTCTCTCTTGCTTTATCCCTTCCTTTCATTTCAAGAGTTATTTATGAGCAACTAGGACTTGCTAAGTCAAACCTTAACCTTCAGCTTCTGCCTAACGAAGAGTCTTAATTTAAATAAACTGGTTTTGCTCTGGAAAATTAGTCTTATTAGTTATATTCACACAAGCCTGAGTCAAAGTAATTAAGTTCCTATTTTTTTTCTGAGGCAGGGTTAAATTTCCACTGTCATCCTGGAACATACTAAAAAAGGATTCTTTGACTTACATTCATATTAACAAATGGGATAATGGTGCAAGGCAGAAGACTTTCACTATTTTTTAGTTAAACCTTATGTGGCTTACTCAGTATTTTATAATGCTTGGTTTTGTCCAAGCACTCACAACCAGGAATATATTACAAGTGTCTTAATGCTGAGATTTTTGTTGGCAATGAGAGCAGTAAGAGCACATATGCTTTTCCTTGCTGCTGTGTTCCTCTTGAGCATATGATAAAGTACCACTTTTTAAATTAATTTTTCACTTTTCTCCTCACTGGCCTTGCGATTCTCTCCCTTCTTTTAGGGGAGAAGTTCTCCCTGTTTTGATTAAGGCTTGAGAAGAGGGACATTTTCTTTAAAAGCTTCCACATCATCTAAGTCACGATACTGGAAACCCAGTACAGGCTTCCACAGTTGGAGCCGTTGGTAACGCAGCTCAAAACAGGTCTGTGCAGCTTGAAACAGTGTGTGTCTGTGCTGGGGAGATCAGCGCTGCTACTGTTGGCGGGAATTTTTTGCAGAATTTCCCTCATCTAAACAGGATCATTCTGTGCTGTCACCAGATTCCTTTGTAGCCACAGTGTTAGACAACTAGCTTTCTCCCCCCCTGTTTTGATGACAAGCAGCATGTGATGTCCTCCTCAGCAAACTGCTTGCCCAAGTTTTTGAGTGGAAAGATGCTTTTATGTTTCACCGGAAAATCTAGAGAGAGTGTAAACTGTAAGTTCTGCTGTAGCAGACTGACTTATCATGGTAGCAGTTGTCATCCCCTTAGCAATTGAACTGTGAGTGCTGGCAAGATAAGAAGTGTTTACAGCACCATTGGCAACAGTTTGGACAAGATTTGGTAAAAGCAAGCAAATCTAAAGTTAAGGACCCAGTGGGAGTGGGGGAACAGTATGTCCTGTATGCCCTTACAGAGCTTATCTGGGGTTCCCTGGTGCTACCACCACAAAACCCCCTGTAATTGTAGATAGACATTGGACCCAGTACAGTAAGGACTTTAAAGTAACACGTATAAAACTGAGCAATGATCCCACCGTCAACCTTGAACACAAAGAAACTTCAGGGCCTTTCCTGCCCTCAGCCTCGTGGTGGCCTCACTGTCACATTGCTGTGGGTTTATACGGAGTTGAGCCTGAAGGTCCCAGCTCTGTACTGGACTACTCAGGCAACAGGAGTTCACCCAAGTCATTTTGATACGTAGCAGGTGAGGATTAGAAATCCAGTCTGTGTTCCAGCTGCAGTTTGTAGTAGGCTTACTACTATATAGAAACGGTAGGTTGCTATTGAAAATACACGTTGTTTCAACAGCCTTAATTTCTGAGAAGCTGTGCACGTATGTTGCTTCCATAATTCTGTGGAAATCTAATGCTTTTTTTGGCCAAGCCACTGAAATATTTTTTTGCTTTTTAGCAGTATTGGTTATCCAGCATTAAAATATTTCGTAACTCCAGCACTCAGTCATCATTTTATCCAGGAACAGCAAGACAAATACACACTAAGTATTTTGCTGTCCCTCCAAATTTGGATGGATTTGATGGTTGATGTGTAGATTTCTGCTGTTAAAAAGGAGTAGCCAGTAGCTGAGGAACAAAAAAACCTAAACACTTCAATCCTGTCACTTGGAGTCATCTTGTACACAGAGATCTGAGATGATGGTCAAATCAAGAAAATGCATAAGTTATCTTTCCAGAAGCACTGAGTCTTGAAAGGAGTGGGACTGAACAATTTGTAATCTGGAATCCTCTGTGTTTCTTGATTAATTGCTTCCAGCAATCTCTTCCTAAGTAAAAATCCTGAGCTCGTCAAAACAAAAGGTCAGATGAGCCAATGTTTTATTGCAAATTTGCACCCTAATTTCCCTAATTGTAGATGAGATGTTGGAAGTCGTATTTTACATGTGGGAAGAGCAGTTACAGGTGATGAAACTGAGGTAATTCACGTGTTCAGTCATTGAGTGGGTAAATTACCTTAGTTCAGGCCTATTGCTACCCACTAATAACACACATTTTTGTTCCCTTTTCACTTCATATCTTTGGTTGGTTATCTTTTGTTTTAGATATCTTATTCACATATTCATTACACATAGACAGAAAAATGAAAGTTTCATGTGTGGCTGACTTCCCTTCACCCTTTTCCCAAAACTAGCCTAATCAAACCTCTGCAAAAAAATGACTTGGCACTATAATTTTATGGAAGACTTAAAACATTCTGAGACCTTGGCCCTTCACCTCTGCCATTTCTTCAAGGTGTGTTCCTTGCTTTTGGGCACCAATTTGTTTCACTCCTCAAAAAACTCATGGAAGCTTTGATGGGTTCTTAGTGTAGGATTTTTTTATTCCAGATGCATGAAAACTTGAAATTTAGCTTACAAAACACCACGCATAAGTGAAGAAGCAGAGCCCATATAATTTTTAGTGGCGCTTGCCTTTCCACGCTGCCAGTTTTGCGTATGTAGTTTATTTTGAGCTTTTCAGCCTGAAGTGCTATAAAGGTCTGGAGGCTTGGTTTATGCTCAGGTCCTTACCTTAAAGTACGCTGTCTGTAAAGGGCCAACCTTTCTGCTTAGTTGAAGAGCAGAACTTTGCATCATTGCATTGCTGTTACAGGTCACATTAGGAATCAAACAGCTTTAAGATTTAGAGGGAAAAAAATGACAAGAATGGGGAGATGGTGACTGATGCTGAGCATTGATATGCACGTTATTTATCACTGAAAGGATCTATAATAAGTTTCATGCTTGTGAAACAACTCTGCTGAACCGATGGCAACTCTTAAAGATATTTAGCAGGTGGCTATGTATTAGACGTGGTGGGGTCTTCAGAAGGTGGTTTCTCAGCCATAGAAATCATGTCATGATTTGTTAAAATGACTTCTTTTTACAGCAGAGCACCTTGGCCTTGGCTCAGTAAACAGTAAAGGTGGCTACAAAGCGGTGCTCAGAACTGGATAGTTAAAAGCAGCACTTTTTGTGAAGCTGTGGATGTCATGTATAATGTAGCTGGATGTAGTATATAGCTGCCCTCTTATGGAAAGGAAAAAACCCACACGTTGAGTACTCTCATGTATATTTTCATAATTTGTGTAGCATGCATGCATAGTTCATGCAGTAATTTATCACAGCAACTAGAATCGTGTCAAATTCATAATCAGAACTTGCACTACTGTAACTAAGAGCAGAATCTAATCCTAAATTCTGATTTCAATATTTTAGACAAGGTCACTTTTTAAAAAGCAGCCCTTCCCTCACACTTTCACTCACATGCTATTCCTTTATTTAAACCCCAAAAGAGAAATTAACTCAGCTGTAAGATTGCTCTGCATAAATTTGTTCACACCCCAGTTTAAAACTCAGCATCGTTTGCAGCCAGAGTTGGTTGCCCAGAAGAACCAGGAAGAGAAGATGAGGGTTTTGTGGTGACTTCCCATAGCTCTTAGAGAGGAAGCTATGGCCAGGATGCTGTTGTTTCTTACATTTTCTTTATAAACCTAGTTAATCCACTTTGTATCACCGAAATGACTCCTGAATGACCCTTTGTCTAGTGACAGGTCTCATTTTGTCATTTCCTGCTATTCAGTGTCGTTGCGGAGTGGCTGGCTAACCAGGGTGCTCCTCCATGCAGATGCAAGGAGATTCCACTTCCTTTTCCTAGGGTCTACGGCTTCCTCTTCAGAAGAGAAAAATACAGGGTGCACGTTTGTAAACTTGATTTGAGTCAGACTGAGCAAGCAGACATCTGCTATTTATATGGTGAGCTAGAAAAAGTTCTTTGTAGGGAAGCTGTGTGGCCCAGTGGTTAGTGCAGAAATGTGTCAGGCAGGGTTTCTCAGTCCTGTTACTGGAGCTCGATGAAATTTAATGGTTTCAGCATGTTTCTATTTCTTGTCCCTTCGTTAATTTCCTCCTTGACTGAAAGTTCCTGTTTTCTGATGTAACCTGGGGGCAAGTTAAGTAACTTCTGTGTTTTATGGTCCTGGCGTAAAAAGAACAGCGTATTAAACAGGAGAATAAACCCGTGAAATTAGTTAGGTAGTAAGGTTCCGCACCACATACAAAGGCAGTAGGAGACAGTAAGTGTTATTTCAAAGGCCAATGGGGAATTCATCTGCAGAAGGTGAGATATACGCCTTCTGACACACTTAACTTTTCTACCAGTATCATGTGGGAAAATCTCTGGGGAGTCTGCTGATTGAGTCTTTACAAAAAATTGCCATTTGTACCTTCTAGCAAATACTGAAAATGAAATTCAGATAACAACATTTTTAGGGGATTATTAAGGGAGATGCCAAATTCAGAAATCAGATTCTCTCATCAGAAAACTTGTAGTATGGTAATTTCCCAGAGCACATAGTGGCCCTGCCACACAAAAATGAAGTCTTATTGTATTCTTGATACAATTCATAGCTGAGTCTCATTTTCTAAACTAGTATAGAAGGCTCTGGGGAGACCTCAGAGCCCCTTCCAGTCCCTCAAGGGGCTCCAGGAAAGCTGGGGAGGGACTCTGGAGCAGGGAGGGGAGCCGTGGGACTAGGGGGAAGAGTTTGACACTGACAGAGGGGAGATTTAGATGAGATGTGAGGCAGAAATCCTTTGCTGTGAGGGGGGTGAGCCCCTGGCCCAGGTTGCCCAGAGAAGCTGTGGCTGCCCCATCCCTGGAGGGGTTCAAGGCCAGGTTGGACGGGGCTTGGAGCAACCTGGGCTGGTGGGAGGTGTCCCTGCCCAGGGCACGGGGTGGCACTGGGGGGGCTTTAATGTCCCTTCCAACCCAAACCATTCTATGATTTCATTGGTATGTTTAAATGACTTTCAGAGAAAAGAGGCTGCTCAGTGAAGAGACGTATTGAATTATTGTTAAATACACTGAATATTGCATTCTTTGCTTAAGCATATGGGGAACAGTAATTTAGCTGCTTTGGAGATAGTTGAACTTTCAAAAAGCTGTAGGGTTTTCCTTACCATCTGCAAGTTCTAGCTCTTGAGACAGATACTGGGATCTGCCCTAATACAGAACTAATTGTTTTCTAATTGTATCGTTTGTCTGTTTCAATTTCTAGACATCATTAAACCCATCTCATTCCTGTGATACACTTGAGAATTGGTTCTATGATGAATCTTCACGAAGCTGCTGTTACCAGTGTCCCTCAGGTCAGTATGTTTATAATTCATTCAAATTAACAAGGAGCCTTTCTTGTAGAGATAGCATGAACAATGTGTATCTGCAGAATTGCATTTTGTCCCTGAAGAAAAGTGCAATTTCATCAGTCACTGTCTAGTGTGGATCCAGATGTGAACGTGTTCTCCACTGCCCTGCTCCTGTTCAGTTTGCATGCAAACAATCTGTAAATTGCAAACTTGATAACTTGCTAGAATTTTTAATGTGTTTCTTATTGGTTGACTTGAAACTCTGAAGTAGCTAGAGGAAGGCAGGTCTAAGAATTGATTTCAGCTTGCCTCAGGGTGTGAAACAGCGCAGTGAAATTAGGCTACGTAAGGTTCTGATTGGAGACGAAAAACATAAAATGAAGGTGTGGAAAATCTGTCATTATCCTCATAGTCAAAACAGTTTTTAAAGTGTCTCACATGAGAAAGGGAACAGCCCCCTGTGAGGGGACACAGTGAGCTTTGCCGGAAGCTGGTTGTGACTCAGAGGTACAGGAGGTCAGAAGCAGGAAACACCTTGGTGAGACAAGAGTTCTAGAAATGTCTGAAACTCCCCCTGTTGGACAAAAACCCCCTCAGTAGGTGGGGCATTTTATGGTACTTCACCATCATCAGTCTCTTCTACAAGAAGTGTGTTTTTTTTTTTTTTTTAAAGGAAAATTTTGACATTTATTTGTGCTCTAATAGTAAAGAGGGGTTTAGCGCTTGGTTGCTGGCATTTGCATGCAGTTACATTGGGATTCCCACTGGGACATCTTGTACTGCTGGCCACACCACTAGAATCATTCAGAATTGTGTAAGTAAACAAGACCAAGGGATGGAGAAACTGGTCCCATAAAAGATAAAAAGGGCTGGGGACCTGACTCTCAGCCAGTCCCAAGAAAAGCTCTTTTTGCCTTCAAAACCAGGCTCCGCAAAACTCCCTTAATGACAGGTGTCGTAGTGAGGTCTTGTGAAAAGCAGAGATCTGATTTACATCTGGCTGTAACGAGCCACCAGTCTCAAGCATTTCATCTCTGCTTATTCTTGAAACTCATTTTGTTAGCAAATCCTCCCGTCAGTCCTGGATCATCTATTCACATTCCCAGGGCCTCCTTCACAACAGAGACTCATAGGAATTCTTTTTCATTTTGATCTTCCACTATTCCTTCAAGGAGTAACCTAGTTATATCTGCTCCTAACTCAACTGCTCACTGCAAAGAAAGAGAAGCTTTTCTAAAATTCCATGTAATCAAACTGGGGCATCTTGAACTCTTGATGCAGCCTGGCTTTACTTTCCTTGGTGTTCCAGCCCACAGATGTACAGCTTTCAGTCTGAGCACACTGCCCCACATGCAAGCCATCCTCTGTTTCAAAGTTAAGTTCAATTTCAAGATAAACTTCAAATCAAACTTCAAAAGATCATTCCAATAAATTTCTACAGTCACTACATCTCTTCTCATGCACTTAATTCTTGGGCAGGTAAAATGAGACTTCTGGATATCTTCTAGGATAGCAGAAGAATATTTTCTTTCTGTCATCACAGAACAAAATATTTCTCTTCTGTCAGGGGAGAAATTTCATAGGAAATAATGGTATATGCTAGAACAGCTCATGTTATGCAGAAGTGGTCTGTTAGTGGTTTTTTACCTTTTTTGTTTGGTTAGGCTTTTTGTTGTTGTTTGTTTGTTTTAGACTAAATCAGATATCCAGCTGCACAAGATAGTGCTGCAGTCACCACAAGATAATTTCCCACCCACAATTAACAGCAAATCTTCAGGAGTGAATGAATGCACATACTCACAAAAGAAAAACACTTAAAACACTTATTTAATCTATTTACTTTCAGCACGTTTTTCTGTACAGGTGATTGCAGCTGCTATTCCTACTGCTCAGGCTTTAATCTGGTTATTGAGCTATGACCACAATCAGTGGAGAACAGCACCAGAAGACACTTTTAGGCAAACTTCAAAGCTGCTGCACCTGGGGCACACATCCCCCAGGGGAGGGACCCATGTGTACAGGAAATCTCAAATAACTGAAGTTACAGTTTTTGCATCGTTGGGGGAGGAAGGGGAAAATGACATACAGTCGCAGGTACACGTGTGTGCAGCTTGAGTGCTGAGATTCAGCAGTCAGCCCCCACCTTGAGAAGAATAGTCTGAGACAAGTAGATTAGAGGAGGTGGGAGTGACGTGGGTCAGGCCTGTCTGGTGGTATTTAGTGAGCCAAATATAGCACAGATGCTTTTACCTGCACTCCTACATCATGCTTGCCAAAATGAGGTGAGTTATTTCCCTGCCAGGTTCCCCCTCCCTGTGGTTAACTCTTTGTGATTGGATGATGCAGGCTGAGTGCCAAAACTGGGATTTGTTTCTCTCCTCCTGTTTTCCACCAGTGAAAACAGTGGAAAACACTGCCTATTTGTCTCTGCCTATCTTTATGTTGCTGCTTGAGCTTTTACTTTTGCTTCTGCAACTGCCACTGTTCCTTACCCCCTGGTATTTATTTCCACCTCCTGGCAAGGCCACAAGGTCACAGCTGACCACTGCGCCTTCTCACTTCTTTGGCACTATGGCCAGTGGTAGAATTCCTCATCTGTTGCTTCAGAGCTGAAACATCAGGAATGCTTCTGTCCCAGCCTTTCCCATACTCCTAGCTAGTTACTGTACCTGGCTTGCCAGGTGGGTGCTTTTGAAAGCTAGTCACTAGGAAATTATTCCGGACGTAAATGCAGAGTCTTAGAATAGCTTAAGTTTGTCAAAGACCTCTGGAGGTCATCTAGGTCAGCCAGCTGCTCAACTCCGTGCATGCTGCATCTACACAGACGGTCTGTGAGATCCAGGGTAGCGTGCTTGCAGGCTGTGAGCGATGAGTACAGGCGAGCTGGAGGTGTTGAGCAGAGAAAGTGTATAGCGTATACATCCAGCATAAGAAACATATGTAATTTGATTTCAAAGGAAAACAGTAGGAAAATTAAACCATCTCACAACTGTCAGCACACTTCAGAGTGGGTTTCCCCTGTGATTCTGAATAGGTATCCTCCATATTTTCTTTTTCTTTCTCCAGGCTATGTTAAAAAGAAAGCTTGTCCTAGGGACCCAGATAAAGACTGCTTGAGATGTGGACCTGAACAATATGTGAACGCAGCATCCCAAAAGCCACAATGTGACGCTTGTGTATCATGCGCAAAAGGTTTGCTTTCCCTCACACATGCCTCACAGTTATATTCTCTATATATATTCTATTTACACTTTATTTATTTTTATTGGTATATATATATTTATATTTTATTCATTTAGAATTTCCAGCAGCAAAATTATCCATCCTTGGTTGCTGATTTAGAGAGCAGAATGTTACCTTGCACATAATCAGAAGTACTTACTGTGTGACTAGGCACTACCTAAAAACTCTCTCATCCATTGCTATCCAAGTCTGATTTCTGTCTTATATTACAAGCCATTGTCTACAGATTTCTCCAATTATTTGGGACTTAAGTTGCCATCGTGAAGAATGCCAGCAGCCTGTTCTGCTTCCTGAGCCTTTGAACTGGTGTTGCTCAGCTTTGCCCCCTGCTTCACGTTTTCCTCGTGGGGTGATCTTTTGTCACCGCATCTGTTTCTTCCCCACAGAATCTGACCTTGTGGAGAAAAAGCCCTGCTCCTTCAATTCTAGCCGCGTGTGTGAGTGCCGCCCAGGCCTTTTCTGTCAAACCCCTGTTGAGAACACTTGCACGCGATGCCGGCAGCATGCTGTTTGCAAGCCTGGTTTTGGAGTCAAAGTCAGAGGTAGGAACTCCTGCCTGTCTAAGCTTACCTTTGCTGACCTTGGCCACAGGCCCGGGCCTGCTGCAGTTTGGTTGGTCAGTTCTCAGGCTTTATTTTTATTCAGGCACCTCAACAACTGATGTTGCTTGTGAAAAGTGCCCTGCTGGGACCTTCTCTGATCAAAACTCCAGCACTGACATCTGCAAGCCCCACACAAAGTAAGTCCATAATTCTTTAAACTAACTAATTAATTAAAGTTAATAAAGAATAAAAAGGGACACCTGCCACTTCTGGTGCAAAGTATACAAATCTATCTTAGAGGCAATGGGATAGCTTTTGGCTTCCGTGCAGAGTTTAGAAGGCCTCTCTTTATACCTCTTGCACAGCTCTACCGGAGAAAGGAAGGAATCCCTCTTGCCTCAGTTTTGGTTTACTCAGTACAGTGGAATTGTACACACGTGTGAGTATCAGGTTTGCATCCAGGTCAAGAATTAATGCCACAGGGGTGAGAAGAAGGTTAATGACTTTTTCACTGACAGCAATAAAAGCAGGTGGTAGAAAAATGAACAAAGGCATGTTTGTCACATGGAACATACTCTTAATCTTGTACCATGGCAGTTTCCCCTGTCGCTGATACGCTGCTCTCTTTCATTCCCTAGCTGTGCCAAGTTGAACAAAGTAGCACTAACCAAAGGAAATGCCACACACGATCAGGTTTGTGTGGACCAATTGCCCACCTACCTCACCCCAAGCACCTTGTCCATCAGATTCAGTGATGAAACAAATAACTCTGACCTAAGGAGGTTTGAGGAGAACCTGCTGACCATTTCTAGTGTCCTTTTAAGCGCCGCAACAACTGAAAACCCCAGCTCAGCCCCTGAGGAGAAAGCTCCGACTGGCACTTTTCCTACCTCTGCCAAGGGGGAGATGACAACGGGAGGTAACAAAGATAAATTTACTCTCTCTAGTATGTTTTATTTGGATATATCTTTGCTAATGCAATTCTTCTGTGGGATCTTCCTGCAGATCCCCTATGACTTGAGAAATGTTGTCCATGGTTCTATGTCCAAACACATAGATCTACTAATAGTTGCCCCTCTGCCTTCTCTTAGCCTTTCCTGTACTCTGTGCTATAGGTCTCGTTCTTTGGGCAGTGCTTCTCTCTGTGATAGTGCTTCTTGTGGGCATGCTGTTATTTTGGAAAAGGAAGGTTTGCAAGAAGCGGATGCTCATCCTCAAAGGAAAGCGTGAGTTTTTAAAGCTGTAATACATAGTATGCTGTTTGATTATGTGCCAACTGGGAACTCAATATCCCAAAACCTTATGGAGGTCATTGGGGAAGAGAATGTTCACTGCTGCCTGGTGGAGGTGGGCCAGATAAGGGTTCTAGGGAAACTGTTCATGGAGCATATTGAAGAACATGAGAGAAAGACTAAAGCAGCTGTAAATTTACGGAGGAAGATACTACAAGCTGTATGGGGAAAGGGTAACCAGCGGTTTCTTCTCAGCACAGACACTAATATTAAATGATACCTGAAGTGTTGTGAGAGTATTTGTTGGTTCCTGGGACAGGGTTGGACTTTGAGGATAAGCACAAGAGTTATTTTTACTGATACTAACTCTCCTTAGCTTTGCCTAGAGTTACATGTGGGGTGTGCCTGCGGAACCACATTCCCTCTCCTATAGAAAGCAGGATGTGCACGCTGTAGGCTGGTTGTAGACCTGTGTGTGTGGTAAAGCTGTTAAAGCCTGGATGCTCCGTGATGAGTTTTACTAAATGAATGGTTTCTTTTATCAGCACATCTGCGTTCCGTCATTTCACACAAACCCGGGCTTGGATCTCCAGGTAAGTTACTGATGGACCAGGAATTGTAAAACATATGTCTAAAGAATAAGTGGATAGTTTTAATATGGAACTTTATTTTCTTGGAATTTTAATTTAAAACGTGGAACTCTTCCATGTCAAATGTGTGTCTGCTGATATGCAAATCCAGGCCAGTCCTGCTGGCTGCCCTGCGCAGGCAGGTGACACTCTGGATGTCGCAAGCCACTAGATGGCACTTTCTCCCCGCTGCACCCGAAAGACGGGAATGTGTCAGTGCCGCGAGGCTTTTTTGGGCACTCAAATGTGGGGGACGTGTTCCAGAAAGAACGTGTTAGCCATAGCAACCTGTACTCTGTTTTGCCCAATTACACATATTTTTCCCAATTAACTAATCCCCTCTCCGCACTTCCATTTCCAGTGACTGATCTATTCTCTTCTGTTGTGTTAGGTTCTCCTAATCACCACATGTCAGAGCTTTTTCTACTCATTTATTCAGAAATGCATTTTAAAACCTCTTGTGTTCAACTTAATTTTCTCAAAATGGAATTTTTAGCTTCCTCATTTCCCTTACACAATAGGAACTGTTACTGTGCAGCATTATAGAACTGATGCACTGAAAATAAAGATGGCTGTACATCAGGGTGACGGCTTAAGCCCGTCTAGCTTCATGATACAGCAGAAGGATGCTGTACACTCCCTTCCTTTCCCCAGTGTTCCCCTCCTCCATCCTTGCATAGAATCCCATCCCCTTAATATTCATTTGACCACACAATGAACTGATCCAACTTGTTAATTCATCAGAAAGTTAACAGTTTTTTACTTTGTGTTTTGTTGTTTTGTTTTGGTTCTTTTTTAATAAGCCTGTCTTCTACTTATCTAGAAAGTTTAATCAGTTCGTCATTTCATTAGATGAATACCAGTTGTGGTGTGGGAAGAGTGATAGGGATGGCCCCAAAGGGCTTTGGGGAGAGTAAGACCTCACAGTCTTGGCAGCAAGGTGTTGCTGGTTCACCTCAGCCATGTCAGGTAAGTGTGCCCTGAGTGGTAAAGGAGCATAATGCAGGTGGGTTGGGCAGTAGAGTAGTTCAGGACATGGCTCGGTTGATATTTCAGAGCAAATATTAACGTTCTCGTGATTGTTGTGAATTTTCTTCTGATAATTTTTCCTGTTTCCATTGCAGGTTCTGATCTAGTGAATAAATGTGCAGTAAGTGTGAACAATATTCCAAAACAGATCACTTTCCATTCTAACGTAAATAATACTATTTTTGAATGCCTGTTAAAGTGTGCCAGCCTTTTTGTTTGGACTTTCCTCTATAATGCATGATCCTGCAGGTTTAGTGATGAGATATACTAGGGCTTGCTACTTTCGTGTCCTGGGCTATGTTTAATGTGTGTATGTTTAATCTTGCTTGTAAAGGGAGGATCTGGTTTGGTCTTATGCCATTTATGTTGCATTCTGTGGGACAAGATCCAAAATCACAGTATGAACGTGCCTTTTCTACCTTCTGGGAGAACTTTGTCAGTTCCATTTTATCTTACTGCTTCAGTCACACAAGTGGGATTTGTATTCTTCTTCTGTCTCCCTCCATGTCACCTTCCCTCTTTGTAGGATTTGGCATGACAAATATGGGTACACAGTGGTTATTGTTTGGAAGACTTTCCATCAGGACTGGCCTCTGGTTTAACAGTACAGTCTGCAGATGAACAAGAGAAATTCTGGTCGATACAGTAAAAACAGAAAGCAGTTCCTCAGCTGCTGAAGTCATCACAGCTCTATTTGATTCCCTCACTTCCAATGATATTATAGCAACTTTCATCCTCTGAGTCTTCCCAGTTTATTAGGCTTATCTTAAATGTCCATATCTGCTAGAACACTCTTTAGACTGTTCCCTTTTTTTCAAAATTCAGTTTGTTTTTAAATGTTGTGCATCTACACACATATATGATGCTACTTACTCTAATAAATCTGGCTGTGATCAGCTATCAGATTGAGTTTTGGGGAGCTTCCACTCTTGTTTTCATAGCAAGTCAGACATGATCAAAAGTTTTAAACTGCAAATTTCAAAATCTTACTATGTTGTTTTGCTTTGGTTTTTTTGGTTTTTTTTTTAGGGGTTTTTGCGTGTCTCTTTTTCTCTTTTTTATCTTTTCCAACCTTGTGGAAACAAAAAGAGAGCTAGGAACCGTGATAAATTTGTGATGTGGAACATCTAGCCTCTCTCTGATTCTGGCCCTGCTTTTAAAGGACTGTTTGCAATTAATTCTTCACATAGTAGCTGCTCTGAGCTTGTTTCTCCTACCTGAGGTTCTGCTGAGGCAATTCCATTTTGAAGTTCAACCAGCTCAACCTCTGGTTATTTTGTTCTTCCATAGGAGCATGGTAGGTCTTTACAAAATCTAAGAGGAAGTTAAACCATGTATTTTCTGTTTTGACTGTTTGACTCTCTCACCATATGAATACACATCTGTACAGGTTTGTCCTCCCATACTTATCTCACAACTAAATTTGAAAAATATCTTCTTAAAGTTCTTTCTGAGAAAATCCCTTAAAATTCTTACCTCCAGCATCTATCTATCTTACTCAGTTATACTCTTTGCTGAAAAGTGCTACTGACCTTCACCCCCCCAGAACGCAGCTGTATTACAGGGCAGCAGACTGCAACAGAGCTTACAGTCTAATACTTGTGGCAAAAGGTCAAAATGACAAATAAGTGCATTTACAAAGGTTCGTCAGCATCTAAATTGCAGGCAAGGCAGTGGAATTTACCAAAGCATCCAAGCAGGCCCAGGAAACTGGATTTCAGTGGAAGTGAGGTACATTCTTGCAAATGTCATAGAAAATCTGTGAATTTAGCATAGAAACACTATTTTTAAATATGGCTGTAAGTGATGCAGGATCCTAGTTCAGAGAAACTTAAGTTCCCGGATCAGTTAGGCACTTTGGAATTTTTAACTCCCTGTGACAGTGGTGCTATGAAGTACATTATGTTATTCTGACTGCCGCAGAAGGATTCTGTAGAGCTATTGCAATCTTAGCAGTGTTGGTTTTACATTCACCCTACTTCTGCTCTCCTCTTTGTATTGTCAGAAGATCATCCTGACTGCTGACAGTGGGCCAGAAGAGAAGGAGTTAATTGACAGAACCCTCCCTTTGGAAACCAACAATAACTTGGTCTCCAGTACAGAAAAATCATATAGTCCTGATCTGAGTCTGACTGATGTGACACAGAGCAATGGAAATGCCCCAGATTGCCCTGCTGATTCTCGAATGAGAGACCACACAAATAATCGAATTGGTGAGTCTTGCTTTTCTTTTTTTTTTCCCCTTACCTTTTCAATTTTGCAACCATGGGGACATAATGTCATTCTGAGATTATTAATAAGCTGCAAAGTGTCCAAAGCATCTAACAAAGACAGGGGATGAATCTCCAGAAACTTTGACACACAAATTCTGGTATATCTTTTCATTTAAATATAGTACTTTCTTACTTTCACATTTGCCTTAGTCACTTATGAACTTGACAGAAAAATGCTTTGCTCTTCTTCTTCTTTTTTTGTTCCAGAAGATGTAAATTTGCAGGAGAAATTTGAAATCCAAAATATATCAGCGGGAAAATGATGCTCTAATGCTTTATGAGAGTGGTACTTCACATGTCTCAAGCTATCATTTTCTTCTCTTGCTTTCACAGTAATAGCTTGAAGTGTGTCTCCCATATGTTCCCATAAAGTCTTTGACCATGGCCCAGTGTAGGAGATAAAGTCAGGCAAGGAAGCTTACTCGCACAGGGAGAGTCATTACCTGAGACACAGGCTACACGAGACATTCTGGTAGTGTTTCCAAACCAAATTCTGAGGGCATTTGAAGATGGCTTTTTTTATATTACTAGACTTGACCTTTCCTTACTTAATGCCCTTTCTGTTTTTAATGTGAGTGATGGACTTGGAATGAAAGTGATGATTTGACTTACCATACCCAAGTATCTCCAAGCACTTGTGAACAATAACCTACAGTGTCTGATCTGCAGCTTACCTCTGAATAAAATGTAGCGGTCCAAGCCACAGCAAAGGCCTTATTTGCCTTTTGTAAAGGAGTAAGGTCAGCAAGTTGGACATAAGGTTCAAGTCTATCCCAGAAAATTTTGTAGTTGATTCTCTGCTGGACACAAACCAATTTCTTTGCTGGTCCTAAGACCCTGGATAATTACCCAGAATTTCTGTACAGTGCTGATCCTTGCTCAAAGGCTGCTTTTAATGCAGGTATTGCTGCTCCTCCAAACAGCAGGAGCATGAACCTTGGATTCTCCATATCCATCTCCCTCAGATCCCAGTTAATTGCTTCTTCTAACAGACTCTTGTGAATATCTTACTGTGTTTTCTAATTTACCTTTCTCCTGTAGTCCCAGCTATAACGCAGTGGCTTCATCACATGGGAGTTAGATCTACTTGATGTAAAATGCCCAGAGTCCCCTTGACAGTGGTCCAAAACCAGACAGTGTAGTGTAGTATAAAATGTGCAGGCCTTTTTTTATCACTTACTATGTTCAGTGCTTTGATTTTCAAAATTAAAAGCACCTTATAAATTAACAGTGAAATAGACAATTCATTATGTGTGAATCCCAAAAGCTTTAGTGGGTTAATGAATTCTGTGTGTTCACAGTGATGGGTTTGATCTGCACCCCTCTGATTTTAAAAAGAATGGGATCGGGGGGAGGGGAAAGAAGCAAAACTGAATAGCAAATAAAAATTTTGCATGAAAAGGAGACATCTCTAGAGTAAGCAATGACTGCTAACTACGCTCAGCACTATTTTTTTTCCTTCCTCAGAAAAAATATACATCACGAACGTGGACACTGTTATTGTGGGGTACGTTCCAGAAGTGCTTAGTGGCAAGAATTGTGCTGTTAGAGGATGTGAAAGTAGTGTTGATGCCCAGGAAAACATGGAAGAGGAACTGGCAGTGCACTATCCAGAGCAGGAAACAGAGTCTTTTCCAGGGAATGATGTGATGGTTCCTGTGGAAGAGGAGGGAAAGGAATTTCATCACCCCACCACTGCCACTGAAAAGTGATGACCCACTTAGAAGATGTGCGATGCTTACAGAAACATCAGTGCGACACTAAGCCTGTCAAGGGAGGTAAACACATACTGCCTTATATTATCTGAAAACTCCTGTAAAACACTGAAACACATTCAGACAAGCAGTGCCAGAACCTATTTCGTCTAACAAATGAGAGGATCATCCAAACCACTGGCCTTCATAGCTGACCTCAAATATTTCTCTTTCCTTCTGTCTCCCAGTATCGTGCTGGAAACAAATTTGAATCAAAGCTACAAAATTGAGAGGACATCTGGATGCCAACTCAAGTTCCACAGTTTGCTTTCTCTGCATGAAGGAATGGATTGAAAACTGTATCTGATTACTTCTATTAGTTATGAAACTTCTGGCCAGAATTCTGAGTTAAGCTTGAGACTCAGCCATGTTTTGTGTGTTGTTTCTATTCCAGTATTACCAGTACTTCCAATTTTGTCATATATTTTGCAACATCTGGTGGTTTTCTTAAAGCCTCAACTCTTGACTGAAAGTAATGACAATTTCAGTTTTCCCTAACATGCTTCATTTTGTGGACTTCGTGTTTCTTGAGGAAATAGGATCAAAACATGCCAAACGGGCTCAGAAAACAGAAGGCAAATAAAACTACTTGAAGTCCATTGTACTTTAGGCCATTCTTTCTAAGTTTTGAAGTCTGAGCCATGTTTTTTGACTTCTTCAAATCATCAGTAAGTGTAAAAAAAAATGTCCTCTTCTGATGGGAGCCAAACTGGCTGAACTTTTGGATATTGGATGAACTATGGGTTTAGCCCAGTGTGGAATCTGTAAAAAGGGAAAAAAAGAAGATAAACTAGTTTTCTACAAAAAGGAAGGACTGAAAAACAGGCACAGCAGTTATTTCCTATAACATTGTTAATATCTGCTTGGTTTAGGATTGCTCAAAATCATCAGGCCAACCTGATTTGCATATCTGTTCTTTTCAAAAAATCTGTTTTGTGGTCAACTGGCATGTGTTACGCTCTTTCTCAATCTTTCATGCTGCTTATTTGATAACTGTAAATGTAATAGTGCTGACTATGTTTTTACACAGGACAATGGAAAATGAGCAAGATGACAAAGTGTGCCTTAATAGTCAAAAAAAGAAACCACAAAAACAATGACTAGCTTTGTAGCTTTACCCTGGACAGAGTACTGTAATAACAGCTGTGCAGCTTCAGCATCTTTTGCCTTAGAACACACAAAAAGAACGTAAGGGCATAAAAAACACCTTCTTGAGTCAGACTAGTAAGATGAGCCCAACATTTTCTCTTTGCCAATTGCCGTAAGAGGTGTTACTTAGAAAGAGCATGTAAACCCGGTTAATATCTGCTGTTTGCATTCCTCATACTTCTGCAGCATCAGCTGTAATTGGATTAAGGATATTTAAGAGTCTGTTCCAGCCCTTAGTATTCATTCATATTGCCATTAATTTTTCTTCTGTCTTCTGAATTTCCTGCTACAGTCTGCCCCCATAAGCACCCGTGGCAAGACATTACAGATAGTTACCCTTCACTGGGCAAAGAAGTGCTTTTACCACTTTTAAACTGACCTCTTACCTACTTCAGTGAGTGTCTTTAGTTCTTTTATGACAGAATTTAGTGCAATACTGAGTTGCTTTTATGATTCTTGACTGTATCCTCCTCAGCCTCCAAGCTGAGTTCACATCTTTTTATATTTCTCATGTAAGTTAGATGCTCTGCTGCCTTGGTCATTTTATTTGACCTTGTCCGCATCTTCTGTAACTTCATTACATTCTCCTGAACATCTGGAGGACAGTACCATGCACTGCAAGGGACGAAGAGGGATGGGCCAAGGTTTTAAATAGTGGCAAAATGATACTTTCTATTTTGTTCTCAATACTTCTCTAGATGATGCTCACCATTTTCTTCGCCTTTTTTGGCTGCCCCTGCACACTAGGCAGATGCTTTCAGAGAACCACCAAGGATGACTCCACGATTGCTTTTCTGAGTGAGAGCTGCTAGATGCGAATCCAGCACCGTGTACCCCTGGCTTAGATCATTTTTCCCTAAATGTATTCCCTTGTGTTTATCTATGTAGAAGCTCATTTGCTACCTTTTTATGAGCTCCTTCTGGCTTTATTTGCCTTTTGTACGTCATGTAACTACCTGGAGAAGTTTAGTATTGTCTTCACTCCGTGGGCTCTCTTTTCTCCAGATCACTGATGAGGTTATTGGATAGAACTGGCCCCACCAATCCCCACTGCTAATTGTTCTCTGTCCTGAAAAATTACCATTATGCCATGCTCTTTCCTTCCTGCCTTTTGAACAGCCATAACTTTCGTATCCTGTAACCTTTTAGCAAATCCATAAAATGACCTTTCCTCCAATCCTGTGACAACTTTGGTTTTCCACCACCTTAGGTGTGGAACCTCATCAAAGGCTTTTTGAAAATCTCCATGTGGTAGGCCGACTGGATCTTGTTTATCCATTAAGCCTACAATATATGGGAAGGTATCTTATCAAGATTTTGTGATTGAAGAAATAAATCCAGAGAAATTCATACTTTTCTGGAACCACAACCCCAGTGATGAAGTGGGAGCATCTCAGCATTATGGGATCTAGTCACTGACTTTCATCAGAGGAAAATCTACCTGCAGTACATTTGAAAAGTGGTTGTAATTTCAGGTGTTGTTAGTTCCAGTATGTACTTCCTCTCTGCAAGTCCAGAACATAAAATAATTTTTGAAAACAACTGCTGACACTGTATGTTTTAGATCGTCCACTGAGTCTTGCAAGAGAGGCAATTAGTGAATTCTTTGTTTACTTCTATGCTTGTACTTGTTTTGTTTCATTCAGAAGGTAAGCTGCTCCTAATGCTCGGATCAAAATGCCTTTTGGCTATCAGTATTGCCATGCCAGCAGCAGTTACATGAGGTGGAGAAGGAAACAGAATTAATGTTTTTTGATTTAAGTGCTTATCGGGCAACAGAAGGTCAAGTTGTGAAGTATTAACATAAAACAGCAAAACAAAGAAAGAATTAAAAACTGTGTAGGACAAGTGCAGGTCCTCCTTTCCTCAATTCCAGTCAGGGTAGTTTCTTTTTTTCCAGTGCATACACTTCATTCTAGAAAAATATAGGAACTTTATTTCATTTTCGAGAACAGCAATTTGTGTATCCACAAACTGAATAACCATGTTCACCTGGCTGTGACTGTTAAAGGATGTTCTGTAATGACAGCTAATTGTGTATTTCAGCTCTGTATATAAATTAATCTTTTTTACTGAACAACTTTCTAGATGAACTGTGCATTGCAACCTGGTAGATATATTATAGTTGGTTAGTTTAATAATGCTGGGAATCTTTGAATTTAAAATGTCATGGATTTTAAAATATAGCCACGTTTTTCCTGTCTGATATGTCAGTGTTTCATTGTTGATAATTTCAGTACATCTATCAGTTGTAGAAGAAGCATTTTTGCAAGAGGGCTCTTCAAAACTTTGAAAGCTGTTAGTCAGCTGGAGTCTTTCGCAAGAGCAGAGCAGGTCTGAGCTTACACTAGAGTCTCTCTACCATCCTGGCAGCGTGTGCGAGGTGAGTGAACATGGTGCAGTGGTACGGTGGGTATTAATGAATGCTGCAAAAAGGTAGGTTCATATTTTGGCACTAGTGGAGCAGAAATACAACTAAAGAGACTCTTTACACATAGAACCATAGAATGATTAGAGTTGGAAAGGACTTTGAAGAGTATCTAGTTCCAATCCCCTGCCCTGGGCAGGGACACCTCCCACCAGCCCAGGCTGCTCCAAGCCCCGTCCAACCTGGCCTTGAACCCCTCCAGGGATGGGGCAGCCACAGCTTCTCTGGGCAACCTGGGCCAGGGGCTCACCCCCCTCACAGCAAAGAGTTTCTTCACAATATCTCATCTAAATCCCCCCTCTTGCAGTGTAAAACTGTTCCCCATCATCCCATGGCTCCTCTCCCTGCACCAGAGTCCCTCCCCAGCTTTCCTGGAGGGACTGGAAGGGGCTCCAAGATCTCCCCGGAGCCTTCTCTTCTCCAGGCTGAACCCCCCCAGCTCTCTCAGCCTGTCCCCACAGCAGAGGGGCTCCAGCCCCCCCAGCATCTCCGGGGTCTCCTCTGGCCCCGCTCCAGCAGCTCCGTGTCCCTGTGCTGGCGGCCCCAGCGCTGGTCACGGTACTGCAGGGGGGTCTCACCGAGAGTCCCCTCTCCGACACCTGAAGTCACTCTGACACCAGGCCTCACCTGGTGTTGCGTGAAAGGGGCAACGCGGTTTAGGCAGAAAATAACCAGGGGAAGAGCCGGGGCAGGGCGGCCGGGTCCCGGCGCTGTCCCACCCGCGGGGCNGGGGGGCGGGCAGGGCTCCCACCGCGGTCGCGGAGGCAGCGCGGCCGGTGCCGCGCAAGGTGCGGTGCCAGCGGGCCCGGGCTTGCCGCTCTGCTCGGGGTAAGGCGAGCGGGCATCCTTCCACTGCTGCGCTTGCCGTCCCTTCGGTTGTCTCTCTCTGCTTGTACTGATCTCTGCAGCAGCCTCAAGTCCCGCTCCTAGACATCTTTAAAGCTCGTCCTGCTCCCTTTGGTTCTGCCGTTGGTATTTCCTGGCTTCCCCAAGAATGACTAATTGTTTGATTTTTCAGGGTTGTTTGAATATTTGCAAAAACTATGAGCGTCCTGGCAAGTGCGGGGTGTAAATCTGTGCATATTTTACACCGTTATTTAAACAGGAAAAGCTTGTTGTGCTCCGTTGGATCCCTAAAACTATTCCCTATTTTTACATAGAAAAGCCCTTTAATTTACATCGAAGACCTGATGTGATGCAGCTGTGACTGTTGGCTTTTCTATCTGGCTGTACCACTCTTTGGCAATGAATGCTTTTAACTGTTCAAACCAAAGAGCTTGATAGGATCTATTTGACTTCGGTTGTGCATATGCTGTACTGGTATATTGATAGCATTTTTCTGTCTGACTTTAAGATGCCCTGGATTGTGAAGATAAATATGGAAATGCTGCTGAGCTGTCCAGGTCATTGCCTTTTCATGGGATGTGTGTATTATTTACATGGTTTTTTAATCATATTAATTTAACCTTGACAAGACAAAGGTTCAGTGAAACCAGATGAGGATGTCAGAATGTGTATTGAACCTGGAATTCAACAATGCTCTTTTAAGGAGTGCCGGGTGCTGTAGTGGGTTGATAATATATTAAATTAATTCTTTTAACTGCTTCTCACTCATTTTGAATTCAGCCCTGTTTTGTGAGGTGATAGCACTTTGAACCTGATTCACTGAACACCTTGGAGTGGGTAGGGGAAAGCAGGTGAAGAAGGGAGAGTCTCAGAATTATAGCAGACCTTATCGCCAAAATTTAGGTGTAAAGTTTTGTCATGCTTCTTGCTGAACAAAGGGCGTTGACTTTAAAGGAATTAACTCTCCTCTCACCCTAAATGTGGCCTAAACTTAATGATGGAAATCAGGAAGGAAACTTTCGGCATCCCTTTTTGCATTGTGACAAACCAAAGAAAAGCCCATATATAAATCAGAAAAACAAAACCAGTAGTTTCAGAAATACCACGTCTGCTACGGAGCTGGAAAAACCCTGCCTGTTATATCAATTTTTAAAAGTGATCAGTTAAAGAAAACATTTGATTTTTGAGGGAGAGAAACTGGCAAAGCAATAGTTCTTAAGCGATGCTATTTCTTGTTTTTTCTCATTCAGATTAAATGATCTGAAAGCTTCTAGCCTCAGTCACAGGGTTACAGGAACTGAACATAATTTTTGCCATTTTGAACAACTCAGTCACCAGATATTTTTAACAGAAACTTCCTCAACAGCCCTAAACCTGAATAGTTGTCCTTTGCCAAGCAGCGCAGTGTGCTCTGCGGTGTAGTTGCTGATCAGTGCGGAGAAGGTCATCCTCTGGATGCTGCTGATACAGGGAAGGTGTGTTGCTAATTACGCACATACTCTGAACTGCAAAAGGATGAGCGTAAAGGAGATCTTATGGAAAAAATCCTGAAATAAAACTGAGCAGACTGCTCAGATGTCCCTGCCTTTTTATGCTCAGAGTTAGTAGGGCTGAGGGTGACCTGCAGCTTTGCTGTTGTGCACATCCACACTTGTGGTTGTTGCATCAAAGTTCATGAAGGCCAAAAGTCTTAACAGAGCATTGTAAAAGCCATCTGTGATACAAGCAACACCATCCCAAGAAAATAATTTGTTTCAAAATAATAGAAGAATGCCAGTCCTGGTATTTGGCCTAGACAGAAGACAGTTCCCCCTCTGGCAGTGTTTGTGGCTGGTACACCTGGGGCATCTTGGGAAGGTTCTTCATCTGCCATGTCTGCACTTAGGGCTCACAGAGTTTCTCCTTCCCTGCTCTGCTCTCAACATGGGCTATCACCCTGTCTCCCGTAGGTGCATCTTCTAGGATGTCTCTACGCAAGGTCAAACCAAATGTGGCCAATCCTGACTTGCTGATCCTTTCTAGGGAACTTGCTCATGACCTGCCCTTCTCTGACAAGGGATGAGGATACAACCTGTCTTCCTGCCTCTCAGGCCTGCGCTTCGTTGTTGCTCTTGCTTTCACCCCTTGTTTGCCTGAGTACCTTCGCTTTCCACAGGGAAATTGTAGACCTTAAGGCTTATCAGCCTGATGAGTGCACGCAGTACTGATCAGCCTGGTAAGTACTTACCATAACAGTGCCTGTTAATGTAAGCATCAGATCTTGATTTAGTGGAGAATATCTTTTATTAGGGCAACGTTTGGGAAAACAGACCAACTTTCAGATGCATAAGCCTGAAATTTTGAAACAGAAGAGCTGGTGTTCCTGAAAATGTATGTTTTTCCAAATACATATGTAATAAAATACGCTATGTCTTCCTACAAACTTTGACTTGCTTCTATAACTTTTGCATGTCGTGAATAGCTTCCATATTCTATCCAGCCTCCTGCCATCTCATTCTGGGAAAACGGTTTCATGTTATGGTGGTGAGTGGCAATGGAGTAGAATCCCTAACAGTTAGCAAGAAGACACTGTTTTCTCAGGGAGGGGGAATGTGGAGTTGTTGTGGCTATGCAAGGACTCCTGCTTTGCAGCAATAAAGTACGGTATAGGATGGGAGAACAATTCACGTAACAGATCCGTAATCTTAGAGAGATATTTGCAGGAAAGCAGCTTTAAAAAGAAGCTTTAAGATTTGAGTATAGTTCGTACGGCCTGATACAACTCCCAACTGATTTTGGTGAGACTTGCTGTTATTTGATAACTAATCTTCAACAGAATTATTTTTGTAAATGACCAGTTTAAATATTTTAAACAGAATTCTGTTTTTTTCCTGTCTTCGCTAGGTTTGTAGCTCAGCAAACAGTATCTCTACCTCAGGTCCTTTCCATAGCAACAGATTTTTGCGTCAGAGTTCTTGGTGACTTCATTGTGGTTTCATATGCGTAAAGAACATTACATGCCAGATGTAGTTCCTGTTCGGACTCCTTTGTTTGACAGCTTGAGTTTGAAGAAGGCAACTGTATGAAAAGGAGACCAACAAAAATGTTGATGAGTGAGTTAGAATTAAAATGTATGCTTAAATATCCTTGTTAAAATGGCCTCCTTGAGTAAAAATGAATGTTATGTGAATGGATTAATATACATATATTCATCTGTTACCTTAGCATGTTTTGATTCTATTATTGCAGATATTTAAATTTAATTACACATAAAGTCCAAGAATACAGGAACAAGCTGTAAGGCAGAAACTGAAAGAAATTATGTGTATTATAATTAATATTTAGCAAACAGGGAATGCATGACATTGTGATGTGCTGTGAGTAGCTGAGACCTGGACTTCCTCACCAGTAGGTAGAGCCAGGTTGGTTGGTGTATTGGACTAAGCCCTCGTAATTTGGAGGAAGTCTGACTCCAAATCTTGTTTCATAGTTCACAACTACAAAACTCAGCTCTGTCTCAGACGTAAGGGTCTCTGTTGGGGCTGGCCTCTGTACGACTGCGGGGGGAACAGTCTTTCCCTTCACTAGCGCTGCTCCACACAGCACAGGTACCACTGCCAGTCTGAAATCATGAGATGCTGGCATGTCCTCTGCTAGTTTGATCTTCCATTGGGTAGGATATAGGGAATCTTGGAAGCAATTGTGCTTCTGCATATGTATTTAGAAGCATCTGTACTAACCTCTCTGTTGGTATGGAGGCTGCTGTTCACCCACTGCTCCCAGTGACGCATTAAGCCACCTTTCTGCTGGGTGTCTGTGGTGCAGATGGGAAAATGATTCAAACAATGCAGGGACTCTGGAGAAAGAGTCTTGAGTCACTGACTTTTTCTATGTAACTTCTTAGTTATTGCTTAACACAAAGGCATTGCAAAAATCTCCCTAGTGACTTGTGTAGTCAAAGGCAAGCATAGTTTACCTGCTTCTGTGCCAAAATTTATTGCTCAATTTGACTGAGCTAGACTAAATTTCATGTTTAATAATGTTTGTGCCTCTGCTGCAAGATAGATGAGGCATTTTACTACTACTTGTACCTGTTAAATTAAATGAAGTCTTCTGAAGTCTTCATTTTGTCCACATAAATATCTTAAAAGTCTGCTGCTGTTAGGCACTACTACCTAAAGTGAGAAGTTCTAAGGGTATTACACAAAAGATGCGGCATCAGCTTAGTTTTCCTTCACACAGTCTGCTTGCAGAACTGTTGAATCACAGTAAAAACAGAAGACAAAGTAAGAGATACAAACAGTAACAAAATGTAAAGTTTGTGGAATAGAATCTGGCCCCTACTCATCAGTCTTACAGCCCAAGGTAGCCAATGGATCTGGATGCCAGATACAAATATTGTTCTGCCTCAGACCTTAAAAGTGGTGAGATGGGTGGAAAAAGTGGAGTTGTCTTGTAGCCAAGAAATCCAGGTGAGTTTTATACCTAGTAAGATGCCTACGCTTCCTCTGACAGAGTAGGAGATTTGACTGCTGGCCTTGACAGCTTTGATTCAACTAGTTTACATTGGACATAACTACTGAAATTCATGGCTTGCTTCCAGTGCAAACAAAGCTGAGTTTGTGTGTGTATATAAATTGTATCTAAGTGCGTTACAAGTCCCTTTTAGTTTCCCATAATGTTCTTTGAGGACAGTTGGCAAGAAATTGTCAATTGTATGTCATTGAGAGCCACAGCTCATCAGATAAAATTTCAGGGAGATTGTATCAGATGGCAGACGTATCCTTTCAAGCACAACTCAAGAGAAATAGAAGTGAACCCACCAACCAACAGGTTTTCCTGTGTCTTTAACTGGCAGGGTGCTCTGTGCGACAGACAATGCAGAGGATGAGATAAGAACATTTTTTGCCAGGAAGCCTCACCAGCAGGATAATTTGTGATGTGGTTTATTGTATTTCTTCCTTTTTTTTTTTTTTTTTCTGTGTCGTCTTTTGCAGTGAAGTTTTATGTTTTAAAAAGACTCTGAAGTGCTTGTCTTACGAAGTTGATCATAGTGACTACAAATATGTGAGGATAGCACTTGATCTTTCTTCTTTTAATAAACAAGAAAGTAACTTAAACAAAAAAAAAAACCTTTTGAAAGCAGAGCCCGTTTCTTCTCCTTCACTGCATTTTACTGTCAGCTCACAATTGCAAATGGTATGCTTTACTGTTGCCAATCCTACCAGAGTATAATACTAAGTCCAACATTAACAGTTATTACTGAACTTAGAAGGTATTGAAAAGCCTTGTTTTTCTTTTTGAATTATTGTGGGTTTTATTCTCATTAATAATGATGAAACTGTTAATGTTGAAGCCAGCCTCCTGGTTTTGCTTCAAAGTCTTCAATCCTTGTGCAAGCCCTCTTTAAATAAGGCTTCTTATCTAGAAAGCAAAAATGGAGGCCAAAGTAGATTTTGGAGATATCTGAGGCTGCAGGATGATTCCTCCAAAACTGGCTTTCTTCTCATCAAAAAACAAAGAGCAGAATTTGAAAAATACAGCTTGTGTTCAGCAAATGTTTCTCACTTCACCTGCTCTAGTGTTTAAGAAGGAGAATGATTTATTTTATTTTTTTGGTCATTTCCCCCCACGCTGTCACAGTTTCTAGCCTGTTAAAAGCATATTTACAAGTTTGTTCTTCAGTTTGAAACTTGACTGTTTCTCGTTGATTTGGCTGGGAGAAAATGGGGCTGGTTTTGGTGGAACCCATCCCCTGTCCTCCTGGTTTTGAGTCTTTAACTCAACTGACTGACCAGAAGAGATCAGAATCGTCCTGAAGTCAGGTTGGTGTTACCAGCTTTCCCAGCATTTCAAATAGGAGTGGTGAAACTTCTCCTTAAATAGTTTGCTTTCCTTTTTTTTCTTTTCTGGAATGAACATTGAAACTCAAGAAGGCCTTTCTCTGCCTTCACATTCTCAGGAAAGGTTCTTTTTGACACCAACCACTGAGCAGATGGGTGAAATACTGTTTCTGATATACAACTAGGTAAGAAGTAAAATATTTCAACAAGCTGCATAACAAAATGTTGGGTTTCCTTTAAGTAACTGTTGAGAGTGGGAAGTGTTAGTCTACTTTGTTAGTAATGTGAAGACACAATAGATAATCAACATGTTTTTTCAGTAAGGAGGAAGGATATTTTCATTACCGGCATACAAAGAGCTTGTTCCTGTTTTGATTTCTCTTTTTAATAATACTTTTAAAGTACTTCTCTAAATGTGTGTAGATTATATATGGAGCAATGTCTTCAGACTGCAGAAAATTGAACAGTGTCTCATACTTTTTGAACGGCATCTTTCTGATCTCGCAGGAAACTCCTACGCTTGTACTACCTAACATTAGCCTTTTTCTTTACAGTGAGTATATTTTTCCCTTTGAAAACAGATGACAGGTCTTTGAATATTTTGACACTTGTTCATTGAAGTGTTGGTTGGTATGAGGTGAAAATTAGGCACTCTATTTCACCACTGTTTCTTATGCATTTAACCTGCGACATGAGGTAGGTATTTTAAGTCTTGCAGCCATTTGCTCCTTTTCAGAAGCAGCAGTGCAGTTTCTGGAGACATCATTTTCAAAACATCAAGACCTTTCTCATTCAGAAAGGCATCACAAACTGGAATGATAAAGGCCTTTTTTTCCTTTCCTGTGGTGAGACATTTCTACAGTACGTGTTCCTTGACTGAAGGGATGGGTTATCTTGCCTGGATATTGCATGGGTGTAGCTGGGGGCATAATGAACGTAAGCACCATAGAGAATTGAACACAGTGTCCTGTGTCCTTTGCACCTGCTGATGAAAACAGAAAGATTCCTTCAGGCGTTGCAATAGTGCTAGACCCACAGCTCCTTCTTCCACCGGCTCAGGGGCTTGAGGGAATTAATGAATAGCAAAGTCAATCTTCTAGTTTTCAGGTAGGGGTCTAAATCTGTATAGGAATTAGAGACTGACTAAGTTAGAAGGTATCATTTTAACATAGCCACTTTGCAGAAAATGCTTCTCCCTGCAAACCCACAGGTAAGAATTTAGGTTTCATTGATGTTTTGTCAAAGGTTGAATCATGGCAACCGAGAATCGGTACTTAGCCCTTTGGTGTAGGGGATGCAGTAGTGACCAGGTGTGATGCTAATCCCATAGTTCCGTTGCATTCTGTTGAACATAAAACCTGGAGAAATCACTTTGTTCATTGTGACAGAACTTTGAAAGACAGAGGAACTTCTAAGTGGTCTCAAGTAGTTTATAAGCTGTGCATTCTCCTTCAGCTTTTTGGCATCTGCTGCTTTCTGTTTCATCAGGCCTACATCAGTGTCTTGGAAAGGAAGGTGGTTATAATGATCTTTAAGTGTTTGTCTCTTGAATCTCTGCTCTAGGCTCAGAATGGATTTATGACTCATGATTTTCCTTTAATTTCTCCTAGGAATATGCATTGCCTTATACACCACAGTTTGCAAAATGCAAAGATCCCAGCACAGAATTCTATGAAGAAGAACTTAATAAATGTTGCAGCAAGTGCCCTCCAGGTAGCTTATAATTCAAACTATTACTTTACACAGCCAAATTCAATCAATTTTCAGATAAGCATAGTACATTTTGATTATTTATAGATCTGAAGAGCAATGCATTTTTGCTGTTGTAATGCACTCCTAGCTGGAAGATAATAAAGTGCTGTGACCATAAAAATATCTGCAAAAGAGACACGCCGTCCATCAGAATTGGGATTCTGTTACGAGGTGTTATCGGGTGGTAGGCTGCCGAGCTCGTGTAAGCACAGCTTGGCATGGTGTTTCCATTAAAGGATTTTTAAGTCAACATTTAGCGGGGGAGCAACAGCTCACTAATGGAATTACAAGAATTAGACAGTATGTCAGACTCAAGCCCACTAATAGCACATGTATTGTAAAACAGGGCATGATGTAGAGCTTTGTTTCCGTACTTTGATGATATCACATATATAAGGGGCTTTCGTTGCACAGGTTAATCCATAATTGCTCATTAAAGGAGTTTTATTGTCTTTTACTGTAAATAAGCCACTGCAGACCACTGTCAGAGACTGGGTACAAGGCTACAGAAACTG
>VXBO01014183.1:340399-380302 GCA_013400135.1 Rhinoptilus africanus
TGGGTATTTTAATAATAGAGGTTTTGCAATACGTTCTCATTATATTATTACATTAGATGCAGCAAAAACTGCCTATTAGTCTCATTACATGCTGAGCAAACAAAATTTGTCTCCTTAAATGCTGAGTTCCTGTCAGTGAGATCCGGAAGTTGAAGCAGGAAATCAG
The DNA here is from genome assembly GCA_013400135.1 of Rhinoptilus africanus. Taxonomy (NCBI): domain Eukaryota; kingdom Metazoa; phylum Chordata; class Aves; order Charadriiformes; family Glareolidae; genus Rhinoptilus; species Rhinoptilus africanus. The sequence continues at coordinate 340,566 of VXBO01014183.1, forward strand.
TATATGCTGAAGCAGCCACAGTTGCTTGAATTCAACGAAAATGTCTAGATAGAACTGTCAAGCTTCCTTTGTTAAAAACACAACGGATGAAAGGTGATAATTCATAGGTAAAAGCTTTTTCTGCTGTGGTATGTACTGCTCAGTCTATTTCTCCTTAATTTTAATTTTTCAGAATAACAAATTCTGGGCAACAAGTTGTAGGAAGTCTAAAATCTTTATTTTTGTTATTATAAATAAATTTGAAATTTTTTATCATAATTCATCAAAAATTTAAGCCTAAATCTTTAGCAGGATGTAGGAGGCAGAAGTAAGTACATGGAAAAACTAAGTCTTTGGAAATAATCCCTATGGCTCACCTCCAGAGCCCCTTCTTTCAGAGAACAGAGATTCTCCAAACAGCTTCAAAGGCTTTCTCAGTGTTACTCCTGCTTCCTGAGTCTATTTTCCAGGGTATTTCTGTACAGGATATGAGACATTGACTTTTATCTTCTTCTGTTCAAGGAAGGGGGAAATGGCAAAGTGAGCTGTTTTCCTTTCTCCAAAATGGATGTGTTTGAGCTCATATTTATTTACTCCCCCTACTGCACTGAACTCTGTTGTTGGTGAGAAGCATTGGAGAAACTACCTTTGGTAGTTTTTGATTTTGTCTGGAATGCCACTAGCTTCAGAAACTCAGCTGTTAGGACTGGGTGATGATGTTAGGGCTGGCTGAAGAGGTGAAGGAAAAAGAGTGAGCTCGAGTCCCTTCAGTAGTGACAAGTGGTGAAGTTCTAATTCAGGTCTGTTTGTGGTAATACTCTATTACGCTTTCTTCACGTGCTGCTTGTAAAGGTAGTAAGGGCCTCACCCAGACACATCATGCCTGACTTTCAGCATGAAACACCATCCTGCGTTTCACCACAAAGCAGCTTCTAGGAGGATTACAAGTTTGGTTTATGTACACTGGAAGCAGCACCTAGGTATATGCTGAGTGGTTTTGCTCAGGACTAAGGCCACCTTGTTTTGAACATGGCTGGAATTCACTGAACTGAATGTAGGAAAAGGGGTAAACATGAGTAACATAAAAGAAATTGGAGCTTCCCTGTATATACATGTATTCCTCCTTTAAATCAATACATGTTTGGTATACGTTACCAATCTGATAGTGTCAGCGAAGGGAAGAGGTTTCTACAGCTAAGAATGAAACTTACCTTAAACAACTCCTAATGATCTTTCTCAATATAGATGCTTTCTCTTTTTTGGTTTTGTTGGTTTCTTTTGTTTTTGTTTGTTGTTTTTTTTTTTTTTTTTAAATAGGTCAATATAAGACACAGAGCTGCAGTCCCAGTGTGGACACAAAGTGCAGTCCCTGTCACCCTAACACGTACACAGCAATCTGGAATCAGTCTCCTCAGTGCTTTGCCTGCTCACCGCCCTGCAGAAAAGGTAGGCTTGAATTGTTAAAGGGGCATTTGTGACTTTAACAGCCTGCTCGGTGAGTGGGCTTGGTTTAACCTAGTCTTTTCTCCTAAGAAAACTAGGAGGTTTTGTCTATCACTTGTATAGTCCCATTCTCATGCTGTTGGTACTCATAAGATTTGGGGAAAAGAATCAGGGAAACATCTAGCAGGGGGCCCTGCCCACTTTTTTTTTTAAATCCTAAAAATGTGATAACAATCTTATATTCTTGGAAACCAAGGCACTGCATCACTAAAGTAGGTACGAATGTCATCAGTAGAATAACCCTGCTTATGATCTCCAGGCAAGGGAGCTTAAGACCTGACTTGCACAGGGGTAAATGGATAATTACATTTCCAGCATCCAGTCATTTCTCAGTTTGTCTGTGGAACTGACAACAGCAAACACCAGTTGTGATATTCCTATATTGTTTTAATTTCTTTTGCAAAGCAGCATGGGCAGTGAGAGCCCGCTGGTTCAGTTCGTTAAAGCAGCTTAACAGTATATAAAGCAGTACGTTGTACCCACATCTGTACGTTGGTCTAATAGATCACGTGCATTAACAAACTCAGTCCTACTGTTGCCCATCATTTCTAATGGAAACCCGTGTAGAAAATTATCTGCTTGACGCACTGGCAAGTAACTTTTAAGGATGGAGTCTAAGTTGTTCAAAGGACCTTTGGTCTCATCCAAATAGATAATCCTACAAAGCTGGTTAATTACAGCATGAAAATGTCTGTAGTAAGGTCTCTGATCACTTTCAGTACAGTCGCATGGTCTGTATAGACTACAGACCTTCGTATGGCCCCCACAGACTGCAGGGATCAGCACAGGTAACACAAACGTGCGTCTTCATGGGTACAATACAATACAACGCAACTGCAGGTACAGAGTTTCAAGTGAATTCTACAGATGCAAACTTCTTTCCTAGCAAGAGGAAGGAAATTCTTTGGAAAATGTAGATGTTTGAGCATATAACATATTTGTTTTATTGTGGTATGCCAACCAGAAGCTGCAAAATTGTCTTCAGTTTGTGGTATGTGGAAATCACCTCACATTCACTTGAAACATTGCAGGCTGTAATTTTGAATGTTGCTAATGACAGATTGCTTTATTTTTGTTTTGAAACAGGATTTGTGCAGAATCAAACGTGTACTGAATCACAGGACAGAATCTGTAGCTGCCCACCCAATGAGTACTGCATTTCAAAGCTATTCGAGAACTGCAAAATATGTAAAGTGCATAAAAAATGTGGAAAAGGTTATCGAGTTTTCAGAAGAGGTAATTTAATTCTGAACCCTCTACACACAAAAGAGTTTTACTGTATGGAGAGGGTTATTTTTTTGCATTAATAGTCCATAAATATTTCTGAATCTGCCTCCAACTCAGTAAATTACAGGCATAGTCTTTTCATTCCCCACAGTTACGCCTTCCCTGCAGTTATGGATTTAGTGCAAGCATTATCTTAGCAAGTGGGCAGTAACTAGAGCAACAGTATTCGCAAGAGGCATATCCAAAAGGACAACATTTTGCAATCTGTTACTACCCTATATCGTAATGTTCCCAATTCGTCTTCATCTTCCTGTGTTTTGCTCTCCCATGTGATTTCTTCCATACAAATGACTCAGATTTGAGACCACTTCATTCCTGCTTAAATCCTGCAAGCGGGGCTTCAGGTTGCGTTTTGGTTATGGTAAATAATGGTAAATAAATTCTGCACTCCTGCAGAATTAATCTGTCTTTATCAGATGATGAAATTCACCACTAATGATAATGTATATGTTTGTAATGATATGTAATGATAATGTATGATAATTATGATATGTAATGATAATGTAGCTCTTTCAAGATGATACATAATATTTGAAGAGGTGGAACACTGAATATTTTTAAGAAATTAAGAATAATTTGAAAAGATACAGAACTCCAACAGACTGGAAGGTGGTCAGCCTGTCGAGCGTGGGTGAAAAAGCTCAGCTCTATCTGCAGTACCACGTCTTAACCTTTTGGTGGGTTTTTGCAGTATTTGAAAAAGACTGACTGTCAAGGGCACCAAACTAACAGCCAATTTGTGTTTGGGTTGGGTGTTTCCAATTAATCGGTTCTCTGACAGTTAAATATTTTTTGTACCACCTCTGTGTCACTTCCAGGATCTGTACCGCAGACCTTGATTGTTCATTCTTGTTTCTCGCTAGATGACTAACTGGAGTTTTTGTATTTGTTTAAAGGGACAGATAGCAGAGATACAGAATGTAAACCTTGTCCTCCTGGCACCTTTTCACATAAGGAATCTTACGATACCAGCTGTATACCACATAGAGTGTAAGCCGGCGTTCCTGTCTAATAGCAACCTTAACTGGGCACAGGGCTGCTTTCTTTCCTAACTTCTCTTTGTTTCTTGCAGTTGTAAATCAGTGGCTGTTCCTGGAAACAGCGTGAATGACACTGTTTGCAGCAACTCAGGAACAGCAGTTCCCACGCTTCTACCTCGCACTATTTTGAACCTGCTCCTGAGCCAAAGCTCGGCTTCCAACAAACCTGAAATAATAACTCGACCTGTCATTTTAAACTCTGTACCTGACATGCCTCACATCATCGGTGAGCTATTCACTCATTTAAAGTCTTTTCTGTCTGGTAGGAAGCAAGTTTATAGTTAGTTTCTGTCCAAGACCAATTACCCGTACCCAAGCAGAACCTCAGAACGGCTGCATTAATTTAATACGACCCTGCTAGTAGCAAGTTGCATAATTTACCTGTGCATCTGTGCTACCCCAGTGCATGCTACCATCCTTGTCATTCTGGAATTATTCCTAAAAAGCCCCAAAGTAGATGATATGAGGCATTTCCTGAGAATTGCTACCATGAGGGAGCTGGTAGAAAGGGTTGTATCTTAGATTCTGGACCGAGGCAAGCTTGACTTTTTAAACCTCCTGGTGAGAGGTCTTGGGAGGCTGCTGGCAGCCTTTCCCCAGCAGGAAGCCCTTACAGCGCTCACAACTGAGGATGTGTTCTCTCCTGTTCACAGCCTATCCAGAAGGCATGTATGTCTGTCCTCACTTTTCAGGACATGAAAATTCAATTTTATAAAGTGGTGGAGACTGAAATGAGACCTTGGTATCCACCAACAGAGGCATTTAATGTGAATGCCAGACACAACTGATACTTGTAAATTTAGCTTTTGTAGCTATGGACAGAAACTACAAAACTATTTCTAATTAGATCCTTTGTCATATCAACCTGATAAATAACTTATCTTTTTTATTTATTTTCAGGATCAGTAGCAGGGCCATTGTTATTGATCCTGATAATCACTATTTTGGGGTGTTGCTTGGTCTCAAAAAAAAAAGGTAAGATTCATGAAGCGAAAACAAGCAGATCTGTAAATATTGGAAAGTGTGTCACCTTATTTCCTACTTATTTGAGCCTAGTGGTTGACTGATCTTAGTGTATTCAAAGATGCTGGTTCTCTCTGAAGATTTTCTCGTGGCTGGATATGATGAAATATCACTAATCTGGAGATTCTTTGGCGTCTAATAATGTATGAATAATTTATTTTTTTTCAAGGGGACAGGCAATGATTTACAGGTTTCTGCCTCACTATCTGGCAACCAAAAGCTTCACAAAACCCTGAGGAGCTTTTGACACTGTTCCTCTGTTACACTGGGGTAAAACTGGCACAAAGGTTCAAAGGTCAATAGAAGAGAGACTAAGAGAAAACTCATGCAAATCACCTTGATCACATAAGCTTTATGGCTTCAGAAAAATAGAATTTAAAAAGTGCTCCAGGAATTCCATGTGTATTTAAAGTAAAAGTATCTTTATTAAATCACATAAGGTGGAATTATTCTCAATACATGAATACAGTGAGGCAAATGTGCCATTCATATCTGTTTTCCTCAGATTTAGATAATTCTCTAAACACACAGCATCCTAATGGAGTTGGACAACTATACAACAGTTCTGCTCCTACTGGAGCTTGTTAAATATTTTGTACTTCATCATTTAAATATTAGACATTATCAAATGTTATCATTAAACAGTCATGACCATAGTTTATTGTCATCAATACCTTTTCTGACACTATATGAGAAAAATTATTAACTCATGCAGAGCGTCCCCTTTGCTTGCTGACTAAATTTAAGTAGCCTTTACAATATAACTTTCAACGTTTTCAAACCGTGTGTAATAAATGTGCATTCGGAGTTTATTCCAGGGGCAGAGGATATCAATCAGGCTAGTTAAGAGAGCAGCTTTTGCAACTGAAACAAATTTGGGTGCTAATCAACTGGCTTTCCTCACTTGCAGCCCTTGTACATTCTCCACCGACTACAGAAGCAGATTCAGTGAGTGTTACTCCTTCCTTTCCATCTTTTCCATTCCTTTAAAAGTTATACAGAAATCATGCAGTCTTATCTACTGACACGTAGAAGAAAACTGCACTGCAGAAAGACAACTGGAGTGAAAATGAGGTGTCCCCGAGGCCGAGTATAGGATGTACCATATGTAACCCACACGATGTGCCAGCCACGCTTTGTTAGGCTGAATCACCAACAGACCACAGGGCTGGTTCAGAAGACCAGGGTTTAGAGCCTTTGCTCCCCGGGTAAGCAGTGAAGTACTGTAGGAGCCTTCAGCAGACAGGTTCATTTTGTTGAATGCCTGTTCAACAGCTGGTTGAATTTTACTTACAGCCATCACTATGCAAATGGCAATTATCAGTGGTTTCTTTACTGTACTGACCAGTACTTTGCTAGTGTTTTTAAAAAAGATTAATGTTTTGCATTTCTCTGCAAATGTTCCAGCCTTTTTCCCCTACAGAAAAGCAGTGTGACAAAAAAGTCCAAAATACAGGATCACAGAACGCCAGCAGTTCTGAACAGGAGGAACAGCATCTCTTGGGAACTTGTGGGTCCAGCAGTAGCTCCCTGAATAATCCAACTGGATCTGCAAGAGTCAGTGTAATAAGCAGCAAGAAAAACGATAAAAAAGAAACAGAAGGATTTCAGCAGCAACATTCAGCTGCAGAGGGTTGTAAGCGTCACACTGGAGACAGACACAACTCTGCGAGTTCAGGTAAGAAGGTACCAGAATGATCCAGAACGTTTTGAAATTTGATTACTGAGTCTTTTTCGCAGAAGTTTAAATGGCAGGATAAAACATCAGACGCACGTTCAGCAGAGATAGTAACTTTTGAAAAGAAAAAGCGATTAATTCATGAGTCTGAGACAGTAAAGAGAGTGCGCTCAATGGAGAAAAAGTGTTTGATGGCCCGCACTCTCCTGTGAGTGGGAGTAAGGGCCAAAGGGAGCATAAAGAAAAGAACAATGCCAAAAGCACCTGAAATGGCAACGAACGGGTAGGGAGTTGGCTGTGATCCAAGGCTCTGTGTTCATTTTTATGGCTTTTTAATTTCTGGAATGAATGTAGATTTTATGGTACCAAAAGTCCCCTAAAACGTTACAGAACCAACTCCACCAGCTTACCTAAATTAAGTGAGGCTGGAGGATCCATAGTGTCTATTTCAAGTCAAAGAACTGGATAAAGAATCCAACCCTCTTATTCTGGGCTTCACTCTGCCACCTTTAATGTATTTTCTGCTTATTTGACAGAACATTCTGGTAACGGAGGAACGCAGGTGAACGTGACTTGTATTGTTAAAGTATGTGGTCCAGATTGCAGTTCCCAGTTCCCAGAACAGACTAGTTCAACTAGCATGGATTATGGAAGCACTCCCTATTATTCCCCAACAGGGGAAGAAATTCCCCTTTCAAAAGAAGAAAACCCCTTGAAAAAAAGAAACTGAAATTCAGATCTTGGTGGAAGATGAGGGCAATTTACTTCAAGACTTACTTCCAGAAGAGAAGAAGTTTCCTCTGGGTATTCACGATGCGGGGATGAAAACCAGTTAAAGGAACTTACAGATCGTATACTGATTGACTGATACAACTCATCAAACAACTCCATATCTTCTAAAATAAACATTGTGTTAAATGTAGCATTCCTACAGAGACTTGAACTTTCAGACAGACACTGATGCTTTTGAGATTTTTAATCTCTTTTTGTCAACTTTGAGAGTTGAAGGATAATCTTTGCAGTGTAAAAAAATTTAAAAGCTTTTTCTTTCATTTCTTCCGTGATACCCTAGAGAAACCTTTACCACATTTTAAAAGCAATATTTTTCTAATTTTATGCCACTGATTTTTCTGCTGAGACTTCCTGCGATGGTAATTTGGGTTCAGATTTACCACCTGTCAAGAACATGGATGTGACCGGCTCTTCTAAGAGACTGGAGTTATTGTTCATTCAGTGCTAATGAGTTATCCATTTTATCTTAATTTTAAAGCTACTGCATTCTATTTCCTATCCCATATCTTCATGGACATACTTTCCCTCATCCTCATGGATATTTCTTTTATTGTTACAATATGCTTTCGCTCATTATTGGACCAAACTTTTCAAATCAACCTTTAGTATATCAAAGAGTGAAATCTTTTACAGGAGCTTTTTTTACTAGATTACAACTATTACCTCTAAACCAATAGCATTTCATTAGTTGTACATAGTTCATTTTATTTTAGAAAAGAAAATTAAATAGTTATCTTGGAGTAGGTAGTAAGTTCCTTTTATTGACAGCTCTAAAGTTTGTAATCTTTGTGCTCTGGCTGATATAATATGGTTCCCTGATTGATTCTGACCTCATTTTTGAGGTTAACCATATTAGTGATTATTAGAGAAGGTCCATGTGAATGTATGTGCCAGACAGCTCAAGCCCATTGACCTCAGGGAAGGAACTCTCTCTTGGTGATTGCATAGTGTAATCTGTAAAAGTGGAATTGACCCAAACCTCAGAACCAGAAAATCCTGTTCTCCTTCACTTCTTGATGCTGAAGATCCAACCACCTCTTACAGAAAATTAGTAGAGGTTCTCCTTGAATCAAGTGGGAGTCTTTTGGTTTTGGAAGTCAATTTTTAGGATCCCATTTCCCATAATTATATTTTACACATGACTTAACCGACAATTGTGGCATCTGTATTCAACCAGAATTTGCAATACAGTGTCTGAATTATATTTGAGTGAAGTCATACAGTAGCCGTAACTTTTTTCTTTTATGCCATAAAAACATACTGTTGGACTAGATGATCGCTGCACTTCCCTTCCAACTGAACTCTTCTATTCTATTCTACCTCAAGAGAAACTAAATGCAGTAGTTATTTCTGAGGCCTTAGACTGAAAAAGGACATTTTGGAATAGCATTTATTCTACAGCTACAGAAGAAAAACAGATTTTTAAAATACAAATTTTAAACTTCCACAAAAGCTCTGAGGTTTACTAACATTATTTCTGGAACTGAGAACTGGCAAACACGTTTTTAATTGTACTATGAAGAAACCTTTTACAACTGCGTATTAAACTTGTACTTGAAGGTCGTTTTCAGAAAAGACTTTGAAAACGAACATATTGAAACTATTACAAAACTGAAGGATTTAGGCAAGAGAAGGACCTCATTTTATATAGCGCTTTGAACCTCTTGTACTGACTATTTTCATGTCCTGTTTGTACGGGGACCACACTGAAGCGGCAGTGGAAGATTGCTGAAGAAGTTTCAAAAAATATTTAAAAGGAAGGATCTAGTTAATTTACTGGATTTTCAAATTATGGAGCTGTACGACAGAAAGAAAATCCAAGTTTAATGTTGAAATAGGAAAAATGCGCTTGCAGTTGCTTATAAAAAATAAAACCAACACCCCGCGTTTTTATAAGTATGTGCCTCTTCAAGTCTCCTGACCTCTTCATGAAACAGAATTCTTATTTTTAGGAGTTCTTTCGTTTCGTAGGTTAAGCTTCTGCTTTCCAAGCAATTTTATTTCCCGACGTTAAAAGCCTTACTCCAAGAGGGCCGATGCCCCGCGGCCTGGGCAGGGGCAGGGCGGGAGCGGACCCCGGGGCCACGGCCTTACCCTGCAGTCGGGGCGGGCGCACCTCGGCCGCTGTTAAAAGCCGAAAGACGTTGTTTACCGCCATCCGCTCCACGCCAGGGCGGCCGCGAGGGGCCTCTCCTGAGGATCCCGACCCCAGAGACGCTCCGGCGGCGGCTCCCGGGGGCACCCCCGGGGCGCCCCTCCCGGCGGCGGGGCGGGGAGCGGGCGGGGCCGCGGCGCGGCTCCGCCTCAAAGAGGCGGGAGAGGCGGCCATCGACAGCTCGGCGCTCCCCTACCCAGGCGTCTCNCTCGCCCCGCGGCCGGGCCGCAGGCTGCCCCTCAGACGCCCTCCCCGCCTGGCGCAGGCCGTTCGCCGCCGGCCTCTCCGCGCCTTCCTCAGGGCTCCCTCCGGCCGGCTCTGGGCAAGGTGACCTTTCGCCTCCACGCCGAGAGGCGCTGCCTGCCAACAGGTCCCCTCTCCTGCCTGTCGCCTCCTCCCCGCGGTGCCTTGGCTTGGGGGGAGAGGGGGGAGAGTGCCCTGAAGGCCGCTCCCGCCCTTTCTGTGTGTCACCGGGCGCTGTGTAAAATGCCCCCCTGGCCCTGACGGGCAGCGCCATCCCGGCTCCTTTCCCTCCTGGCCCTGCCCGCCTCACACACGCCCCGCTCCTTCAGGGCCTGTCCCGTCCTCCCTGTTGGGAAAATTGCGTGTTTTTACAGGAAAAGTGAGCCAGCTTTGAGTGAGATCCTGGTTTGTGCTTTGATTCTCATTCTGATAAGCGCTTACTGTCCCACTTTTACTATGTGAGTTCAGAAAATAAAAACACTGTCCTAGAAAATAAGTGTGTTGTTTTTCTTTCCTCTGGCACAGCAGGGGACTAGGAAGTTACACACGTAAAAGCCTTAAAACATTTGAAAGATTCCCAAATAGTTAGTTATGTTCCACGAGTTTAGGTTAAGGTGGTGATTTACTTTACAGTTAGGATGATTTCAGGCCTGGAATTGTTCTTGCACTGGAGGTTTTCAGTCACTGGGATGCTAACCTGCTCTGAAGGTTTCTTCAGGATCTTTTCTCTGATGTGGCTCCTAACACCTGTAGATTTATTTTTTATTTCCTTATTTGTTTGAGGTTAGCCTGACAAGGTTTGCTGTATTGGCTTGTGTTTGAACTTTAGCTTTCTTGTCAGTTTTATTAGAATAAAACCCTGTAAGGTAGTGGCCACGTGTGTACGAATGTTCGGTCTTTGTTATGTGGAATAATGCTATTGTTTTTGAAAAGCACTGAGAAATTTTACAAAGATAAAGATGTTAAATGGATTTAATGTGAAGATATGCTTTATTTGAATGTAGCATTCTGCATGACAGTATAGTTTCATTTTTCAGCCTTTAGGAAAAGCCTTTCATTATTTGCATAACATTTGTTTAACTGTATTAGTTAAATATTTTCACTGGCTTTTTTAAAAAGAAATAAAGGTTTTAATGGAGGTGCTTAAAATCAAGCAAATGATTTGCATGATGGGAAAAGCGTGACTCTTAATATCAAATTTAAAATATAGCTCTTGAAGTTGTCATTTTCTTATATTATCAGCTGTAAATAAATCTGACATATCTTGCTTTTCTGCTCGGTAGAACTTCATCTTGCCTACACTGGTTTAGGGAGGTCTGTGGGGTTGGGAGGCTTTTCCAAACACAGAACTGATACATGTACTGTGCTCTAACCACAGGATATGGCCTGCATGCTTTTTTCCTTACTGTAATAACATGCTTGATCCTGCCCTTGAAGAAGCTAATAGTAGTTTTGCAATTCACTGGTTAAAAACTTGAACAGGCACTTAGGGGTTTTAGTGGTCTGATTACCACATAAGTTAAAACAGAAATGGCTGGAGAAGGGTATGAAGGGAAGTGTTTACCTGTATGACTAGTGTTGCTTTTCTGCTGTAGCTTCCCCCCCACACCCCCTTCCTTGTCGTAGTAATCTGTGTTATCACTTTGAAAACCTGGTAGAGTAACTGTTGATGAGCTATTTATGGGACTTGTATCTGCTTACTTCTCACACATACACTCCGTGCCAAAAAAGGGACGAGTTGTTTCACAGATGTCACGTAAGAATTCTACAAAAACACAGTCGAAGGCTCTGGGCTGTTACTTGAGACCAGGCTTCCTAAACCAGAGTGCTGGCAACTTGAAGAAAATACTGGCAGCAGAAGTTGAGGAGGCCAGTGCAAAACTGCTTCACATAAATGTGGAATTTTAGTCTTCTCTTTTCTGGAAGACGATTGCAGATTGGCCTTGTTGATTATGGAAAAAAAATGCGGTGTTTTGATCAGAAAGAAGATGGAAAGATTAACTTAATTTGCAGTGGGCGCTGTCTGTAGTCATCAAAGCTCTATATGAAACTCTGATTTGAGACTTAAAGGGAATAGCATAAAGCATTTTTTTAAGGTAGAAGTCAAGCTTTGTGTTTTTACTGGTTTTTAGATTAATTACAGTAAGAATTACAGTGACAGTAATATGTCAGCTCTGCTAAAAGTGTATGTTTCAGACAATCATTTTCGTCATGTTTTTTCTTTCAGAGCGAGATTGTAATTATGGAACAGAAATCCAGAAAATGACAGAAAAACATTAGTTGCCCTCTTCTAGGACAGTCATGTTGGAAGGATTAGTAGCCTGGGTCCTCAACACCTATTTGGGCAAATACGTCAATAACCTGAACACAGACCAACTTTCAGTCGCTCTTCTAAAGGGTGAGGCTTTGTGGTATTTTCTGTAGTGTTTTCATGCTGTAGTTTAAAAAAAAAAAAGTGTTATGTTTTTGTAATAGCTGGAAGGTGGAATAGAAACAATCAATATTGTGTTTAATATTTGTATAAACCCTTTTAATACACACTTTACAAAGAATAGTAAGTTCTCTGGTGTTCCTGTCTTTGTTGCTTTTTATCAACACTGTTAAACCAATTTATATGAAAATTTCAGAAGTATGCTTAGCATATCTTATCAGCATATTTTATTTAATATTTGAGTGTCATTTTTCTTAATATTGCTCAGTAACTTTGCTGTTGAGGGATCATGTCAGGAAGTATTCTGTAGTCTTTACCTCTTATGTTTTGATGCTGGTAGTCACTCCCCTGTCATTAAGATTTCTGGCTTATGTTATGTCATGTAACGTTCACAAGTCTCCTACAAATCAGTGCTTTCTAATTTACCTTTTGCTGCTATTATCTGCTATTTTTGAGATGATATTTTATAACAGTTTAAAGCTTTTTTGTGCGGGCTTTTTGTAATATTGAGAAAATACTTGAAGTATCTCCTTTGAAAACCAAGGAGAAGTTTTCTTCTTGGTTACAATAAAGTTCAGATTTAAAACCTTGCAGAAGTTTGCTTCTAGATGATCTCATCAACTAGTTTGAGCACATGGCATTGGAAAATTAACAAGTATATAAATAACCATTGCAATTGCAACACAACTTGAAGTGGTAGGTTGGTTGTTCTCATGAAATCCTATTTGACATTTTTTTTAAAAAAAGATTATGCTAGTCATTTTAGGCTTATAATGTTCAAGATGGCATTCTTTAACATAATTTTGTTTAACAGACTTGTCTTTTTTTCTGCTTTCTATAGGTGCTGTTGAATTAGAAAACTTACCACTAAAGAAAGATGCCTTGAAGGAACTGGAATTACCATTTGAAGTAAAGGCAGGTTTGTATTTTGTTTGTGTGTGCAGGATGAATATTTATAAACAGGAAGTATTGCATATTTTAGAAGAACCTTTGCCCGTGAGTCAGAAGCTTGAACAAATGAGGTAACCTGGTTTTCAGGTAATCCAGTTCTGTTTTAGCTTGTTTGTTTCTTAGACTACTTTTTCTTTCAGTTCTTTCCAAGGATGGAAAAGTATGTTTACACGGGAATCTGATAGCGTTCTCTTTTGTATATCTAGGTTTCATTGGCAAAATAACACTACAGATACCTTTTTATCGCCCACATGTGGATCCATGGGTGATATCTGTCTCAAAACTGCACTTAATTGGTGCACCAGAAAAAAAAGAAGATTTTGATGAGGAAAGGGAGAAGTTGCAAGAAAGAGAACACAAGAAAGCCCTTCTTCTAGCACTTGAAGAAAAATGGAAAGTGAGTCACACTTGTCTTTCATGGTGACAAAACAGCTACGGTAGATGGATGGCATTTAAGTCTCCTAACAAATAGGAGAACAAATGCATAGGAAACTAACTTAGAATTTGGTTCATACCTGCTAACATAGCGCAATTTCTGCCCCACCCCCATCATGTCGTGTGTCCCACATATCTTTGAGATATTGAAATCCTCTTGGTTTGTTTTTTTTTTACTTTCTCTCTGTTCACAGTAAGTTCATTATAACAAGGTGTATTGTTTCCTGACCAGTTGTTACAGTGGTGGTTAATGCTTGTCCATATTTTCTCTTTTAGAAAGAACGACAACAGAAAGGGGAATCGTACTGGTACTCAGTTACTGCATCTGTAGTCACAAGGATTGTAGAAAACATTGAAGTAAGCCTTTGCATTGTTGAGCTTTTCCCACTTGTTAAGAATTACCTGTGCCCACTGTGCTTCACATTGTGTAGTCCTCAGGAAAGAAATATGTAAATCAAAGGTAGATGTTTGGCAGAGGACAGTCCCTTTTCAGACTGAACCTTTGTAACTTCAGTCGTAAACTAGTCCTGATGGGGACTTTGGGAAAGGAAAAACCCTCCATCATGCTTTTACCAAGGGGAAAACTTTTTTTTTGGTTTGTAACACCCACCACAATACTGGTTACTAAGCAGAAGAGCGTCAGTTGTTTTGATGAAAAGATAATTTGTAAAGAAACATATCTCAGAGTTTCTGCTGATCTGTGATTTTGATTATTTGACTATGTTGTCTCTGAAATTAATTATTATTCATCTGCTATTAATAAAAATCTGCCACGTATCTCGTAAGTATCAAAATGACTCAAAAATATAGCTATTACACTCCGCTGCTTTTCCTCTTTAGAAGTCCTAATGTAGTTAATGACATTTTAGCAACATTTACATCATTAATCATTTGGGTTTAAGAACCAGAAGCTTTCTACATATTACTTGCTAAAGTCTGTCTACTCACCTCCATGAAAGGACTGTCTTCCTTTTTCCTTACTTGCAGATAGGCTAACTATGTTATTTGGTTGCATTTCAACTCACTAGAGGCAATTTAAAAGCAAGGTACCTCAGACTACTTGCTTTTCCTGATATGTTTGAAAAGGATATATTTGGTGCAGGGGCTCAAAGCGAGAGTATCTATACTTTTCTCAGTCCTGGAATCTACGTTCTCTGAGTAACTACAGTAATTTGGTGCTCTCAAAGCTTTTACCAGTGTAAAATTAGCTTGGGTCACCTTATATTGTTATTAGTTTGTAATTCTGGCCCATGGTGATGGTTCTAGTACATAAAGCAAATTTGAGTCTTGGGTTATTAATTACACATTTGCCTTTAAAATGGAGAAGAATAGTAGGATAGCAAAATAAGGTACACTGTCTTGCAAAAGTGGATAGCTGTTTTTCGGGAGAAGGGCAGGGACGAGTGGTATCTGAGGAGAAGATAGAGCCAGGGAGTACAAAACTGAGTGAATAGGATTTCTGTGAGGTCTAAATAACTACCAGAAATTTGTTGGAGAAATGCAGAAATTAAATATTAGATTTCTTCAGTATTAATGAGTAGTACTGCTATCCACTCTAATGATGTAAATAGTTGCCTCTAGTAATGGCTTTTTTCCTGTTCCAGTTAAAAATTCAAGATGTCCACGTGAGGTTTGAAGATGGTGTCACAAATCCTTTGCGGCCGTTTGCATTTGGCATATGCATCAAAAATGTATCAATGCAAAATGCATTATTTGAACCAGTAAGTAACATTTTGTAGAAGAACTCATGGCAGCTAAGGTATGATGCTGTATTTTATGGATGCTAATAAATATTTAGTAAAACGTATGGCATTTTAATAATGTGGTTATTGTAATAAATTGATTCTGGGCATTTCATATTGTTTATTGAGCATGTAGAACTAAGAACTACATGGCACATGGTGTGTCATCTTGACTTTATTCTGCTTTTTCTACATCAGGTGGAAAAGCTGATGCGGAAAAAACAGTTGGATGTTGCTGACTTCAGTGTTTATTGGGATACCAGCTGCACTTTATTGGGTGACCTGCCTCCTGGTCAGCTACAGGTACGAGAGGGAGATTTTTGTTGTTGTTGTTAGTCTCCTTTCTGTATTGCAGACCTAATTGACTTAGAATTTATTTGATTGTGTGCTTTTAAAAGCAGCGTGCAGTTATGGTTTCATTCTATAATGATAGGATACATGTGCAACCTGCAAAGGCTGTGCTGTGAAATACCTCTCTTTACGTTTGAAGACAGAAAATGTTCAAGAGGTTTTTTAACGGACTGGCATGCTAATAAAGTGTATTCTAGTATATGAAACCAGTACATCCTAATAAGTATTGTACACTCATTTCTTATAGAATTAATCTGCTTGTAACCCACAGGAAGCAATGGATAAAAGTATGGAAAGTCGTGATCATAATTACATCATGGAACCTGTATGCACTTCTGCTCTTCTTAAGAGAAATTGTTCTAAGGAGCCTTTAAGATCACGCCAGACTCCACGGCTTGAGTGTGACATTCAGCTTGAGACCATACCCTTGAAGCTTTCACAGGTAGATGATTCTTCATTTAACAATCTGAGTCTGAAACAGGCTGTTGAGAAGCAGGGCAAATGAGGCCATCACGAACCCTGGGCTGTTAAGTATGTTGTGCTGTGTTGGGTGTCCAGACTAGTTAAGTCTTCAAGATTGCTTGGGTATCTGTGCTGTATTGCACCCTGCTTTGTGGTCAGAATGACTGATTAAAGAAGACGCTCCTTTACGTTTTGGTTATCACAATGCCTACAAATTCAAATTGGTAGTTTGACATAGAGTGTATTTTTTCCTTCCCACATGCCGCAACAGTTGTTTGTGTGTCAGTGCTTCTGAGGATTTTGCTGGTAAAATGCCATCTTGAATTATCTGCCTCTAAGAAAACAGTTCTGATTGAAACAGTGAAATACCTGTAGGGGTCATAAAACTGTAGTAGCATTTGTAACAGCTGAAATACCAATTATAGTAGCATAAAATTAATACTTTTTTAAGGATTTAGTTTTAGAAGCAACTGAAATGGATAAATAAGTTGTTTGTTTTAAAACCACACGTTCTAAATTATTTTATTATTTTACTGCAACTGATTATTGCAAAAGAAGTTACCTTCTTGTGTGTTTATTGTAGCAATAGGAGAGATGTATATGGGGTGGTTTAGTCTATAGAATGTACAATAGCAGCTGATAGTAGGTTGATAATCTGACATGGAAGGAGATTTCATTTTGTGTTTAAGTAAGGGTGCCTGTAAATTGAATGTCACACATGAACTACTAAGTACTGGAAGAAGATACGTGGCACTAGAGAAGCAAATTATGAATTATGATTAACATTAATCTTAATTCTGAAGCCATATCCAGGCCATTGATGCAGATAAACTAAGCCTGTGATTGGTTTTTTGTGTGTACTGTTTCTTCCTCCTCTCTGCTTTGGGAAGCCCTCCCAATATTGCCTGATTGATCTGTGTATTATTTTACTAAAAGATGCAGTATCAGCAGATTATGGGATTCCTAAAGGAGCTGGCTAGAAAGGAACGACAGCTTAAATTCAGGAAGTGGAGACCAAAGGTTACAGTAACAGAGAAGTAAGTATATCTACGAATGTGCTGGTGTTAATATGATATTAAAAACTATACTAAAAGACTAGAATGAAGACAAATATAAAAAGGTAGATAATAATCATGTATTAGAGTTGCAATTTTCATATTTTGTTCCCCTACCTCATAAATCAGTTTTAAATATTCATATGTAATTAAAACTTAAAATAAAATTATTCTTACCTGAGGCTTTAAATCCTTCTTTCACAGCTTCCAAGAACTGAAATTAAGTTGAAGGTGGAACCCCCATGCACACATTGTTTTCCTGAAATTTTCTTTGTGGAAAGAGCTCCTGTTAAGTTTATTTTAATGATAAATGAGGAAGATGGTATCAGTTCAGACCATATATAACACAGAATTTTGTTGTCTGTCTGATAGATAACAGCTATACTGAGTCCCAGTAAAGGGGTGGCGAGTTTGAGAGCACTCTTCTACACTATTTGTAGAACTCGCCCATATACACTCTCTCTAATACTGGTGCTTTTTTCTGACCAGTTGCCCTGTGTTTTCTCACTGTACCTCTCCTGGACCTTTCACCAGTTTGACGCGCATGTGGCGGTTTTTTGTACATATTGGTGATACTGTAATTTTAAAATGTTTCAGCTGCCGAGAATGGTGGATCTTTGCTTTGAATGCTAATATTTCGGAGATCAGGGAGCAGAGACAACGTTCTACCTGGGAGTTCGCATTACATCGGGCCCAAGATGCAGTATCTTACACTGACATGTATTATAGCAAGTTGAAGGGGGAACCACTATCTACTGCAGAGCAGGTATTTAGATTTGAATCTTCTTATATTTGATTTGTTTCATCTTCTCAAATTTAAAATCTGTTCTAGTTTAGAAACATCTTTAGTTTTACTGCAGGCCATTTTCACTGAACAGACTGTCTTTTAACCATAACTGAGTTTTTAATGCTTGAAACCTGGGCTTGTGGGAGGTGTGTGCAGCAGGATTCTTGTGGTTTTCTTTTGCTATGCAAAAAGCTGTCTGTTTTTTTGAGCTGTAACTGGTTTTCACCAAAAATAGCAGTAACTTTCATAGAATGCTCATGTCAGTCTGTGACATGCTTTCTTAACTCGTGTTCTCTGTAGACTGAAAAAGTGTTTAAATATCAGAAGTGTGTCAGGTCACCCATTATGGTTGGGGACATAATGTGGGAAAAACTGTGTCTACCTGACAGTGTGTTTGGGGGTGCTTTATTGTTTTTTTGGTTTTACCCAGTTGATTTTAGGGAGGGAAAGTGCCCCTAATAATGAACCTGTGTCCTACTTCAGAAGGAAAAAACCCTATGAACTAAAATTAGCTGCTTTTTATAATTAGCTGCTAGGTGTATTGAGACTTTTTTGTTAAATCAGTTCAGGGCACCATGTACCTCACCTTAATTACAGGTGTGATTCTACTGATACTTTAAGTTGTATGTAATCATTATTTGTATTGTTTAGACATGAACTGTAGGAGTAGGTCAGTGTACTGGAAATTCTATAGTACCTGGCAAAGCAGGAGACTTCTGCCTTCGTATAGTGCGTATTGTCTTCAGCAGAGCTGTGAAATGTAACAAGGGCAGTGCCATTGGACTAGAAAAATGCCTTTTGCTTTATTCTTCCGTGATATTTTTTTTTAGACTTGGGTGGTGAATCATAAGCTTCCACAAACAACTTCTTAATCAGTAGAAAGAAGGTGACATGTCCAAGTAACTGAATATAAATACTACGTTGTCCTAATTTATACAGTTCATTTCCTCTGCCTTCTTTACTCAAGATAGAAGCTGTTTTTTTGCCAGCTAAGCTAGTAATTCTGTAAAATCAGGTTCTTTTCCATGGCTTGAATTATGTGGTGCAGACCTTGCTTCTGATGCATGATAGGAGGATATAGTTGGGCAAGGAATTTTTACCATGAAAAGTCGTAAAATAATGTATGTTACAATGCAAGTAAACTTTATTTGTAATACGGGGGAATGTCATTGTTACAGTTGCCCACATTCTGTTTACTTCCAATATGCTTAGGCACTTACATACTATTATTAATGCCACGCTAGTTTTTTCTGTGAATCTGTAATTTACTCAGTGCAGAGATGTTTGACATGCTTGTAAACGAGGTGCCATATTCTTTCAGTGCAGTTACTTTACCTTTTTTGTCTTTTCAGGCAGAAATGCATCGTATTGAGGATGAGCAAACTTATGAAGAGTTGAAGATACTGTATGAGATAGTTCATGATAAATTTCATGACCTAGCTGAGGTGAGCAACATTCTGCATACAGGGTAATATTTGGAATCTTTAAGTGAATTATTCTGAGGTATTGTGCTCTGTTTCACTGGAGACCATTAGCATGTATTTGTTTTGATACAGAAGTGTGGCATTAATGCTACAGTTGCAAACAGTGCTCAGTTCCTCCAATTTTTGTTGTTGTATGACTTGCACACTGGAATCTTTTGCCTAGTCATATGATGATCTTCCTCAATAATATCTGTGCCAAAATTCCTAGGGCATGTACTCTTCAGCTTAAAAACAGAGAACATAAATAAGGGCCTATAACGAGTATTTTCACAGAATAAAGATATGACAGAAGTGAGCCTCATGTAAATGGCTTTATGGGCAAACTTCATAAAATATGAACTAATCTCTTAACAGTACAATGTTGTGTGTCTTTCAAATAAAGCTGCTAAAATTTAGGGCTGTGTTTTATAGTGTCAAATGACTACTTATTTGGTTTAGTCTTTCTAGACTAAGATTTAAATAATGCCTTATGGCTTTATATATGAATATGCATCGGTTAACTAAGGTATGTCTGTTATTTCTTTACCACTGCTCTCCTAATAGGCTACATATTGATTGAAAATATCACTGCTGGTATACTGAAGAGTGCTGAGCAAATAATAGATGGAATTGTGTTTTTATTGTGACTTTTTTGTACACTTGTGATATTTTTTATCAGTAGTAATGTATATTTCTTCAACGTTCAAACGTAGAGTGTTAAAGAGCCATTGCCTGATTGCCCTGGAGGTTCCCCTACAGCAGAATCTGCACATGGCAGTAGCACGGGAATGCTGCAGTATCTTCAGTCTTGGTTTCCTGGCTGGGGAGGTTGGTATGGATATGCACAGCAAACATACGAAGGAGAACCTTTTGAAGGGCTGCTGCCAGACCCAAAGGAACAGTGGAATCCAGAAGACATACTAGGTATGGGAATAGAGGGTTTTCTGGGTTTTTTTGAGGCTGCTAATGCTACCATAGTTAAATATCTGTTAAAGGTGAATAGAACCAACTCTTTGGTTCTGTACTGTAAAAAGATTATGTTTGTCAACGTATGTGCCTAAGCAGATCCTCTCTAAAGCTTAATATCCTGTTAAAAAATCTCAGTTCCTGGTGTACCTGCTTACCTCTAAAGCGATACCTGGAATACATTTGCTTCTGGTATTATAGATATTTATGGGAAAGAACATTGGGACTTTTTCTGTTCAGGTGGGTGGGAGTCATGTACCGTGCTGTGACTGGATATAACATTGACAGTGCTG
This sequence comes from Rhinoptilus africanus, assembly GCA_013400135.1. NCBI lineage: Eukaryota > Metazoa > Chordata > Aves > Charadriiformes > Glareolidae > Rhinoptilus > Rhinoptilus africanus. The sequence continues at coordinate 361,202 of VXBO01014183.1, forward strand.
GGTTATTGGGGTCTTCATAAATTTAGATTTACATTACCTGAATTGAAATAGAAGAGTTCTAAAGAATAGTGAGTTTTGTTAAGGAAGGAGGCATATCTGCTTTATCTTTTTGTTTCTGTTTTCCTCCCCTAGAGCTGGGGAAGTTGTTATTTTCAAATTCAGAGAAAGTTTTTTGCTCTTTTGTAGCCATCCAGAAACTTGACTTACTTAATGTGTTGGTTTGTTGTTTTGATTTTTTTAATTAGGTGCAGACGAATTTTTTGATCCTGCTGCAGATGCTTCTAGCATGAATACCTTTACAAAGAGAGATCATGTTTTTGCTAAACTAAATCTACAGTTGCAAGGTGGCTCTTTCACTCTGTTGCATAAGAAGAAGAAGGTGGTGCATGCTGAGGAGACTGCGTTTATGCAGCTGGAGTTTTCAGGTATTAAGTCAGTTTCTGTTCTTTCTCAAAAACAACCAGAGCTTAGTCTGCCTTCAGACCTTCCTTTGATTATTTTTTTAAAATTCTTTAAATTACTATGCTGAAATAAAGTTCAAAATGAAAACATGAAAACAGCCTGTGGAAATTGATATATCAAATGAAAGTAAGTTTTATCTCTTCAGATATGTGAATGATTTCAACATAGAAATCTAATTATAGACGTTGTTATGTGTGGAAGGAAGACCACTATAGAAGTACTTGCTTCATAATTATTGTAATATAGTCGAAATTTCCATGCTGAATTTGTTTAGTAGAAATAAATATGTATAAGCACTTCCAAAAGAATCATTTGTTGAATGATTTTTTTTATCTGTAAAATTTAAATATAACCTATGCTGTGTCCTAAAATAATTAAAAGCATTTTATGTATTTTTATTCCAGGTGTAAAGATCTTAGCAGAATCCCTTCCTCGCAGAAATTCGTCCCTTCTCAGAGTTCAGCTTGGTGGTCTTTTTCTGAGGGATTTGGCAACAGAAGGGACCATATTTCCTGTTCTTGTTTTCCCAAATCCTGTAGGTGAAAAAACCTCTTAAGTTACTATGTAGGATGCATAATTATTTATGAAAATAATTATATTCCAAAACTCAACATATGTTTTCCTTGGTTTGTGTCTTATCCCAGAAAGAGAACACAAAAATCTCGAAGAAGAATTTCCACTTGTTGAACGTAGTTTTCCCCTCCCTTTCCCATGATCTTTCATAGAACCCTTGGTTGTTCGCTCTGTATGCTTTTAACTTTAACATTACAGTTATCTGTGTGGGAAGAAAACAATTCAGCGAACAATATTTTATTTTTGGAACATTCAGCATTGTTGCTTGATCAGTGATTGTTCTTTTTCATAAAGTTTGTTGGTCCAAGTAAGGTTTTATTTCTCCTGTATACTGTTACACTAAAAGCAGAAATACTTTTAGTATTTCTAAATTTTTTGTCTTCCTAATGAATTGATGAAAAGACTGCAAATATCTCTTCTGAGCAAACAAAATGTGAATCTAATTCCATGAGAACTCCCCGTGTATTTTGGACTTTGTAATTTGTAGAGAACCAACTGACATTTGCACTTTAAACCTCAGTCTGTCTGCTACATGAACAGATAGTGTTAGCTTCTTAGTCATACTTCCCTCTCTTGCTTGATTACATCAAGGAAAAAATGCATATAATAATCGCAGGCTATACGTATAGTGCACTTATAAAGTGACCATAAGACTAATTCAGAAAAAACTTTTATGCTTATATCAGATATCGTGGTTGATTTTGTCTAAACAATCTTTCTTTTGAATTCTTATCAGCAAAAAGAGGTTGGCTGCATGTCTTCCTTTGGACTCCAAAGTATGTCCTCAGAAATGACTAATCAGAACACTGGTAAAGATTTCATTTTATGTTTAATGATAACAAGTGTATGAGATAATTCCTGCAAAACAGAAATTTCAAAACTGAGTGCCTAAAGTTTGAATTAATGAAAATGCTTATTGCAAATAGTAAAGATAAAATCATAGAAGCTTTGTTCAGACGTAAGGATGCAAGTTGACTTGATAGGAAGTGAGTAAGGAAAAATGTATTTCAAGACAGTGGGAGCTGCACTTGCTCTTTGTCTTGGTTTAAAAAGAGAATAAAAATTGTTAGGAGTTCATCATCAAGACCCCAGTTCTGAAAATGTTTTTGTATATACAAATGTTGAATTCTGTTGATTGTAGAAGTTGATTGTATGACTAGTTTTTCTGTCACTAAAGAATTTTCAGACAGGTACTACTTTCCTAGTAGTACCAATTAAAAATTAGTTATTAAATTCTTTGGGGTTTGTTTTTTGCTTTTGTCCATTTGGATTTTTTTACAACTGCTTTTTGTAACTTATTTTTTATTCAGTTGCAGATCCGAATGCCCCAGTGTTTGAGATGCTCTATGAAAGAAATCCAATCCACAGCAATTTTGAGAGGCGCCTGGAAGTCAGTACCAGACCTCTAAATATTATTTACAATCCACAAGCCATTAAGAAAGTAGCTGACTTCTTCTACAAGGGAAGGGTTCATACCTCAGGTTAACATTTAATGTGTTTTTTTGGTGGGGTTGGTGGTTTATATCTTTGATATATCTTATCTTTGGTTTTTATTTATTTTCATTCTTAGAAATACAAAGCACTAATCAAAGAATCTCCACTTTAAATTCAAATTAAGCAACACTCTGAGTCTTGCTCGGAGCCCATCCAACCTGACCGTGAATATTTCCAGGGATGAGGCGTCTGCCACCTCTCTGGGCAGCCTGGGCCAGTGTTTCACCACCCGCAGTGTAAAAAATGTCTTCCTTGTATCTAGTCTAAATCTGCCCTCTTGATTTAAAAGCATTGCCCTTTGTCCTATTGCAACAGGCCCTGCTAAAAAGTTTATCCCTGTCTGCCCTGGAGCCCCTTTAGGGACTGGAAGGGGCTCCAAGGTCTCCCCGGAACCTTCTCTTCTCCAGGCTGAACCCCCCCAGCTCTCTCAGCCTGTCCCCACAGCAGAGGGGCTCCAGCCCTCCCAGCATCTCCGGGGCCTCCTCTGGACCCACTCCAACCTGTTGGAGTCCCTGCCCATGGCAGGGGGTTTGGACTAAGTGACCTTTAAAGGTCCATTCCAACCCAAACTATTCTATGGTTCTATGGATGAGTTTTTTTTTTTTCATACTTTGTTTATAATTACATTTGTTTGGGCAGACTCATGACACTTCTACTTTAAAATTGCAAGTTGCTGTAATACCACGTGAGGAATATTCATGCTGCCTAAATTAAAATGCATAAATAAGGAGGCCTGTTTCTGTTACGTCTCCTTGAAATTGATGGAGGACAACAGGTTTTTTAAGAGGACAATTAAAAGCAGAGTGTTTTACTGCTAAAATTTAAAGTAGATCTTTTCTTTCTTCTCTTTTTTTTTTCCTGATTTAGTAACATAGGAACAAAATTGTACCTAATCTGTTTTATATCTGTCGTGCAGGTTTTGGATATCAATCTGAGTTAGAGGCAAGAGTGGCTGAAGCTGCCAGAAGACAGTACAACAAGCTGAAAATGCAGACAAAAGCTGAAATCAGGCAAACTATTGATCGTTTACTAGTAGGAGACTTCATTGTAAGTTTTTGCTCCCAAAATGCTTATGTAGGCTTTTTTGCCGGATGTTTTAGGACTTGAAGCTCTAAAGAGTGAGGGTTTTCTGTTCATTTGTGTGGAGTTCCTTTTAAGAAAGTGAGGAGTTTTACATGTGTTATTGTAGTACTCCTTTTGATGTCAAACAGTCTGGTTTTGTGGTGCAGACCTGTTGTAAATAATGGCAGAATAGTATTTTTCTATTCTTGACCCCACTACTGAGATGACTTCATGCCAGTTTATTGACTCCAGTGTGCATTGGAGCTTTGTTGTGTCAAACTGCCTAAACTTGCATGTAACGTATTTAAAGATTGTATTCAAATTAAAAAGTTGTTCCACCTTTATTTGTTTTTTCTTATTCTTCCAAGTAATATTAGTATATGTATCAGCATCATTGATCCCTAACTTTGGAGTTAGCTATATTGATGCAAGATAGTTGTTCTATATAATTTTCAGTAAACTGAAAAAAATATTTGTTCTGAAAAAATAATAGTTTGATGTTTGATAAAACAGTCTAGTGCATGTTGTGTTTATGGATAGCCTTGACAAGGATTTATCTGATACAATGTCATGTAAAAGGTGGATGCCTTCTCTCAGCTTGGAGATGGGGAGTCCCTCTGGAGAGGGCTATGATAGCACAGGGTGTTTCACCTGCTGAAAATGTCACTTTGTAATGGGAGTCTGTTGTTTAACGAGCTGCCAAACTTTAGTACGGCTGAAGAGGTTAGTGCTTCAGATGAAAAAGCAGCTAACTAGATTGATTTGTTTGACACGGCTTTTTTTTGTATGTGAGGGGAAACTTTCTTATGGGCTATTATATCTTTTTTCTTATCTTTCAGGAAAACAGCAAAAGCTGGACCGTGTGCCTTGATATTTCTGCCCCTCAGGTGATCTTTCCTGATGATTTCAAATTTGTGGATCCAGTGTTAGTTGTCGTAGATTTGGGAAGAATATTACTTACCAATTCTCAAGGTACAGTCTAGAATTATTGCAGCTTTCCTTTTCTTTCCACCTTCTCCCAGAAACCCTTTTGTGTAGAAAGTAGAGATGTGTTAAGATTATTTCTCCTATATATGCATAGTGTTTCACATAATAATTCTGCTATTATCAGTAATTTTTTAATTAAGATGGATATACAGTTTTAAAAATAACAGGGGAGGAATGGTGTGGTTTTTTGATTTTTGTTGGGGGTTTAGGGTTCTTTTGGGATTAACTTTTAAATTAAAGGCTCCCCTGTGGTATCTGTGTCAGGCGCTTTGCCATAGATACGATTTTGGATATGGTCAGGTAATGATGGGAAATGTCCAGGGAGGGGAGAGAATGCTTTTGTTTATTTGTTTGTTTACTATTAATTTTTTAATCCACAGAGGAATCTAAAAGGAGTGCAGATACTTGTTCTTCAGAAGTCAATGAATTGAGTGATGAGGAATATAAAACACCACTTGCAACTCCTCCCAATACTCCGCCACCGGAATCTAACACTAATAGTGGCATCAAAATGTCTGAATTTACTGGAGTAGAAATAAGTGAAGAGCAGCTACAAGCACACTTAATGAGTAAAAAAATGTATGAGAGATACACACTTTCATTTCTGGACCTTCAGATCATGGTGGGCCGAGTGAAAGACAACTGGAAACACGTCCAAGATAGTGATGTGGGTCCAACTCATGTGGTAGAAAAATTCAACGTTCACCTGCAGCTGGAGCGCAGATTGATATACACATCTGACCCAAAATACCCAGGGGCTGTCTTGTCTGGCACTCTGCCAGACTTGAAAATTCATATCAATGAAGACAAAATACTGGCTCTGAAGAACTGTTGTACGCAGCTGAGTACGTCTGAAACTAAGTCTTCTGATGCCCTACATTTAGGGAAAGACAAAATTTTTGCAGAGGTAGACCAGCTTGGCAGTTTGCATGATTCTGTAATGAATCTAACACAGAGCGTTGTGATGCTGGAGCAACATACCAGGGAAGTTCTTGTTGAATCTCAGCTGCTTTTGGCTGAATTCAAAGTAAACTGCATGCAATTGGGTGTTGAAAGTAATGGACGATACATCTCTGTACTCAAGGTTTTTGGCACCAATGCCCATTTTGTGAAAAGGCCGTATGATGCGGAAGTGTCCCTGACTGTCCATGGCCTGTTACTGGTTGATACTATGCAAACATATGGAACAGATTTTGATCTTTTGATGGCTTCTCATAAGAATCTGAGTTTTGATGTGCCAACAGGAAGTCTTCGAGACAGCAGGGCTCAGTCTCCAGTTTATGGACCATATGATGCACGCCCCATTGATGTAGCTGGTTTGGCAGAGAGATGCACTACAGCCTCAAATATTTCATCTGCTAACAATGGAAAAAATCAGGAGTCCCTGATAAAATTAGAGTATCAGTTTGTGAGTGCCGAATGCCCATCGATGAATTTGGATAGCAGTCTGCAGGTGATCTCTGTACAGGTGAACAACCTGGATATCATCCTTAATCCAGAGACTATTGTTGAATTGATTGGGTTTCTCCAGAAATCTTTCCCAAAGGAGAAAGAAGATTCTAGTCCTCCACCCTTAATAGCAGATTTGGAAAGAGATTGGAGGGAACAGGAAACCTTCCAGTCTACTTATGCACAGAATACAGAGGTAGCAGTTGATATTCACTGGTTAAATATACTCCTCCTCAGGACAGTTGGCATGACAAACGGAGAAAAATATGGCAGAAAAATTGCAACAGCCAGTATAGGTGGGACCAAAGTCAATGTCTCCATGTGTAATAAATTTGATGTAAATGGCTCTCTTGGATGCCTTCACCTTATGGACCTAACACAAGATAGTGTTAAGAACCAGTATGTTGTCAGCATAGGGAATCCAGGGAGGTATGAAGATCTTATTGGAGATGTGGATTACTTAGAGTCTTTATTCTTTAGGCTTGATGATGGAAATAGCCTTCCAGATGCTTTAAGTTTCACTTTTACAGAAAGGTCGAAAGAGGAATGTTCTCTCAACCTCAAAATGGCCTCCTTACACTATAACCACTCGGCTAAATTTTTGAAAGAACTGACTTTGTCAATGGATGAATTGGAAGACAATTTCCGCAGCATGTTGAAAACTGCAGCTTCAAAAGTTACTACAGTCTTGGCCACTAAAACTGCCGAATACAGTGAAATGGTTTCGTTGTTTGATACAACACCACGATCAAGAGATGTTGCCAACTTGGAAGATAATGAAGGCTATGCATTAGGATCACAGTCTCTCAAAACGGATACTATTAAGCTTATATTAAATGTAAACATTGAATCACCAATTGTCTCAATACCTCGAAAGCCTGGTAGCTCTGAACTGCTTGTAGGTCATCTAGGACAAATATCTATTCAGAATTTTGTACCAGGAGAAGATGAATCTACAAGTGATAGACTGCAAGTTGAAATTAAAGATATTAAAATGTATTCTTTAAACAGCAGTCAATTTATGAACAAGAAGGAGGCTGCAAGTGAAATATCTCGTGGGCTGCATTCTTCTTCAGGTCCTGCTAGTATTAATAGCCAGGAAGAACCCCTATTTACTCGTCATGACTTCTTTGAATCGTTACATAAAGGCCATGGTACGTAATCAGAGGACTCTTGATTATTTTAATATGAGTAGTAGATGGTACTAAAAATGTGTGTTAACCATAGGTCTGATTGTACTGTCTCACCCATCCTTCTGACATACACTGCTCAGTTTTAATTACAACGGACAAGTTACATTATTTATATTCACTTTTTGTCTCCTAAGCAAAACCTCAGTAGTGCCTTTCATGCAGAAATTTTAACAAAACATAGCCATATCTACTTATTTTAGCATTGTTAAGAGATTCTGAGCAAGTGAAATAGCTACTATGTTATCTCTGCTGTACAGTCTTTATATGATAATCAGTTCACTTGTAATAATGTTTCTTTGAATTTCATTTTCTCTTAACAGCTTTTCACATTCTGAACAACACAACTATCCAATTTAAATTGGAAAAGATACCATTGGAGAGAGATTTGGATTTAACTTTTCCTCTGAGTAATGAAGACTTTGAAATATCAAGCATTATGAAGATTGAAGGGAAATTTGTGAACCCTCTTCAGGTATAGCAGTGTGGATTTTCCACTACCAATATAAAAGTACCCCCCTGCATAGAAGATAAGTACAGAAGAATTGCTTTGATTCAGCTTTGCATAGTACTTTTTTATGGATTTTTTTTTACGTGTGGCCGAACTTAAAATTTCTCTGGTTTGAAATTATTTCCACTTGTGAGTTTTAAAATATATATACTGATTTTTATTAAGATAGAGAACTCTAACGTGGTGATTTTTTCTTTTTTCTACATTGTAGGTGGTGTTAGCAAAACATGTGTATGAACAAGTCCTTCAGACTCTGGATAATTTAATTTACAGTGAAGACTTGAACAAGTTTCCAAGCACTTCTGTATCTTCAACTGGTCAGAGTTCTCCTTCAGCATCACTTCATAGTACAGGCACAGAATTCACAAGTGAACGGAAGGAAAATGGCCTATTCAGCCATTCTAGTTTTAATTCTGTTCCAAACAAGTCGTTAGCTATCAGGGAAACAAAATCTTTTACTCAGATTCAAGCAAATTTTCGAATCTCCGAGCTCCAGGTTCAGTTAAGTGGTGATCTTACCCTTGGTGCACAAGGCCTTGTCAGCCTTAAGTTTCAGGATTTTGATGTTGAGTTTGCTAAAGATCATCCTCAGACTTTGTCTATTCAGATTGCCTTGCGGTCTCTGCTAATGGAAGATCTTCTGGAAAAAAACCCAGATTCCATGTATAAGAATCTCATGGTGTCCCGTGGAGCACCCAAGCCATCCAGTTTAGCACATAAGGAATATCTTTCACAGTCTTGTCCCTCGGTATCCAACGTAGAATACCCAGATATGCCACGTTCACTGCCTTCCCATATGGAAGAAGCACCTAATGTCTTTCAGCTATACCAAAGACCAGTTTGTGCCTCTCGTAAGAAGCAAAAAGAAGATACTGATTCTGAGTATCCTCTGACTCCACCTCCTTCTCCAACAGCAGACAGATCCAAGTTGCCCTGTGGAAAAAGTAACTTTGATGATTCATTAGTTCATATCAATATATTTCTAGTGGATAGGAAACACCCTGAATTTTCTTCTCACTATAACAAAATTAACCGTAGTGTAGATGTTGATTTTAATTGTCTAGATGTCTTAATAACTTTGCAAACTTGGGTAGTCATACTGGATTTCTTTGGGATTGGATCCACTGCTGATAACCATGCTATGAAGCTGCAACCTGAAGATACTCAGCAGGCAATCAAATCAGAAATAAATACCTTGTCAGCTTCTCCAGCCCAAGAGCCTGTAAACACTAAGCTGGATCTGAAGGTATACTTGAGATGCAAAATAGTAATTGGATTGTCTGTCATAAAACGTCTGGTTTTATAGAAACTTAAGGTGACATTTAAATCAACTGTTCTATATTCTAGTGAGGAATGTGCATAAATTGAGAAACCGTAGATTTAAAGAGTGGGTTGATGTAGTTAAAAAGTGCAGACCTGCCTTGCTTTGTGACCCTCCTTAGACACAGGCGTGCCACTTGAAGGGAGGCTGGAGTAGGATGCTCTATGTTCATCCAGTGGAGCTCTCACGGGGAGAATTTGACACCCAGCCCCCCCACCCCATGCCCCATCCCGTCTGTTCTGTGCCCAAAATGTAAGTCTTGCGGGCAGTGACTGCTACTTCCCTGGGGTAATGCAGGGCACAGGCTAAATGTCTGTTATCTCTTAAATGATAGGATTGCTGCAATATTAAAGACTGACATACTGAAATTGGCACTTTGCTGTTCTAGGTACTATGGAGTTTATTTTTTTTAAAAAAATATATACTTTTATAAATATATATACACATCTATGTCTATACATATATATGTATAAACATGTATTTTAAAAAAAATAATTATGTGTATATATATATGTAGTCTTTGTACAAAGGTCCTGCAGCCTAACTTAAAAATGACAAGTCTTGAAAGAGAAAAGGACGAAGATAACAGTGCTAGGATTTGTTATGACATGATCATTCTAAGTTGCTTGGGAGACCCATTAATGTGCAAACAAGGAAGTAAATAGGTTGCTTTCTTCCAGTGTCTCCCAGTCAGATAATTCTTGTTTGCCGTTTGTGTGTTACAGTGCAATTGTCTTTAAAAAAAACTAACAAGAAGTTCCAGCTATGAAGTCATATTGTTTAATACCAACCTGTTCCTTTTTGTTTGACCAGGTCCACTCTTTATCTCTAGTACTGAATAAGACAACCAGTGAGCTTGCTAAAGCCAGCGTGTCAAAACTTGCAGCTCACATGGAAGTGATTGGTGAGTAGATGGGAGGGCTAAGGTTGGGTGCAGTTTAAAACACAAGGAGGTGTGCACCGGAGCTGTGATTTGAAATGCTTTTCTTTTGGTGCTCGTTGGGTGGTTTGTGTGTTTGTTTCCTGAGGAAGGTGCGCATTCTCTTCCCACTGCTTCTTCCTCTGCTCTTTCAGGCTTGATTTTAAATCCTCGCATCCCTCCCGGTTGTCAAACCCTTGATTGTTTTTCCTGAGATTGGCTAGGATTTTAATACTTCACTTTCACAGAGCAGAACAATAGTGTATATTACTGTTTTAGAGAAAAAAGTTCTGAGTTTTCGCAAATCAGAGTGCTGTGATCACATTGTGTACCTAAAGCATACCGTTATGTTTAGGTTAATATAATCTTTGTAGCAGAAAGAGGAGATTTGCTTTGAATGTGAGGTTTAATGGTTGATGGGATGTTACTTATTTAGTTACTTGTAACAGGTTTATAGAAGAACTAATAGAAACTTTTGGGGTTTAGCAACTCATCTGTGTTTGAGGATCCTAATTGTCTGTCTTTTGTTTTGCAGAGGGAGATTTAGCCCTGCAAGGAAGTATTGGAAGTATGTCCTTAAGTGATCTTACAGCTCATGGAGAATTTTACAGAGAACGTTTCACTACAAGTGGTGAAGAAGCACTTATTTTCCAAGTCTATAAGTATGAATTTAAACTTCTTGTTACTTGATATTAACACCATTAGGACCCCACCCCTCCAAAACCGAAACCAAACAACTGTCAGGTCGGCATGATTCTGCTCTGGACACTTGTGACTTAAACGACACTTTGGACATTTTCAGTTGTAAATTTAGGATTTTTGCTTTTCTTTGTCCTGCAATGTACATGGCTTATTAGGAAAAATAGTTTTTTATTTCCCTCTAAAGCTGTTCTTCAAAGTATTTAGGTGATGGTTTGTTCCTAGATAAAATAGTATATGTATTTTAAAAGTTGGAAGAGGTTTTCAGCTGATTAAATATATCTTTCGTTGCTCCTTAATTTTGGAATTAAAGGTTTGCTTTTGTCATAGTGTACTCGAAGTCCTTCAGCTTTGTGTAAAGCAGTACTTCTTATCCTGTGAAGTTTCATGGTTTTCCACCCCTTCCTCCACCCATCAGAAGTAATCAGATTAGAAATCATCCAAGTAATGTTATGGAACTAATTTCAAATGTAACAACACACTGATTCGGGGTTGAATCTATGTATTATCCTGCAGTAGAGTACTTGCAAGCTACTGTTCAGATGTATAAAATCACCAAAGGTGTCAGATGTAGAGCTTAGAGGTACATCCTGAATGTAGAATTTTCCTGTTTGCTGAATTAAAACTCAGTAGCACTTTAATATATGTCATTTAGGAATAATTAATAGAAAACCACTTTTTCATATCTATAATTGAAATAGTTTTCATTTCTGTACTGTGAACATCAGTTAAATCCTCTGTATTGTTAACTTTGAATGCAAAAAAATAACACTATTTGTAAAATGTAGCTAAGATAGCTAAATTTTATTTTCAACTTTTATCATAGATATGGGAGGCCAGATCCATTGCTGCAGAGGGAGTGTGATATTCGTGTCACTCTACGAATGGCATCTGTTCAGTACGTGCATACTCAGCGTTTCCAGGCAGAGGTGGTGTCTTTCATCCAACATTTTACTCAACTTCAAGATGTCTTGGGGCGGCAAAGAGCAGCGATTGAAGGACAAACAGTATGTCTGGGTTTTTTCTGTTCTTTCCTAGCCTTCTTTTGGAAGTTGAAGTGAAGTATAAAATTTATGGTAGTGCATCAACTCAATGAGTTGAAATGATGGGAGGTTATAGAGTTCTGGTATTAGTGGAGATGGCTCATACTCATCTTGTAGTGAAAAGACCTTATTTAGGATGATTCTGCTGCTATTTGAGAGTGTAGAATACCAAATTAGCAAAATACTTGACACTTTGGCACCCGGATCCTGCTGTATGCACTGATACAGGTGTTTTCATGTCTTTGTGATGCTGGACAAACAAGGCTCAAGATTTTATCTTGCCTTTTCCTCAACTGTTTGCCAGGTAGTTACAATACCCAAATAAGGACAACCAAGTGAGAAGTCCTTCTGTTCTACTCAGGTTTATGTCTTTGATTAAGTGTGATGGCTGGTAGACTGAGAAAATCAGATGCTGAACTTCAGTCATAGCCTATTTTGTGCAAAACCTACTGTGGGAGGGTTTAGTATAGTTAATAGTAATAGTCTTGTTTAAAAAGTGGCTTCTCATAATTGGAAGAAAGACAGTTTATACTTGCATATATTAAAATACTTCGTTGTGTATCAGCTAGGATGCTTGAATCTGATTTTGGAACATGTTCTAAATTATATTTTTTACCATAAGGAATTCTTCTTAAGTAGTCTTTTCTTTAAGTCATAGTGTCTGTTATGCCTCTTAGTTCAGTGGGGACCCCTGATGGCTGCACCTGTTTTACAGCTGTGTGCTCTCTGCATCATTGTCCCTTTTAACTAGCCTTTGTTCTCTGCCTAAAACAAGAGCTCGAGTTCTTCTCTTTTTTGTATAAGATTTTATCAAGTCTTAATTTTGTAAATCAAGGAATAGTGTTCCTGAATTCAGTACTAATCAGTGTGATATAATCACCCCACTCCTGTATTTTTTTTTAATCAATTTTTGCTCTTCTCAGGTACGAGATAAAGCACAGCGAGCCTCGCGAGTTCTTCTTGATATTGAGGCTGGTGCTCCTGTTCTGCTTATACCTGAAAGCTCAAAGTCTAACAGCCTTATTGTAGCTAATCTTGGAAAACTAAAAGTCAAGAACAGATTTCTGTTTGCGGGTATGCCGGGTACTTTTTCATTAAAGAACAAGGTAAGAACATTACTTCTTAATATTTAGCAGCTTGTGGTTTTTCTAGTTCTTGTGCATTTTATTTCTGTATAAAAATGGTAAATGATTCTTACATTTGACTTTATATTTACACTTTGTAGTACTAGTAGGGAAACAGTCCCTGGCAGTGTGCTGTGCACGCTCCTGGGTCTGGTCCAATCTGCCGCTGATCGTGCCCAGCTGTGCCCTCCTGCACCAGGGCTTGTGTTCAGGCCCTTCAGGGCAGAGCCTGGGGGAGGCTGCTCTGGGGAACTCACTAGAACTGCCCTTGTTAGGAAGCAGGACCCAGCGGGGTGTTCACCTGGATGTGGGAGCATAGCAGACTGTCAGCTAACCCTGTTGGTGGCTGCTTCAGCTCTTCGCCGAACAAAATTTCAACAGCGTGAGTAGCAGGAAATAGAGATCTGTGTTGGCTAAGAGTTGCTGGAACACACTGAATTGGTTTTAATTTCTTTTTTTTTTTTCTGCTCTTAATAGAACTGAGCGTGTGTCGTTGCTTTTATTAGGTGAAACCTAATGAAAGGTTTCCAGCAAAGGCTAGGCACAGGGCCGGGAGTAGTTTGTGTTGCTGTTGAGAGATGTGGCCACAAAATTTGGGATAACGAAGATCTATCTTGGAGGGCTTCTATATCTAACCTGTGGAACAAAATAGGTAGTTGTTCTGGGAACCTCCTAATCCCATTTTAAAGGGGAGCAGAAATTAGGTGGACTAAGTTGCTCCAGCACTTTTGTGGTGTGTCTTTACTTTAAGGAATTATTGGACTGTAATATTGAGTGGTCTTGTGTAATCTAGTGTGCTGATTTATTTAAAGGTTTGTAAGTGGTAGATTCCAAAGTTAATGTTAGAAGTTAAAGGATGTGTGCATAGTAATTGTATTTCAACTTAAAAATACTGTGTTATGCAGCACTGAAGAAATTTGGGGGTTTGAAATGGGATCGGGTGGGGATTTGGGTTTTTTTGTTCGTTTTTTTTTTTTTATTTTTTTATCTGTCCTATGTTTATTTTTGAGGATCTGATTTTACAAGGCAATGCATACAAGGATCCAGTTTTATTTGAGGTATTTCACATCTTTATAGTAATATTCAGGTGCTCCTCATTCATTTAAAAAAAAGGAAAATTTCTTATGGAATTTAGCACTTTAGAAGTTCCTTTATGCTTTAAAAATTATGTTTCTGTTCTAGAGACTTTGCTGAATTCTGTAAGAATTGGATTTAAATTTGTTGTGGTGTGCTTTTTATGCATGTCTGAGGAGCTGTTAATTTGGATTTCTTGCATAAATTCATAGATTTATAGGTGATGTGATGATTTTTCTTTGCATGTACTTTTCAGTCTTTTCTTTGCAGTATAAATTTAAACATTAATGTCTTCAAATTTTTAATCTTAAAATCCTTGATCATGGCCGCAATTAATTTTCCCATTGAATAGTATTTAAAAACCAGATAAGGCAAGTAAGATTAATAATTAAAAGCAGAAAGAAAAGTTTATGAGTAGGGATTGTACGGTGACATCAGGAGCTGGATACAGAAAGATGGGAAATGGCAGTAACAAAGCTGCGGTCGTGGGTAAAGTGAGCGATCCCAGAGAAAGGGGCAAGTGGATCACTAGACCCAGATGAGTGTTACTTGCTAGGGCATGTGAAGCTCAGTAGAACTGAAATATGAGTTTAATAAATTTAAATCATAACGGAGTAAATGAACCCTGATATTGGCTTCAGGGTATAAAGGTGCTGTGTAAACCTGCTCCACTAGATAAGTTTTTGGGAGAACTAATTCCTAACATTGATGTGACTATTTTACTAGCGAGCTATACCTTTTGCAGGTTTTTGATGGTAGGCAGCATCATGAAGGTGGAAAAGCTTGTAAGATTTCCAATGGGGAAATGTCTAAATGTTATACGTCAATATAAATGAGCTTTTCTTTTTTCACCTGTGGGGATTTTAAGGAGGGTAGGGATTGATTCTGTCTTAAACTTAGCTACTGCAGAAAAATTTTAGGGCACATTTTGGTATGATGACTGAAGTATTTAAAGTACATAAAATGATATCTTCATGTATATACGTGTTCACATTTTCTCATAAAATACTAAGTTGCAGACATGATCTTGCAGAAATCATGGCATGTGTTTTCATCATGTGAAGATGTTCTGGAAAACAGCTTTAAGTATTTAACAAGAAATGTGTGGTATCTTGACAGTCTTGCCCCTTTCTTTTGTCTTAATTTCATTTACATGGTTTTCTTTTCTTTGTTTTGTGCAAAACCCACTGATTTTGAATAAAATTAGGCTGCCCAGGGAGGTGGTGGAGTCTCCGTCTCTGGAGACATTCAAAACCAGCCTGGACGTGTTCCTGTGCCCCCTGCTCTAAGGTGGCCCTGCTCTGGCAGGGGGGTTGGACTAGATGATCTACTAAGGTCCCTTCCAACCCTATGATTCTGTGATTCTGTAATGTCTCATTGAAAAGATTTCACAGCTATTTTGAAAATGTTGGTGAAATAAATGTTTTATAAAAGAAAATTTTTAGTCTACTGTTATAGGAAAAAAGCTTGGTTGTCTTTCTACGGTAAAAGATAGTGTTATTCAAATAAAACATTTAGGTTTTTGACGCGAATTTGTTGCAGCTTTAACCATGGTGAATCAGTTACTTGGAATTTAAATTACAGATCTATTGTTAATTACAAAATTGCTTTCATTAGCAGGATTCGGTTCAATTTTCGTCTCCTGTGGGAACCCCAAAACATAGCATGAAGAAAACAACAAGTGCTGAAGAATCAAAAGTAGCGATGGAAGGATTATTCATGAAAAAATCATCAGGAACAAACATGTCTAGGCTGAAGAGTGAGCCTGTGCTGAACACATTGAGTAAGCAACAAGGGCAACAATTGAAGCTCCCTGTTGCACCAAACCCTGACAGCCCAGGTATGTGACAAATTAAATAGAAACCCCACAGAGCTGCTCTTTTTCCTTCTAAAATAGTCGAGTGCGGTTTTTCTAGTATTTTACGCGATACTGAAAAAGTAAGGCTCTGGGTCTAATGATTGTAGGTTTCAAGATTGGTTTTTGCAGCTTAAAGGATTGGGCAATTGTAGTTCAGATTCTGGGTGAACAATCCTGCAATTCGGGCATGTTTTGAGATACATATTCAGACATCAAAAGGAATCTATTTGGACTCTTAATTAAGAGTTTATGTTTACCTGTGAATGAGCTTGGTATCTGGTAATTAGATACTGATGAGCATCAATAAAAAAATTTAAAAACAAACAAAAAACCAAAACCACAATAACTTCCAGGACAAACTAAATTTCTTTTTAAGGTAAGTTGTATTAGTTCTGTACAGATTCTTTCTTTTTCTTTCTTAATATGTTATTTCCTGTGCATTTGCAGAGGATCACATCTGCCTCTTAGACTGCATTGTGGTTGATCTGCAGGACATGGACATATTTGCTGCGGAAAGATACCAGAGAGAGTATTCAAAGGCTGTGGAAGATACAAGTGCGGATTTGAGCTTTCCATCCTACTTTGTGAGGCAGACAGGAGGAAGCCTATTAACAGAACCTTTCAGACTGAAGTTACAAGTAGAGAGAAACTTAGACAAGTGAGTTTAAACAGGATCACTTTATGCTGTCGGCCTGAAACCAGTGGTTTAGATGCCCTTTATCGTATCTTAAAAATACTGCCTGTTGAGCTGTAGCACCTTGAAATACTGAGCTTTTTTCCTTTGTTGCAGAGAGCTGAGTCATGCAGTTGCAGATATATCGATACATGGCAATCTGTCATCGGTCCATTGCTCTCTGGACTTGAATAAGTACAAACTGATCCGTGGGCTGCTGGAGAACAACCTAGGGGAGCCGATAGAAGAGTTCATGCGGCCTTACGATTTGCAGGATCCAAGAATTCATGTAAGAGGAACTGTATGTCTTAAGATGACTGGGGGTTTTGCTCATTAGGCTAAACATCTGTTATTTTCTTGTAGCTTACTAGGTGAACTGGTAGGGTTTTTTTTTTTAAAAAAAAGGAAAGAAAATTTGGGAGACAAACAGCAAGGGAACCCTTTTGTCTGTAGATGCACCTGCGAATTCAGGTTTGTCTCAGCAATACCATTGCCCTTCCAGGTGTATCTTACTTTTATGATTGCTTCATTGTATTTGTTAGTTTATTTTTGTTCTGCTTAAATATATCAGTGGGAAAAAAAGTTAACAAACCTATGAAAACTGTACTTTTTTTTTCTGAGGCATTTAAGCTGAGCTGCTATTGCGGTATATTATTGGTACATTAGAAAGATTAAGATTTTTCCATTTGCGTGGAGCTTTTCAGAGGGACTTGAAGGTCATCCTATAATCATGTGCAGGGTGGTGATTCCTTTTCCATGGTGTCTATGACATTTCCTAAAGACTTAGGAGATCGTGGAATGTGTTTTTAACTTTATGCTAAAAGCCCTGTTTTTGTCCTATAAATCTGAAAGAAGAATTTCAGTATTAAAAGCTTTACAGCAGAGCTGAGCCTTTTTTTTTTGAGCAGGTTCTCAAGCATCGCCTATTTGGCTGCTGTCAAATAGTGTTGTTTCAGGAAGAGTGTGGGCAGCATCTGGAAATAATATTTATCCTTATTACTGGGAAGGGAAGCTGTTCAACAACATGTTTCCTTGTGATCTTATGGGGCTTCTAGGCATTGAGTATGTTGCACGACTGTAATGTTTGCTTAAGAAGTAAATATGTGACCACAGCAGGGGCGAAAATTGCTAGAAGTATCTAGGATTCTGTTTAAGAGAGCAGAGAATGGGTAAAGTTCTCCTAATATAAGTATGCTCTTCGCGTTAGGCTTTTCACCTAAAATTAATAAAAAAACCCATTAAGTTTTAGAAACTACAAATCTGAAACAGTGTGCAAGGATTCTTGGCTATGTGGGTTTTTTTGCAGGGGAATGATGACAGTGACGTCTTATTTAAGAAAAAAGAAACTATAGAACAGTAGTGTGAGAATGGATTAATAGGCGTTTTTCACATTGAAGGCTACACTATTGTGAAATGTAACTTTTCCCCAGCAATGGTTAATGCAACTCTTTGAAGGAGAAAGTCACTGCAGTTGTTTGCGTTTGAAATAACCACGCTTAATTCAGGAATGAAAGTTAAACAGATGCTCTTAAAAAGAATGTTGTTTTTTCCACTTTCAGACAGTTTTGAGTGGAGAAGTGTATACTTCCATGTCGTTCCTCATTGACATGGTTAATGTGAGTCTGGAACTGATGGATCCAAAAGGAAAAGATGGCTGCAGCTCTTTAGCCAGGTAGGAATTTTGTTACTGAGTACCTTATCCTGAATACTGTGCTTATCTGAGATATTATAGGACAGGAATTAACATAAACCATGAAGTTACGGTTTAATAACACTATGAAATAGAATTTCTTAATTAGAGTCCAAACTCAGAGTTTTAGCTGATCTGAAAGATGCAAGCGAATGACACTGTTCTGAAGATGAAATCTGGGTCTTTCAAGTTGTCCTTGAAATTGCAGTTCAGTTGAGAATCAGTGGACTTGCGCAAGACATGGTATTCTAAGAAAATGTTGAGGTGTAATCTTAAAAATACAGATTTCTGCTATGTTGTTTTGTATGGTTTTTTTAATCCAGACGGTTCTATATCAGTGGAAAGTTATTACATATGGTATAGGTACACTTCCTATCTTGGTGACATGAGAAGTGATTACAGTTGTTTTAGAAAATACGTAAAAGAAAGATATAAGCAGTATACCATGCATACTTTTAAAAAAAGTGAGTTCTAGAAATAAATGAGCTACAAGACTCCTAAATGTATTGGTTTGCTTTTTATTCTCCTAGGTTCGATTTTAAGAAATCCAAGTTGCTTTTTGAAAGCTCTTCAAATGGAACAAAGTCAGTAAATTTGGTCTCTCATTCCATGATGGCATTTGACACACGTTATGCTGGACAGAAGTCTGCTGCAGGGACCCCAAATGTGTTCAACTGCATCTTTCAGTCATCAAAGAATACTAGTAGTCCAGGAGCAATCCAGATTGAGTTGCACTTCAGGTTGGTAATTTTGGGATTTATCTGTCTGCTTGTTTTTAATAATGACGTACTCGATCAGGATTGTCTTGTGTTTTGTACAGCCGTTATTAATGTAGATAAACTTTCTGGCATTGTATTTAAAACTGAAGACATTTTTAGGGTGGTCAGTGGTACCTGATAGGTTGAGATCTGCAGTTTACTAATTACTAATCTGCAGATTACTAATTAACTGAAGGTTGTTGGATTTTTATTG